>VXCM01000116.1:73090-114788 GCA_014773175.1 Lucifuga dentata
AAAAAAAAAAAAAAAGTCAGTGAATAAAGTCACTAACTCAGTACTACTTTTACAATGTTCTAGTGTTTGGCAGTTCCAACAGTGTATTCTTGTGCATTTATAATGGTTAATTCTTTTACGAGAGCTGACTTAAACGTAGCAAAACAGCTCTGTTGCATGCGCTGTAGCTTTGACCTATTGTTTCAGAAGAGAAAAAAAAAAACAGCAAAAAAAAAAAAAGNAAAAAAAAAAAAAGGGAAAAAAACAAGAAAAAAAAACTAAGAAAAATTTTTTTAAACTTCCAACTAATTTTTACCTCCCACATTTTTTTTCTTCCATGTCTCCTTAGAGGCATCGTTTTTTTTGTTTTTTTACCCACTTTTTTAAAATTTATTTTTTCACACATGACCCCTAAGGGGCTCCCTAGATTTGTATTTGTTTGAGACATTATTCACTGATTTGAAGCAGTGGTGTCACTAGGCTAGGGTTGGTGTCACCCAGTGCAGGATCTCACGGTGTCACCCCCCCCCCCCCCNCCCCCCCCATGGACCTCCATCCATACCAGGCCATACAGAATCCTTTATAATTTTTTTGTACCAATGCTCGTAAATCGTAATTCCTGTATATCACTGAATATAATGGCAATAGTAGTTCATAAACAACTAGCAAAATTAAAATTACACCTTTAAATTAGAATGTCATATGCACAGCATGTATTTACTTTGACATAATTTCAGGTGGTTAAAGTGAAAATTCTGTAAGAAAACAATAGAATTTGAAGTAAAAACGGTTAAGAACTTCATCAAACTTATGTTCATTTTCACAGTAAACTTTATTATTTGCATAATCAATAACAGCCCAAATAATGGATAAGTTGCAGACAAAATGTGCCTTGTTCTTTCGGCTTGCTGAAGAAGCTGTTTTTTAATTTTACTATTCTTTTATACTGTGTTCCTCGCTCCATTTCAACAAGCGCTACTGGCTGCAAGTGGAAAATGGGTAATGGCTAATATACTACAGGGGTAGCATATGCTAATATGCTACCCCTGTAGTAATTAAAGCCACATATCGGCTCCGCCCAATTTTATTGTCATTTATAAGTGAATAATGTATCGATTTACCCAAATGATGAATTAGGCAGTGTAGCATTACTGGAACAACTGCAGTTTGATAAATCTATGATTATGTTTTTTGTTTGGGATGAAATAATCAGTTTTTAGACTGCATCTGCGTGGAGGCCTGCTGAAGCCACGCATACATCACCTTCCCCCTTCACAGACACAATACACATTAACTTTAACATATGGATGAGCACCCAGGAACTCCTCAAGATCCCCTGCTGTTCTTTTCCCCTCGTTTAGTTGTAAAACCTGCAGGACAGATACTGTAGGACAACGAAACAGAACTTCTAAATTTCTCTGACCTCCCAAACACCATGGTAACCAGAGGTTATCACCTTAGAGAGACATGGTAACACTTTGATCTTTAAAGCTCCTCTGCAATAAAAGAAAAGAACATACAGTCACTCTTATCTGCATTTGAGTATCTCACAAGCTCCCTTCCCCAAATGGTCACTTCAATGGCTCCAGATTGTCTACAAGCCAAGGACTTCACAGAATTAAAGAACTGATCTCACTACACCAAATAAGACTTTTAATTCAGAATCTATTTAGTAAACAAGAAGATATCTGAATTTACAATAATGTTTAGAGTCATTAAATGAGTTGCCATCTCTCTCTCTCTCTCTCGAGTACCTTAAAACTATGTTCAGATATTGAAATTCATTTTCAATACTGCATGCTTTTCTTGTATTTGTGTTTATTTAAAGGATTTAGTTTTATATGTGTTACATTTCTCCAACACACTTCTGAAATCACAGAACATCANATTTAAAGGATTTAGTTTTATATGTGTTACATTTCTCCAACACACTTCTGAAATCACAGAACATCATACTGTCATTTTATGGTCCTTTAAGTTCACACAAAATCTGTTTTAACAATCTGCAACAGTCTAAGCTTTTGTTTTATCTTTGTAATGTTTAGAATACTTGCATTGATGTAGAAATAGATTTAGTTAAGTAAAGATCATCAGATTTCATAATAAAGTGTTAGATGTTTAGATTTTGTGATAAAGTCCTATTAGAAAACGAAAGAGGTGATTTGTGTAACATGGTTTTACTTGTGCCAGCATGTCATACTGTGAATTTACTATGTGAAATTTCTTTTTTTTTTCTTTCTTTTTTTTCTGTCTGCATATATAGTTGTGGTATATGCCAAGATTGGCACAACCATTTTTTTATATATAACTACGTGAAATTTCTATGTATCATGCTTTGACAATGGGGAATGAGTGGACTTAGTATAAGTATAGGTTATGTTTCTGTAATATCACAGAAATTAAGCTGCTCCAGGCTGCTGCCTGCCTTCATGACATCATCAGGAAAAGCTCCTATGAGAACAAAGCATGGGCGTGTCCTTCACAACGCGCTAAGGGGTTTTCTCTTTAAAACTCCACGCAGCCCATTGTTTTCGCTTTTTCTCTCTTATGCTCTCTTTTGCTCTTAGGCTTTTGTTCCTGCTTTTTGTTCCTGCTCTTCTGTTCCGGCTTTTTTCCCCGGACTTTCTTTTTATTCCTCTCTTTATTCTCTTTTCGCTCCGGGAAGCTCACGTCCCTCTCCACACCGCGTGGCGGCTTCTCTTCTCTTCTTGTCTCCTTTCTTCACCGCTGCTAAAACAAAGGCTAGCGGTTCTTTAGTTTAAAGTAATCTCAAGTACTTTATTAGCTGTTCTAAGAAGTTTTTGCCTAAATCAGCGATAGATGTTATCACGACCTCCATGTGATTTCATTCAAGCTATTCAGTTCTAGCTACGGTTAGTTCTCTAAGTTAGCTGCTCTGCCACGTGTCATCGGCTCCGCTGACCACGTTGGGTAAACTCCAGCACTGCAACCCGGTTTGACCTAAAGTCCAGCTCCCAGCTCCAGCTGTTCGTTGAGAAGTGCGCTGATCTGGTTCCAAAGGAAGACCCGTTTGTTCGAATCCGTGACGACAGCCTCAGTCCGAACATCCTACCCGAATCCTGAGGACTGCCTGCACCATGCTTTGACTTCACACGATGTGACCAAGCTGCTGAGTGCCTGAGTCAAGACTGGTGATCCGACTTTCCCACATCATTGGAGTGACTAAGCCCAACGTAAGATCGTGGCTTTGCCGATGTTAAAGTGATGCAGCCTAACTACGTTATTTTCCCATTTCCATATCTTTCTTACTAACCATTTTCTATTTTCATAATAATTCCGTAAAGTAAAGCTAGACTCAGTCAACGTTAGAATAGGTTAGGATTTTATTTTGAAAATCCACCAGTTTTCCGTTGTCAAACCTGGTTTTCATTTCTCACATAATATCTACCTCATTTGTATATTTTTATATTTCTCATCTGTAAATAAATGTTAACCTGTGCAATAGTACTTTGTTTGCCTGTTTCAGTTCGGAGAAGAAATCACTGGATGAGTCAAAAACCATTACTTTTCAGGTTTGAGCCCGAATATTAAGTTAAGATCTGAGACTGAATATTAATTAATCAAAATATTAAGTTTAAACGACTTAGTTTTCCACATAACGTAAATGGTGTCCAATTTAAATAGGATTAATATTTCTTTATTGAAATTATGATCTTAACATTGCAACTTTGCACGCCATTGCTTTACCTTAATATTCATATGATACAACTGTTATGCATACTATATATGCTACAGCAGCCTTTTTTAAACTCAACGATTGGATCTAATAACGAATATATTTTTTAATTGTGATGGTTGTGACTGGTGGTGGTTTTTTTACACGTTTTCTTGGTTTCAGATGTGTCAATGCCATATGCATATATGTATAATATCTGTAGATGTTATACATGTGATACAGATGTTATACAAATAAAAGTTGTACCAATAAAACTCATATATTTTTATATTCATAAAGGCTGTCTATTTGCAGTCAAATAAAATGTACAATTATTATGATTGCACAGAAAGCCGAGATACAAAACATGATGGACAGTGAATATGAGTGGGTTATGATGTGGAACACTTTTTAGAATGAAGAATTTGCATTTAGAAAATTTTGTTTTATTGAAGACAATCCAGAAAGTTAACAACAAAATATTAAGTTCCATCAAACAGTAACTAACTGATTTTGGCAAATTTGCCCAGCATTCATACAATAAAAGTAGAAAAGGCAATTTGATAAATTCTAACAACTTATGCTTTTCTCAGAAAATATTTTACATAATCACACAGATCCAAACTTACATCTCTAAATCAAAGTTCAGCAGTGCTGCAAAATAAATACTAAGATGCGCACATACACACTTAAAATAGATAAACATGTGGGATGCAGTTAATCTCATTGTTCTGGGTTCTAGAGATTTCAAGACAGTAATGAGCACATCACCTGAACGAAGGCACTACTGGATTCAGTTCTTTGGATGTCAAAAGATACTTAATGCAGTTTAGTATAGTAGGTCAACATAACAATAAAATAAGTATTCTGTATGAGTTGAAAACATTAGCAGAGATGTACAGAGATAAAGCAGGCAAAGTTTAAGTAGTTTTGCTACATGTTGGCAACATTTGGTCTTTTCGTTGACTTGTAAAAGCTTCCAACTCTTGTTTGCCAGTTAATGTTCAATGGTATCACTTAAAAGTTTCAATTACAAAAAACATTTCACTAGATAAACTTTGCTTCAAGTACAACACATTTAAAATTTCATCCATTTATTCTATTTCCCAAACCAAACATTGAAATATACAGATTTAATTTAAAGGACCATAGCACCCATTTTGCATGTTTGAGCCTAATATTGTAAGGTTACTGTCAATCATTTCCTAAAGGTATTTCAACTTTCCTGATATTTTGCAAAATCTCTTAATCTTTCAAAAGAAAATATTCAAGCGGTACACCCACCTTAAAAATCGATGTTTCACCAGCTAATAGTTACGCAAAATTATGAAGTCACGGTCGTTTAAATTTTTCAATAAACGCAGATCTTCTTTTGGGACTATATTCCCCGGTGGAGACAAACATTCACTCCGTGCTTTTTCTTGCGCTTAAATGCTAAAATTACGAAACTTCGAAAAATCTTGAATACACGTGTTGTTCACAATGATGGATTACCTATCCCAACAACATTTCAAGTATCAAAAAGCTGATTTTAATAACTTAGTTACCTTACATGTATAAAAATTGAATGTATTAGGCTCAAACATGCAAAATGGATGGTATGGCCCTTTAAAACAAATTCTTAAAAATATTTACCTGACTAAAGTATACAATCAATCACAGCAAAATCTGCTTTCAAGAATGCATCAAAAACAGGACTTCTTCTCTTGTTTATGCATTTGTATAAAGGTTACAGACTGGTTGGTGGGTTTAGAGCAGATACTCTAGTGGTCATTTCCCTTAAGAGAGATCAAAGTGCTTTTTGTGTGTTAACAGTCTAAGAAGGTCCATCTACACTTTTGGGAGATGGATGAAGCATGAAAACACAGTTAATGTAGACGCAGGTGTAGAGCTCATGGATGCTGTTAACACTGCAGAGCAGAAAGGCGCCGCTCAATATACTGTTTACCTGAAAACAACAGAGAGAAATTCAAATGACCAAAAATCCTATCAAGAACAGTAAAGTTTAAGAATGTAGTAAAGATATTGTGTAAATCCATATACGTGTGTGGTGTGTGTGTCATGGTGCTTACACGTACATTTATCTACGCTGTCAATGTCCTTTTGCTCAGTGAGGTTTTGGGACAGACCCTCCATCAGCAGAAGAGCTTTATGGTAGCACTGAACTGATGTTGTGCCATGGTGGAACATCTCATCTAAAGCTGCAGATTGTACCTGGATTCAATAAAATACACACAAACTCACACACAAATGTTGTGATAAACTACATACATGCCGGAAAGAAAGAAATGGATTTGGAGCGAATGTCAGTCGCTGTTGTGAGGCGAACTCACCATGTTCACGGTGTGACTGTAGATGAGCTTCTCTGCTGTGAGTCCACTGAAACGGTCCATGAGCTTCTGTTTGTCCAGTAGGAAGCCCTGTAGTTGATTGCTGAGGGAGCGACAGTGTGTTACGCAGCTCTTGTACAAATCATTCAGCTTCTTGATCACTGTACATGGGAGACAGTTCACAATACATTATTTTAAACCTTCAACACAGCATACAAATACAGTAGGTCACATCATTATGACCACCACAACAGAAGTACCTTAAAGGACCATACCACCCATTTTGCATGTTTGAGCCTAATATATTTAATTTTCATACATATAAGGTGACTGACAATGATTTCTCAAAGTACACTACTGGAAAGTGAGTTAATTTTTTTTCCTACCTTCCAGACCACCACTGTTCATTCTGGTACACTGTTAAAATCAACTTGTTGATACTTGAAATGTTCTTGGGATAGGTAATCAATCCATCATCGTGAAAAACACGTGTATTCAGTTTTTTTTTGGTTTTTTTGGGGTTTTTTTTGTAGAAATCACGTAATTTTAGCGTTCAAGCGCAATAAAAAGTGTGAAGTGAATGTACGTCTCCACCGGGGAATATAGTCCTAAAAGAAGACCTGCGTTTATCAAAAAATTTAAACGACCTGACTTCGTAAGGCTGCGTAGCTATTTGCAGGCAAAACAACGATTTTTAAAGTGGGTGTATCGCCTGCATATTTGATTCTGAAAGATTAAGAGATTTTGCAAAATATCAGAAAAGCTGAAATACGGTTTTAACCTTTGGGAAATGACTGTCAGTAACTTTTACTTGTAGGAAAATTTAATGTATTAGACTCAAACATGCAAAATGGGTGGTATGGTCCTTCAATTGGTAAAGCAGCATGAGGTAATTTTCATGTTGGAGGCTCTGAATGGGAGCAAGGGATGGCTTTGAATTATAGATCATAAGATGTCAGTAAACATTAATGACAATCCTAAATTTTGTAAGGACTGTGAGGGTGCGGGTGAATTTAGTTTTCTCTGTAAGAAGCTATTGATTGCTTGATATGCTCAATAAGAAAACAATCATTGAGTAAGGCTGATAAGACATGTATTTTTACATCACAGTTATGGCTGGTCAAAATTTAAATGAACACTTTTAAATCATTGGTCTCACCTTGCTTAACTGTGGCAGAGGGAAGAAGATGACCTTGTTTAATATTCTCTTTAGCAGTGTGCAGTGCCGATGCCAGAAACTCTTCAGCCTTCATGTACAACACTAACTGCTCTGCATTGCTGGAACACATAATGGAGGGATGACGTTCTCAAGAAGATTGGTGAGAATATGTTGGGAAAGTGTGAAAACCACACGCATCTCACCTCCACTCTCTGCTGAGAAGGCTGATCTGATCAGTCAGCAAGCTCTGCTCCAGAAAGGACACATCAGGACTGCTGCTGGCATCCAGGCCTGGGTCTTTGGAGGAAGCCAGTTCCATGACACAGTGGACAAAAGCCAAGGTGAAACGGAGATCACTCAGAGCATCTGTGTGCGTTTGCTTTGAAAACAAGACAGATACAATGTGAACATCCATCCTCTAAACTGTCAAACTCAAGGCCTGGGAGCCACATCCGGCCGCAGTACAATTATATCTGGCCCATGATAATATTTGATTTCCCTTGAGAAAAATTACAGTTTTCTGACTATTTTTGATTGCCTGTGATAAAACCTTTTCATTGGAAATGAGTCAGTGAAACACTGCTGATATAGAGGAAGACATAAAAAAAATGATGCTAATGTGTTATTTATTTTGAATTTGAGCTCTCCTTTGTCTGTTTTTTTTTTCCATACTTCTGGTTTGTTCTGAATTCCATAAGATGTCTTGAAGTTCATATTAGTCTATGAATAATTTGTCATAACACCTCTGATGAAAACAAGGCCAATTTAAGTCTGTTTTCATTAAAGGTTGACCCTGTGTGGCCCTCGATTCAGACCCAATTTTTTAATTTTGGCCCCCTCTCTGAGTTTGACACACCTGCTCTATACCTATTTATCCTGGACAGGGTCATGGGGCTGGAGCCTATCACGGCATTTAATGGGCCAGATGCAGCGTACTTTTGTTTATTTTATGTTGATTTATATATCTACTCTGTGCCTGTAATAAAAACAGCCTGCAAGCATCTGATCATTTCACTGTATCATCACAGTGTTTGTTTGTACCTCCATCAGTGTATCTTCAGGGAGCTCTGGAGGGTGAAAAATCAGCCTGCTGTGTGGAATAACATTCATGGCATCGCTGTCGCTGGCTCTACGGCCTCTTTTCTGTAGCGGACGACTGCTGAAGAGCCAGGGTGAGCTCATGTAGTTAGGGCAGCCTGCAGTTAAAACAAAGACAAGTAAAACTTAATCATGAACAGCTGAAATATACAGAATTATCAGAGCTTGGAAGTAGAAGATGACATATTCTACGTTTACAATAACCAGATGGCTTCTTATTATGTACTATAGTTGAGAGAGAGTCATAGAGAAATAAACGCAAATAACATTGGCTGCTGGTTTATGTCTTCAAAGTCAAAATAGGCAAAGAAAAAATGACCTCATGTAGACCACAAAAACCTGTTGTACTTGGGTTGAGCCTGATGTTGATATATTTCATCCAAATAACCTTCTTTCTTATCATTGGGATATGCACATGCAAACGCCTCCTCAACAGGAAGTCAATATTCAGGGGTGTTGGAACACTTACCTGTGAACATCTTTGATAATGTTGTATCAGGAGGCGTGTTTCCTCTGGATGGAGAGCCTATCGTGAATACTACAGCAGGAGGGCTGTCTGAGGACTGACAACCTTTGTAACAACCACTAGGTAGAGCTGCAGGAACAAATAAGAAGAGTTTAAGTCAAATGGCTAAGATGCCCTTGGAAGCTGCAGCTCAGTACACTATAAATAAATACCCATGGTCATAACCCCAATTACCTCAAAACACAGATTTTTAAGTACTGCATGCTACAAACATTAAGTAATTGTGCCAAAAACAATAATGGTAGAAAGCAAGGTTCACAATGACTGTTTTATATACTGATCATATTAACACTTGAAGCCTTCCCTTTAAAGGACTTTAGATGATATCTTCATTAATTAGTCTATAACTGCACCTTGTGTGGCTGTAACAGCTGTACTTATCTTTCCTCATCTGTGACAGAACTACACAAACAGCTTTACATAAACAAAGATGATATCAGCCCAACTTGACCTAGTTGTGCCATGTTACACTGGTACCTGTCACGTCCATGCTTTTCTCGCAGTTGAGGCTCTTGTCACTTCCTTCTTCCAGAAGGCGACCTCCGAAGGCAGCCTTAAGTAGCACGTCAGACAGCCAGCCTGTGCTGAGTGACCTGGATATTAATACATCCACAGACATGACTATTTAATGATAGATGGCTTATATGACACATGTTATGCATGTTCAGAACACAGGCTTTCATATCAATGGCATACATTATGGTTTCATCCAAATTTTGCACTAGTGCACTAGTTTTAAGTGAATTTTAAAAAACAAAATCAGCAAAATAAAATGCAAATCAATTGCTAATGTGAATAAACTTAAGCGAGCGTGACAAGAATTTATAATTTCACTGGACATCACGTGTAACATGGGCTCCTGGCCTGATTCAAACTAGTCTAATTTTGGGCCTTCAGGTGGAGTAGCAGCAACACTTTGCAGGCAGTAAAAGAAACAAAGGCTAAAACAATCTCAGCCAAGTGTTAATTCTTTTGGGATATTCAGTTTTTTTATTTTTAGCACAAATTCCCAATGCTAATAAAACGGGTAGATAGGAAAACATTTTTGACAAAACATTTTTCAATGCAGAATGGATATAATATACTATATTACAACAATGGTTCTAACTATAAAAATAATACTACATACATTAATATTATCCACTGACCTTTTAGTACGGCCTTTATAATTGGCTGATATCCTGTTATAGTTGGTCTGTGAAGCAGGGGTCAGGTCAGACTGCAGGTTTGGAACTGGCCTGTTTCCATTGGCAATTGTTGATTGAGCTGGCTGCTGAAGAAAATTTGAATATTCTAAAAGATGTCGTATTGATAATGTGTATATTGTTGGATAATAAAGACAGAAAATTGATCCCTCTCTTAAAGAACCTTTACCCCAAAATTAATCTTATGTTATTACTGTTTCATTAATATGGATTATAGATGTTTTAGAAGCTGACCTTGGGGATCTGACATTCAGGACTTTGTATCTGAATTTTACGCCTGGTTCTGGAAGTGGGCTCCATCCCAGGAGAGCAAATGAGCATCCCAGTCGTTGTGCTGAGGGGGAGATTCTGCTCTGAGCTCTTTGGGGTGGTTCCTACTGCAGAGTAAAGAGGATTACAGATATTTCAGCAAAAAAACAGTGAGTCAGCCTGTTTTATAAATGATCAACACTCACTTGACCTGAAAAACTCTTTGCCTCATAACAAAAATATTGTCACACAGCTACAAAAATATTGCCACACAGCTACATTTCCACATAGGCGTACTGAGTGCAACCAGTTCAGGCATGTTGTCAAAAGGAATCACTATCTTCAGAAAAAATAGATGAAACAGACTGAATGAAAGTCATTACAGGCTAAATTAATAACACCTGGCAAACACTGAACACAACAGATTGAAGTTATTTATCAGTATCTAATGATGGATTTTTCTTTAAACTCCGATGTGTAGCTGTAATAGTGTAACATAGAGAGTTGGTGTGAAGGGCAAACTCATCAGACAACCCAAACAGGTAAAACAAAGATCAATACTAACGCTTACCTGGTGGGGAAGACTGTTGTGGTGTGGCTCCTCCAGATGTTTGCCTTGGGGAGCTGAAGCCTGAACCTGGACCTGGAGCTCCACATCCTGGAGAGCTTTCATTACTCCTGTCAGCACAGCAGAGTGTGACTCAGTGACATGAAGCCCAGTTAGAGAGTAAAGAAGTAAAGAATGGGTAATAAAAAGATGCTGAGGTAGGGTGGAGATTGATGGACTATTTTTCTCCTTTAGAAGCAGGGTGTACGTGTTATGAAATAGGATAGTTGAGAAAGTACACTTGCCTGGTGGAGGGTGTAGGTTGCAGGTTCTGCTCCATACGCTGGTAGTTGTGGATCTGAGTTGGGACAGGAATGGGCACAGTGTGGCTATAGTTACTGTCACCAAACTCAACAGGCTTACTGCGGGGATGAAAGAGGAAGAGACAGAATCAGATCTGGAGGAAGGGTGATTTTGTAGATTTTACAAAGGAATGGAAAACAATATTGGACACATTCTTCAGCCGACCAAAACCTAAACCCACATTTTTTACCTAATGGGCTTGGAAGGACAGCTTATCGGTGAAGAGGCAGGAGGTGTCCTNCCCACATTTTTTACCTAATGGGCTTGGAAGGACAGCTTATCGGTGAAGAGGCAGGAGGTGTCCTGCCTGCAGCTCCCAGATCTCCATCAGACAGTAGTGAACTTCTGGCAAAAGCAGTAAGAAACACAGCATGTTAATGAGCTGAACTAATGAGCTGAATTTGGGCAGTGGTGCCTAAAAGTTAAAGAAGTGAACTCATGACCGAAAGGTTGCCAGTTCAATCTTTGGACTGGCAGAAGAAATCAGGGTTGGGGAGGTAAATGAGCAGCACCCTGCCCTGCCTCATTATCACCACTGAGGTGCCCTTGAGCAAGGTACCTAATCCCTAAATGCTACAGCAGAGCTGTTCGGTGGCCAGCAGAGAAGTCTGTGGTTGTATTGAGCAGCTTCGAGATATGAATGTGTGTGTGATGTGTGAGCAGGGCATTCCTGCAAATGAGCATTCAGTGCTTAGTGAACTACCCCTGGATAAATAAAGGTAAAAAAAAATTTAAAACTACATCATCAAAGCATCTCGTATTGGAATAGGAAGTAATTGTCAGTCCGTTCAGGTCTGTTCTTTGGGTAGTGGAGTGGAGTGCATGCATAGAAAGTTACGTTTTTGGGTATTATTGGGTATAAAATATAACACTAGGGGCCAAATCACAAAGTCAATCATGTTTTTTTTGGTTCAACTCACCCACTGTATATCAGGATGCCCTCAGCAGGTGACCCAACTCCCACCTCACATGGGTATTCGCCTGCAAAACAGTAAACAGGAATTAATCAGCGTTCAACAAGTAAGCACGAAAAGGGCTGAATGTACATGATTTAAAAAAAAAAGATATCTAAACAGTGAGGACAGGGTAAATAGGCTTTACTGGGAAACTGGACAGGAACCATGACATAGTCTTCTGTGTACACCAAGGAGTTCCTGCCATCCTGATTGGCTATTTCTTTCAGTAGGAAGCCAGGAGAATCCTGGGTCTTAGGCTGAAGTCGATTCATCTCTCCATCAGAATACTAAAAGAGGACAAGGAAAAGGATTTTTTGATCAAATGTGCCTGTTTTCTGCATTTAAAATGACATTTATAATTTATATCTCTTTTACTAAGTAGTTTTTTGTCCTATCAATCCACAAGGTGCACACACCTGAGGAGAGGCCAGATGGGATGTGGAGGAGCTGCTAGAGGAGCTACCTGAGCCAGAGCTCGGGTATGACAGCAAGGCAGCTGGAGAGCCTGTCAAAGAAACCCAAAACTCATGTTAGGATCTCAGCTACTGCACCTTTACCCATTCTAAGCTGTACTGAGACAACCAGATACATACATTTCTTTGTGGATGAGCTTGATTCCAAGAAAGGATGGTGGAAAAACTCATCTGAAAATCCAAGAATTTAGATGTAAGGGAGAATTTCTCATTTTTAATTGTAAAAAAATGAAACTTGAAAAGCAGAGTATTACCAAAGCTTATCCGTTCTTTGTGGTTCCTCTGGAGCAGGCCCAACAGGAGATGTCTTAGGTGGCTAGAAGTCTCCCTTGGGATGCTGGAGGGAAATGCAGAAGAATCCTGTACATATGAATTTAGATTACAGAACAGTGCCTGAAGTATTAAAATCATGGTAAATAATAAAACTCCTGAAAATACGAGAGAAACCTTGACCAAAGTCAGAGTACTGGCTCGTCCCATAAATGGTAACTATAANAAAAAAAAAAAAAAAAAATCCAGGAAGACAGTACATACGACAAATTTTGTGTTTGAATTTTTGTTTTCATTGTGCTTTTGTTATCAACACGCAGTATGTGTGGTCACTTATGCCATATAAGAACAGAGCGAGCAGTAAAATGTGTGAATTTCTAAGCTAATTTATGGCCTCATCACAAAGCTTCAGGGCAGCATGACACCCAGACACAAGTACAGAGTGTGTTTGCGTGTGTGTTTATGTCTGTGCTGGGCTATGTGGAAAATGACAGCCATGCGGGCTACTTGCTGGCAGCTTGCAGCAGTTATATATAGAACGAGTAGAAAACAACGAACCATGGTCTTATTACAGACTTTATCACTCCGAATGATAAGCACAGCCCTGAACTACAAACAGGCTAACAGTGAAAACAAGGGTCAAACATCCATCATTTCTTTTTAATGTCTCCAACTCTGTTCTGAACTTAAGAAAAACAGTTCACAATCGGTCCGAAATGAAACGACTGTGTAGGAACTCTCATGATTTTTGCTTTAAAAATCATATGGAAATAAACTGAGAGGAGCCAAGAAGAGATAACAGGAGGCAACTGAGACCCAGATATCTGCTCTATGTTGTTGATGATGGCACAGCTATTAGTAGAAAAGTTAGACAGCAGGATGCTTTGGCAATCGGTGGTGTGAGTGAGTGATTCAGAAAGTTCTAGGGCTTAGATCCAGCAAATAAACATTTGTCATCAGGTATCTTGCTGTGTCTTTTAGGGCAGGATGATTTCTGAAATGTGAGGGCAAATCTCCCAGTAATACTTCCTGCTGGGGGTGTGTGAGTGTTTGTGTGTTTTGGCGGTAGTGGGACACACACTCACCTGGGTAAGAGGGTCCTATTGCTTTCGTAGAAGAGACGGAGCTCCTGTGGTGTGCTGGCCTATGAACGCACAAACACACACACACACACACACACACACACACACACACGGAGATTTATACATCCTTTCATGTATCTGGCTACATCAATTCAAACATGAAAAAAATGAATTGTGGCACAACATAAATAGCCCAAAGTTGATGATCCCACTGACGGCAAAATGGAAAGTTTGGAGATCTGAGTCAAGAAAGCAAACATCTTCATCAACATCATCATCATGAGCAGCAGCAGCAAAGCTCACACTGATCTTTGGACTGTTTAACTGACTGACCTGCCTGGCAGAAATAGAATCCAACTTTCCTTCTCCTTCTCATACTAAATGCATTTGAGGAAACTGGAGCAGAAGTTTAAAATGTTCAAAAGAATGTCTTTTTTAATCTGCTAATACCACAGAATAAAAATGGAATTCACACTCAAATAACATTAATACATAAATCAAACCAGAAGTCGGCCTGCAAATATCACAGCGAAAGTTGGAGCTCCACGTGAACGGTAGAAAATAATACCCAGGCTTGTGAAACAATATTTATTCTGGGTTCAGATAAATGGCTCACAGCCATTTCTGCTTGCCCCCCCAGTCTCTCTCTCTCTCTCTCTCTCTCTCTCTCTCTCTCTCTCCATCTGTAAACAAGGTTCTTTTAAACAAGCAGTCAAACCTTTTCCAGCATTTTCTGAGTAACAAGACTGGGAAATCCATGGAGAACAGAACAGGGAGGGTATCAGCAGGCACATGGTTTTTATTGATTGTGTATGCATCATGATGTTTGTTTTCTCAGAACAGGAAATCCAAAATTTTATGTGAAGCGTTTTATGTAAAAGATCTCATCGAGCACTTCAGATTAACACATAAAATATGTAATCTCTTGAGAATCAGTCCTTTACTCTAGTAGAATTACTAAACTGATCCGCTTAAACAGAGGAGTGATGTTCTGTTATTTCTGTGTGTCTATTATTGGCACTCACATGAAATGGAGCCTTTCCAGTGAGGGACTGGTACACGATCGTTCCGATGCTCCACAGATCCGCCTTGGCATCATAATTCTGGGACATGATGACCTCAGGAGCCTGTGGTTACATAAAATGTTCATAGCATAAAGTCACAGAGACATCTTGTTGACACAGAAAAGCAGGTCTTAACACTCACCATGTACATTGGAGAACCACACAGCGTAGCAGCCATCGTGTTTGTCTGGAGATGACGAGCAAATCCAAAATCAGCTGGAGGTTGAGTGAGAGAAGATGAGGAATAAAGATATTGCAAACAGCTTCACAATGGTTGGATTTATAGCAGGGAGGTTGTATTGAAATGTAGTATGAATGAATGAATGAAACAATGAATGAAGTAATTCCCAAACACATACCTATCTTGATGCAGGTGTTGTTGGTGCTGGACCTGCGGCGCTCTGGGTGGGAGAGCAGGATGTTCTGGGGTTTGAGGTCTCTGTGCAGGATGTCTTTGCTCTGCAGAGCCTTCATGGCCTGAGCGATCTGCTGCAGGAAAACACGGATGGTGTCCTCACTTAGCGTGCCCTTACCTGAGGGTGAAATACGCCACATGATACAAGAGCAAGTTAGCGTGGCAGCATGTGGAGGTTTATGATATAGCATGGTATGGAGATAGTTATTTTTAAAAATGTCAAAAATAATCAACAATCAAAGTTGTGATGTCTCATAGTTGTTTATTTTGGCAGTTTATGATAAACCAAATATGCCAAATTTAATGGAGATTGGATTAAATTAAACTGGTTTGACAGAAAACTTAAAACTAGGAAATGAAAAAAATGAGAGAAAACATGTCTGGGCGATACCAATTTTTGTTTTTTTGTTAACCAAGGAATCTAGGAAAATTCCTTTTTCCTCATGCCTCAGGAGTTATGATACAAAACCTAAAGTGCTTCTTAAAAGATCACATGGTATCTCTATCCACACTAAATACTTCTCAGTTTTTCCTTTATTTCATGGCTTAATTCTGCACTACAGCTCACTGAAATCCGTTAAGTAGCTTTTAAGATATCCTGCTAAATATCTGACAAACAAACAAAATGGGCCATAAACATCACCTCATTAAAGATTTTTTAAATTATTTTTTATTTAACTTGGTGAGTCTCATTCAGATAAAAAAAAAAAAATCTCTTTTTTGAGAGAGACCTGGCAAAGGTATTTGTAATTTTCTGACACTCGCTAAATTGATTAAATGTCTCAGCACTCATTAGACTGGTGAATTAAATCTTAAAGGGATCATATTGTACAAATTTCCATGCTCTTGTTATTTTTTTGAAACCTTTGCAATGCTTTAATGCAAAAAAACACATTGATCAACTTCTCCTTCCCCCTGCTGCAGCATTTCTGAGCACACCGAGTAAAAACAGGCCAATTTAGGCCAACCTTACCTTAGAAATATTTAAAAAGTAACCTTTAAATAGCAGAAGGGAAATAATTGAAAGGTAACTTTTACATATTTGGCTGTTAAGAATCTAAAAAAGTATAATGCTAAAGACCAACTGGTAAACTTGCTCAAAAGCTGTTGTGGCCTGTAAAGTCTTAACCAGAAACTCCAATATAATGTGAAATAAAACTCGAATAAGATCAACATCGTCACTGCTGTCATGTTTTGTGGAGCAGGATGTTGTTTACTGCAGAGCTACATTTGGAAATAAATGTCAAAGCCACATGCCATGCTAGCCGCTCTGCTCCCAGCCCGTCCAGTATTTCTAGCTGCAGTGTTTTTCCAGCAGAGGACAGGACAGAGAGTGTCAGGTGGGTGAGTTCATGTTCCTGCTCTGTGAATCCTGCCAAGCGTGACTGAGTCTTGTGCTGCAAATAGCTGGATGTGCCTCCTGGCAGGGACAAAAACCAGGCAAGTCTACAAAACGAGAGACGCTGGCATGATGGCAGAATTAGATCAACTCTATATCAGCATTTAAATTGACACCGACGAGGCTAATTTAGCCTGAGAAAAATCAACTCTGTGCCCTCGGCTGCCTGGTCACATTTTGGAACAGGTTCTGTAACTTGAGGTGGGGGAAGGTTTCACTGTGACAGTCTAGTGAGAATTGTTTTTCATCATTCGGAGAAGTTAAATGTAATAGGAACATAATGCACATTTGAGGGCTGTGCAATGGCAAATAAAGGCTGAGTTATTTTCAGCAACTCTGACACAATTTGTTCCTTGTTTCTAAGAAAAAAAATAATGGAACGAGTTCAGCTCTAGGTGTTTCATTTTATCTACGTTATACTCTGAGGATTAGTTTTGATTTACTCACTGACCTGTGGATCTGAGCTTTAATTCTATGGTTATACTGCTCTGTGTACTCCAAATCCTGTTATTGTCCTTCACAACACTGATAAAACTGAGCCAAGCCTCTTAAAAGCCCCACTGACCTGCTCTCACACTCGGATGCCCCGAGCATGTTTACAACTGACTGAGTCTGAGCCGCTTTGACATCCTTGAGTTGTGAATGTCCTTTTATGCTTTGACCACAGGTGGAACGGAAAACTTTACAGGCACGAGACCAAAACTATAATAAGCCCTGTGTGATATAGCACACTTACAGTGAAGATACTCTGCCAGGTCGCCCCCATTGCAGTACTGTGAAGACACACAGAAACAAAGTCTTTACCCATATTATCAAATGCATTCCAACCAATACTGGATTTTTTTAAAGGCTGATACCGATATTCACATTTGAGAGTAAGAAAGAAAGACTTAGGAATGATGTATTGACTGTAGTTTCTTACATAAGAATAAAATAAACATCATATTTTTGGCAAAGAGCATTCAGATTTCCCTCAAACTAGCTTATTATCAGAAACAACAATAGCAAATAAAAACACCACTAAATTTTTAATAGTAAAATTCACAAATTCATTGCAATTTAATTAAAAAAATAATAAATATACATATCCATGGAAATTTAGCAAAAATCTAAATTGAGTTATGAGAAATAAGGGTTAAAATAATTAAGTGTAGCCTGTAAAACATTTATATGCTGTAGCTTCTTATTCAGTATCTGCTAGCATTTAGACCAATATCAAAATGTTTGTGATAAGCAAATATCGGCCAGTAATATTGGCTTGTGTATTTATCAATCAGGACCCAATGGACAATTAGTAGATCTATCTGTATTTTCTCATGAAAGACAACAGTCATTTTCATCTTCATCATGTCTTACCTCCATGACAAGATATACACACCCTCCAATTTCCTGTTAAAAAAACCAGATCAAATGAAAATTATCAGATCAAAGAAATACTAACTGTAATTAAATCATGCCAATAATCAGATGTAAAATGGTGCCTAAACATTTGTTGCATGCTAAGATTATTGTAAACAAAGTCATGTATTTGTGGAATAGTAATGAACATATCTCCTTCATGTATAAACATATGAACAATTCATCAGTGTCACAGCAACAGTTTTCCCACGTTACAGAAAAAGTCACACCAGCCAGTTTGTTGAGTTGACTCCCATTTGGCCCAATGCCGTTAAAAAGTCACAGAGAGGTNCCAGCCAGTTTGTTGAGTTGACTCCCATTTGGCCCAATGCCGTTAAAAAGTCACAGAGAGGTGAAGTGAGGTGAAGAGGGGGAGGCTGGGTGAAGTGGGGTAAGAAGGTTTTAAGGTTAGGAATGTCAATTGTGCCTGATTACTAAATGCAAAATAAGGAATTTGGGCGGCAAGACCACTTCTCTGTCATTTATTTCACCATATAAAAGCTTACTGGGTCTGACTCTTTGGAATTATTTTCTATTATGAATACTGCATGAAAATCTTTCAGGCAATTCCAGCTTAATACAGTAGCAGGTAACAGAGACTCCATGGATGTGCAGATACCACATAAATTAACACAGCGCTCAAACGAAAGCTGTCCTCAGAGGCTCCTGCAGCCTGAGTCCTGGCAGGCGCTGGATCTCTGCGTATTATCTAAAGTCATCAGCTGGTCTGTGTCTGCTGAGAGGTGATATTCAGTCTGTGTTTTATAAACTATTGTTCAGCCTGGTAGTTAAGCTGCACTCTGCCATCTGTTAGAAACAGCGAGACTAGACAGATCAACTCACACGTCTGGCTTTCTGCTGGTTTATGGTGTCAGTGAGGTAAGAAAATAAAGGCACTCACATGTAAAAAAAAAAAAAAAAAAANAAAAAAAAAAAAAAAAAAGTAATGTCTTGTGCTGTGTGTGACTCGTTTAAAGGTTTAATGATATTTATGCAATGTCACAAAACCATCTAGGAACGGAAAATTGAAAATCTTGAAAATCTTGTTAAGATAATAAATCAGATGCTTAAGGTCAACTCACTTTCTACAGACTAGACCTCAACCAAAACTGGATATTTGATATTTGAGCGTAAGAAAATTATATATCTCTGTTATTCTTTTTTTTTCTCATAAACTCATAATATAAACTTGCACTATTGGCAAAGATCTTTGGTTATTAAAAACAACTTATTTATATTGTACCGTTTAACAATAAAGCAATAAAGTAAAAATATCTGCTCACATGTGCTGATAATACAGGCTTGCTGATATATCTGTCAGCCTCTATGACAGTAAATATAAACAATGAGCTAAACAAAAAACTACAGCATCCAAAATCCATCTGTACCACGTGACTAAACGATGATCAGTGATTTGTACAACATGTAAACATTTGCACATGTGGCAGCCAGTTTTTGTGCTTACATAAAGACTAATCGTTCTGTGTGTGTTTGTGTGTGTGTGTGTGTGTGTGTGAGAGAGAGAGCGAGAGAGAGAGAGAGAGAGCATTCTTACCTGATAATCAAGAAGTCTGACAATATTGTCATGTTTAAGTTCCTAGAGAAAATTGGAAAATAATGTTAGAGAACAGTACCTTGAGCAAAGACTATATGGCAACATTGAAAATTAATTACCTTCAGTATCTTGATTTCTTTAGCAAGTAAAGACTGTGATTTGGCCAAGTTTTTCTTGTTGATACATTTCACTGCAACTTCCCAATCACGTTTCTTGAAAATTAAAAAAAGTTGAATGTAAATATGCTAGCCAAATAACGAAAACAATATCCAGACAGTTATAAACGTGTATCAGATGTGTAATTTACCTCTTTGTGTCTCCCTTTGAACACAACTGCGAAGGCACCATGACCGATCAGATCTTTCCTGCTGAACTCAAACTTCCCAACCGTCTCCATGGTTTGTAACATAAACGCGAATTTCCAAATGAAACACCAACGCTAAGACACTTCCCCCGTGCCGGTAAATCCCATTTCATTGATAAAAATGTCTTCTTCACACATGACAAGTTTTATAATCAAAGAAAATATCGACTACAACCTTCCAAAGTTACTGCAAACATCGACAAAGAAGTTAAACCAAGGTGCGCAGGGATAAACAAATGTTTATAAACAAAATATTACCGGTCAACTGTGCTTATTTAACGACTCAAACGATTCCCGGTTAGCTCTTCTAGAATTCGCTAAAGTTAAAAAGACGTTAATACCGTAAATCGCTGTTTATTTTCAGGCACTGAGCTGAGATATTTTCTTCACCTACCATTGACCACTACCTATTCATATCTACAGTGAGCATGCGCAAACCGACAACTATCAGATGCTGGTGCCTTCAGGGACGACTCGTAAAGTTAAGAACTATTTTACCACACGTGAACCTTACATAATGCTGACACATTAAGACATTACAATATTAAAACATAAAACACTTGTGGTCTCACCTGAGGCATTAATCATATAATCTGAAGACGTGTTCATATAACCTAACAGCAATCATAAATAAAGTGCAAGGTGTGAAGCAAGCCTATGATTATAAATTTAGTATACTAACTGTTGTTAGAATAAATGACTGCAGAAGTTCTATTCTATTGATAAAGACATCATACCCCTCTAGAGTCTAAGTAATTTTGCCAGTTGATTTTGGGGTACCTAAATGATTTTCCTGGCAAAGCTAATTACTATTTTCACTAATCACTAAATCAAAAAAAAAAAAAAAAAAAAAATTAAGTTAACAAGATATCCACTCTTTATCAGTGCCTCATACACACTCGCCAGAAAATGTTCTGGCTAACATGAAGGTATCATGCAGGATATTTCCACAGTTACAACATTTGTCTGAATGTATTGACAATTTTGATCAAAGAAATCCAAACCAAAATGTTGATAAGGCACAACCAAATGAAAATAAATATGAACATCATGTTATTATTATAGTGAAGATGACACTCAGATGTCTTGTCAAAAGTTTTTTAATAAACATAATGTAGAAGCACAAAACAGTACCTAAGAAAACATTCAATTAAGGCCTTATGATAACATTTTAGAAATACTGAAATTATATTTTTCATTTAAATCTGACATGGCAAGTGAGTGCAGAGTTACTTACAGTAAATCCTTTTTCAGGAAATTTAATATTGGCACAGTTAAATATCAGTTATGTTATAAAATAGGACATCTCCATCCATTCTCACAGTAAGATAAAAAGCATCACCTTGATTCAAAAGGACAACATTTTTCTACAATGATGGGACATTACTGAAGTCTGCATTGTAGAAAAAAAATATATTCTCATTGTACAAATAAAGCTATGAAAAATTAAAATGTAGCATAGAAACAGCTGAACAAAACATTAAAATTCACAGAATTGTGTCTAAAACACACCCAGTATTCACTAGTATTCAAAAAAGCATAAAATACTGCAGTTCACTAAGATGTGAGGTACTGCAAAATACCAAAGTCAGTTCATTTCAAGAGGAAAAACACACCAATAGAGAAAGCATTTAACAAGAGAACATACTGATTCTTGACTGACACTGAAAAAAAAAAACAAAAAAACATGGTACAGAATTGCAAAATAAATATATCAGAATTAAGTAGGGTCTAATTGTCTAATTTATTGCTGCTACATCATCATCATCATCATTATGATTATTCATTCTGATTGTTATTATGCAGTTACTGTATTGTGCTGCCTTAAAAATATTGATTAATGCTTTGTGTGAATTAGTTCATTTGGAGAAGTTAATCCAACAGTGAACACAGACAAAATAAAATAAGTAGTTTGTTGTTTGTAATCATGAGTCAAATATTTTTAACAGCTGCTGAAACCATTTTCAGGCGCATCACAGATTTTGAGGCATGAATGTAACTCTATATTTAAGAAAAATATAATGCTTTCCTTGGTCTTTGTCTATCCTAAGGTCGTGCATTTGTAACAAACCATATATTATCAAAAAAAATAAATAAATAAAAAGCATCAGATTTGCCACTTTTAATTGTCTGTAAGTAAAATTAAAGCAAGTGGAGTTGGAAGAAAATCACGTCGAAGCACGCACTGCGATTTAAATAAGTGCTGGCCGAATAGTAATTCAAACAGTTATAGACACTCCTGCATGTTGTCTTTTGTGAGACAAAACAGCAGAGTCACTCACTACACAGAGGTTAAAGGTCAGATCCTGAATCATAAAGCTCTGTGACACTTTTCCTCAGTTTCTGTTAACGCAATATGTTCAAATTAGACAATTAAAGGCACAGTCCGTGGAGTCTGTTTGTCTTTAAAGGTGATGCTATTAGTCAGCTACTAACTCACCCTCCTTTGATTTCATTTGAGCGGATGAGAGCGTTCAATTCATCACATAGAACAGTGGGAAACATCAGTGTTGGTCTCAGATTTCTGTCGTTCTCCTCCAGAACTGCTGGGTTATGGTTCTACACAGCTGAGAGGTCGATGCGATTGGCTGAGTTGGTACTTTTGTCCCATGTGTTCATCTTAGTGGGAGTCACACCCTCTTTGTTTCCATTTATCTGGAAGATATGAAGCAGAGTGTAAAAAATCTGGCAGGTAAGAGAGAGAAAGCTCATTTTTAATTGAGTGAACCATCACTGACAGCACTCACAATGTCAGAATTGAAGGGCTTCACATTGATGTTTCGGATAGAGGAGCTGGTGAGAGACCACACTTTGGTTTTGTGTTTGAAAGCAGCTCTGACCTGCAGATAAAAGTCATTGAAGAAAATGATGAAAAATGTCACTTTTTAAGCCAAAATAGAAATCCAAACAAAGATCCAAACAAAAAAAACCAAACAAAGACACCCTAAATCACAAAGTGGTGCTGCAACAACTAATCCCGCTAAGATATATCCCAACTAACTGAGACCCTGAAGAGCCAAATTATATTTTGGTCTGTGTTGTGGGCACTTTTTTTTCTCTCCACAAATTAAAGCTTAATGGCAACATTACAACTTGATAAACAGGGCAACATACTGTATCTTTAATATACTACTCAGTATAAAGGAACAAAGAGTTTACTGAGATGTGGTCATTTATATTATATCTAAATTTCAACATACCAAGTTTTAATCAAAGATAACTCAGTCAAGACAAGAATGAATGTCAACCCTCTGGAGTCTAAAGTCATTGTTTTGCAGTTTAATTTGGTTTTTATTTGCCTCCTAAATAAATCCTTTACTTATCAGGTCATTTCGAGTCCTGAAAAGCTGGTTTGCTTTAAACAAATGAAATAAATCAGCAGGAAATCTGTGAGATTATCTTTTAGTCTGTTTCTAATACAAATAAATTACTTTGGGAATTTTCCTGTGTGTCTGGACTTGAAACAAGACAGAAAAAAGGTGGATCCTGCACTAAAAATCAAGAAAATGGTACTTGATTAAAGAAGAATTCTTCTACGCTTTATTGTCATTTTGAGCCATTCTTGATTGAATCCTTCACATTCGCTCTGTTTGGCTTCAAATTTTGAGCAACTTTTTAGGTAGCAAATGAAAGGCAAAAAACATGAAATTGCATAAATGAATTCAGACACTATAGAGGGTTAATGTTATTGGTATGGTGATGAATTGGCATTACAGAAACATAAACGACTGAAATCTGTAAAAGCATGGTGTTACTTTAATTAGTTTATATGGACTGTAATGCATACCTCAGAGTTGAGAAGACAGTGAAACAAGAAGACAAAGAACCCCTAAAGAAAATAAAAAAAAAGTAAGATGTAGTAGGAAATTCAAAAATGACAGATAGGTACACATTTTTAAAAATCTTACAGTGAAGCGCTTACTTGTAATGAGTTGAATACAGCAAAGACATATAAGAATGGCAGGGAATGTGTGTTGACAGCAAGAACGCCAAAGATCCAGGAAATGCCAAGTATAGGAAGGAGCACAGCCACCGCCTTTGCAGTCAGCCTAAAACAAAAGACAAATCAGATTCAACGCCATCTGAGTAATATAAAATTTAGAACAACATTCAGTCCGATCATGAAAACATATTTTCTTACTTGACTGAATTGGCATCTCCATGAACCTTGTAATTTTCTCCACTGATGCGAGATATGATCCTGGTCACAGATATCAGAATTCCAATGTTCACCTGGATGGATCAGGAAGGAAATAATAAAGGTAAATCAAGTTAATGCAATAACACACACTTTTGAGCATTTTTTTTTAAGGATTTTTCCTGATTGCTGAATCCAGGCTTACAATTTAGAGAGATTTAAATTGTAGTTCTTATAGGCAATAAATTGTGAAAAATGGCAGTGACACTTTATTTTATGGGTCCCTTGGTTTCCCTTTAATTTAGTAGAAAGATACTGATATGTAAATATAGAAGACTAGGTAATTTGGTGCTAATTTTAGAGGAAATGGAGAAAGTGTTTAGTTTAATAGAGTTTATGGTAAAAGACCAGGATACACCTATCAGCCACAACATTAAAACCATTGACAGGAGAAGTGAATAACATGGATCGTATGGTTACAATGGCACCTGTCAAGAGGTGGGATATATTAGGCAGCAAGTCAACAGTCAGTTCTTGATGTTGATGTGTTGGAAGCAGGACAAATGGACTGCGTAAGGATCTGAGCGACTTTGACAAGAGCCAGCTTGTGATGGCTAGACGACTGGGTCAGAGCATCTCCAAAATGGCAGGTCTTGTGGGGCGTTCCTGGTATGTAGAGGTCAGTACCTACCAAAACTGGTCCAAGGAAGGAATGGTGAACTGGCGACAGGGCCATGGGCACCCAAGGCTCATTGATGCACATGGGGAGCAAAGGCTAGCCCGTCTGGTCTGATCCCACAGAAGAGCTACTGTAGCACCAATAGCTGAAAAAATGACTGCTGCTATGATAGACGGGTGTGAGAACACACAGCATGGCAGCATGCTGCGTATGGGGCTGAGTAGCTGCAGACTGCTCAGAGCGCCATGCTGACCTGTCCACCACCAGAAGTGCCTACAATGGACATGTGAGCATCAGAACTGGACCATGGAGCAATGGAAGAAGATGGCCTGGTCTGATGAATCAGACTTTTTCTTTGACATCATGTGTACGGCCAGGTGTGTGTGCGTGGTTTACTTGGGGAAGAGATGCACCAGGATGCACTATGGGAAGAAGGTGAGCCAGCGGAGACAGTGTGATGATCTGGGCGATGTTCTGCTGGGAAACCTTGGGTCCTGCATTCATGTAGATTAGTTTGACACATACCACCTACTTAAACATTGCTGCAGACCAAGTACACCCCTTCATGGCAACAGTATTCCCTGATGGCAGCGGGCCTCTTTCATCAGGATAGCGCACCCTGCTACACTGCAAAAATTGTTCAGGAATGGTTTGAGGAACATGACGAAGAGTTGAAGATGTTGACTTGGCCTCCAAATTTCCCAGATCTCAATCCAATCGAGCAGCTGTGGGATGTGCTGGAAAAACAAATCCGATACATGGAGGCCCCACCTCGCAACTTACAGGACTTAAAGGATCTGCTGCTAACGTCTTGGTGCCAGACACCATAGGACACCTTCAGAGGTCTTATGGAGTCCATGCCTCCACGGCTCAGAGCTGTTTTGGTGGCTCAAGGGGGACCTACACAATATTAGGCAGCTGGTTTTAATGTTGTGGCTGATTGTGTATATAGTAGCTATAGAAAATAAAGTGAAGACTTTCTGTAAGCAGCTGTTAAACTCCAGAAACAATGGAACTACAAACTTCTTAACTGGATAAGAGATCAAGAGAGGTCAATTTGGTAACCAAAATAGCAATTTATATTTGGAAAGTTTATTTTAAATATTTGTATGACTGTAGGCTCATCTGTAATATACAACCACACAGAAGGACACATTTTACTGTGTTCAGCTGACCGTTGATCTCAGAGTAAAATACATAACACATAAATTAACAGAGCCATTTTCAAAGTTTTTCAGTTTTCCCTAAGTACCAATTACATTGTCCTTTCCAGGACACTTTCCGAAAAATAACAGTTACAAATCAGTTGTCTTACCGTATATTAGTAGGCTACAGTAAGGGAGCAGCAAAATGAAATGTAACCAAAATGACTTCTTATTGTTGTTAATTCCTCACCACAATGACAAATAGCGCTGGTGCCACAAATGCCCAGATGGCTCCGTTCTTCAGTGACAGCCAGCAGCTGAGACAGCAGAGAGAGGAGCCAAAGTAAAGATTAATTATTGTATTTAATATAACTCTTTAATTCTGTAAGACTCTAAAGTAAATGTAAAATGATATATATAGTGACTAATAAACTAAATATTTAGGTTTCTACATCATCAGATGATGTTATGCTTTTGTAAGGCCTCGAACCTTTGATGGAATGAGGTTCAATCCATAAAATGTGTTTTGTTTTGTTTTTTTTCGTTTGTTTTTTTTTTTTTAAAGATGGAGTTACTTACTTATCAACCTCACCATAACTGTCCAAAGCTGATGTCATGGACACCACACAGATCACCAGTGGAGAACCTGATATGAAGTAAAGATACAAACACATATGTGTCAGATTCATTAAAAAAAAATGTCTACAAAGGTTGACTGATAAGTTCTGAGCCTGAAACATAAGGATGTGAGCTCAGCCTGTGATCCTTTTGTGGAAGTCACAGAATTTCTTAGGTGGTTTCCACAATAACTTCTTCCATTTGAGCCACATTATTAAAGGTTCCAGAGGTATTCACGGCTCTGTGAATTGAACAAAATGGACGCAAAATGAGCCTGCACACACATCAGTTGTCACCATGGCTGCTAACCATGATTTTGGCTTTGACCTATTTCAATACCCAATACTCACCTGATTTCGCCAGATATAAAAAAGGGCTTTAGCTGGAACCTGATAACATTATATTAGGAGGATTATTTGTACAGCACAGAAAAGAAGTTCTATGAAACTACACAATTCCTGCAGCACTGTTGGGAGAAGTATGTCTAGTTGGAAGGAGATTGTCAAAAATATGCTTTGCAAGGTTCAGAAAATATCAAATATTATAATATTTGATTACGACAGTTATGATAAATTGAGAGTGTAATTTAAGAATAAGAGCAAGATCCAGGCAAAATATAGTTTGCAAAAATATTTAATATGATGTTTTAACCTTCATAACATACTAGATGATTTACTGCATTATGACAATTCAGATATTGCCAGATAAATATTGATTTTAATTTTGATATACAGTACAGCCCTGCAGCCTTGTTAAACATTGTAGTAGTCATTAACTTATCCACCATTTGACACCAAAAGTGGGTTAAAACAAACCATGACATGCCTTTGCAGCTGTGAGTGTGTTTCTCTGCTTCTTGTTGCATTTCCTTGAACTCTTTTAATTATACTGCCTGGATCTTTTGGCTTATCAAGGCCAAAGATTTGCAGCACAACCTGCTACAAGGAAACTGTTACTCTGAAGCAGGAAATGTAAGATAAAGGGTCAGTAACCTTTATCATAGCTAATAGCAGCAGTGGTTAGAATTACAAATGAAAATTTATCTCTTACATATCTAACAGCTATACGTCTTACTACTGGACACATCTGCAGGACATAATTTACAGTTGGCCACACAAAATGAGAAATTACTCTGGCCAGAAGAGAGGAAGTAATAAAAGAGAAATTTTATATCCACTAATGGCTCCAGCATGTGGAGGAGAGACTTTGCATTCCCCAGCAGCCAAACATGGTGTGTGTGTGTGTGTGTGTGTGTGTATGAGTGTCCCAACATCTTTCTATCTGTCCATGACATCAGAGTCCAGGAAAGAAAGTTCATACAGTGGAAAGTACCTAAAAGTTGCTTTAACAGAATTATTTACTTTTACACAACCAGTATTTAACCAGTAAGATCATTTAGCAAACAGAAAACTCATATTTACAGTAAATATGAGGTAGACGCTGGGTTATTGGGTAGACTTATGCACATGTCATTGGGTTAAAGATCCATTCTCTGATTCAAATGTAAACAAAAGCATTGAAAACCAAAACCAAAAATCTAACTACACGAGTGGAACAAATTGACAAAAATAAATTTATCAATGTTTTTTGATGCTGTTAAAGGTTTGGTTAAATCAGCAATGTAGTAAACACAGCAAAAGGTCTATGCTTTCAATTACAAGCAGTTAAACACTCAAATATTTAATTAGGTATGTGAATTAAGCTCAAATTAAAAAAAAAAAATGAAGGCTTGAGAATTTAAATTGGGATCTGTAAAATAATATCCCATTTTCTTAAAAGGGCCATATTGTACTGATTTCCATGTTCTTATTTTCATTTTAGGGTCTATTTCAAAGCCTTTGCAAAGCTTTAATGTGCAAAAAATAATTTAATCAACTTCTCTCTCCCTTGTTACATCATCAATGTGCACACTGAGTGAAAACAGGCCATTTTGGGTATTTTCACTTTAAGGCACCCTGAAAAGCCCACTCTGTCATACCTGAGCTGGCAAAACCCACAGACTGCCAAACACGGATGCTTGCCAGACACGTACTTTGTGGGTGTATCTAACCAGGTGTGTAGGCAGGTACTTTCAAATGTGTTACATGTTGATGTAAACATGTTACAGAAGTAAAGAATTAATCAAAAATGAAACTTTCAGGACAGTTCAGAACATATGAATTTCATTTACTGGATGCATTTCAAAAGGCATCAATGTCAAGTTTGTTTTGCAACTTTGATAATGTTCAACAAATACTCCCTACCATTTTACACCAAATGAGCAAAAATAGCATAGAGCATAATATGTCCCCTTTAAATAGATGACAGAGAGAATTACACGAGTAAACTGTATAAGAAAAAGTCAGACAAGGAATTTATTGTACATCACAAAATATCAGCAAGGCAAGTAAGGTTTTAGTGAATAAGGACTCCTGAGCAGACCTACCCCAGCCAATGCCATAGTAGTAGAGGTGTTTGCTGCCCTCGGACCCGAACACCTTGACCACCATGCTGTACAGGTGGAGACCCTCCACCAGCATCCAGGCAAAGGCGCTCAGAAAGAAGAAGTGAAGCAGGACAGCCATCACCTTACAAGGCAGCTAGAACAGCAAACACAAGTACACTTATTTTCCCCTTCATCATCATCATGATCACGAGCATAATCATCAAAAGTGTTGTCATTATCATCACCATCTTCATGATCATCATCACTGAATACCCACCGTGCCCGGGTCAAAGCGAGAGCTGATGAGCAGTAAGATCTCAGCCACAAGGATGGCGAAGGACAAGTTGGCGTGGATGTGGTAACGCTGATTACGGATGGTACTGACTGACCTGAACGCAGCAGAGGGAAAACAGTATTGCAAGTACAGAGTACACAGTACAGAGCTGGAATCCTAATAAATGTTAACGTACAATCACAGCTGTTACTACAAATGCCACTAGTACTGCTGCTGTTGCAACTGCTAGTATTTCTACTACTACTACTCTTGCTGATAGTACTTCTGCTGTATTTCTGCCCATAATTTTAGCATGGGGGCCATGGCCACCCCTGACCAAACCTTGGGGGCACCACTGACTACAAACTCTACCATTACTACTTCTGCAGCTACTACTGCTGCTACTAATTCTACTGCCACTACTACTTCAGAATTGCAGTGGCAGCAGCACTGCATTAAGCAGTAATATTTAATAAAGAATGGCAAGAACTGTAAATATGGGGAGCAAAATTATTGGAAGGCCATAGAAACAACTGACAAATATGTATGAAGGCTCATCAGATAGTGTCTGATCCTTCGCATCCGCTGTACTATGAATTTGAACTGCTCCCCTCAGGAAGGAGATATCGGCTTCCTAGAGCCTCTAAGAACACACACACACACACACACACACACATATATATATATGTATGTGTATATATACATATATACATATATATATACGTATATATATATACGTATATATATATGTATATATATATATATGTATATATGTATATATATACGTATATATATATATATATATATACATATATATGTATACATATATACGTATATATATATATATATATAGATATATATATACATATATATGTATGTATCTATCTATCTATCTATCTATCTATCTATCTATCCATCTATATACATATATATATATATGTATGTGCTGTTGTCTTGCTGAACTCCTGAGGATTTTAGATTTAGATTGATTGGAACGCTGGTTTGCAAATCCAGTCCTATTTTAAGCACTTATTCATTTTACTTTGTTGTGTGTGTTAAAGATCAAATGTCTTATTTTTCTGTGCCATTCACTTAACAGTTTTAATTTTTTTTGCCAATCTGGTGTGTTTGTCTAGTTGATGTGTTGTTTTTACATTGTACCACTTGTGAAGCCAAAGACAAATTTCCACCTCGGTAGACAATAAAGTTATTATTCTATTCTGTGCTATGCTATGCTATGCTATGCTATTCTATTCTATTCAATTCTATTCATTCCATTACATTCCATTCTATTCTATTCTGTTCTATTCTATTAAATTCTACAGCAAAATTTATGAAACACATACAACCAAAAGATTTGATATAACTTGTTGTGAAAAGGTATTAATTTGACTGTGATTTACTGATGATACTCACGACAGGACTGCAAAGGTGACCAAAGTGATGGCAAGACAGAAGATGGAAATGGAGCAGCCAACATAACCGATGGTTGATAGTGCCACCTGGTGGCCACTGGTAAGCTGTGTATGGAGATATATGAACAAGACATATAAAAACATTTTTATGCTTACGCAGCACAAGAACAATGAAGCTTGATTCATGGTGGAACCAACACACAGGTAAACCTAAGACATAACTCAGTCCAGTCTCTGGTCTGTTTCATTTAGTCTCTGCAAGTGTATTAGCAGCCAAGAAATTCAAAAGGGTCCTGTAGAGTTTATTATGATGACCACAGTACGGATCCTCATTAGTACGCTCCAAGGTGGGCTGCCTTCCAGGATTGGGAAAGACTACACAATTAGACTGTAATAAATCTTCGGTAAAATGACAAAATGCGTCCAATGTAAATCATAAAACAGCAAATTAAGTTAGATTCTTATGCTGTGTGTGAGGTATTTACATAATAAATATATTTTCATTTTCCAAGATTCACATTTCAGTATTTTTTGTGATAAAGTTGTTTTTCTCTTTGATGAACTCACTGTGAATGTACAGTCAAACACCGCTGTGTGACATTGTGTTTTCTTACAGCTCTGAGATATGCAAAATATACATAGCTCAGCGGTTGTAATTGTGTTTTCCCACATGCATATAACCATCTCATACTGCCCGGTGGGTGCATTGATGTTGTTTTTGAGTTTAAGCTATTTTGAGGCTTTGGGTTTGATTCTCCATTAACCGTCTTTGCATGTGCCTTGTCATTAGGAGGTCTGAGGAGTCTCGGCCTTCCAGAAAAAGGATATGTAGGATGTTCCCCAGCAGCTGAGGGATGAGGCTGCCCACTAATTAGAGACTGGCTACAGGCAAGTATAGCATCAAATAGAGTTCTGTTACTTAAATAAAGCATTGGCCCACTTAGCTGCAAGAAAGACTCCTCTTTTTCTATTTCAAGAGGCCATCAGGGATGCTGACCATACTCCCATGGCACATATTCTTGGATAGCAAAGACTCGGGCTGAGGTGTCAGCGTACACAGAGTTGGCATTCTCTCAGTAACTAAATGTAGAAAATATAAATAAATGTAATGTAGCATAGTAATCTCATAACCTAAATCTTTCATTGGAGGTAGGTTTTGATTGCATAAGAGGCTGTGGTCCTTGAGGAATGGACTACTGACCTTTGCAGTGACCCAGAAGAAACATCCTTAATCATGGCTGTCTACAGTACTTTATAAAACCACCAGTGAAACCAATATTGTTACAGTGTAGGTCTGCCTAAAATTGAGAGTTGGGGAGGAATGGTGAGATGTCCAAAAGCAGCAGCGGGGCCTCTGGGTGGTGGGTTAGTCTGTGGTAAACCAAGACCTCCTGCCCAATTAAGCTCCTACAAGTCTGGTTATGTATTACAGCATGGACAAAGACAGTCTATGGAGGGATAAACCTACTGGTACAACTGGCAAGTATCTTTATAAACTTACTTTTGGGTAGCTTATTTCTATTGTGTATTTTTATTTATTTATTTTNGCAAGTATCTTTATAAACTTACTTTTGGGTAGCTTATTTCTATTGTGTATTTTTATTTATTTATTTATTTTTATTGTATATTTCTTAGGTAGTGTAAGACTTAAATAAAATATGATTATTTGTAATGATTTTCCTTCAACAGACATTTATGCTTATTGTTTTGATAATTCCTTCAATGGACTGTTATTTCACTGATGCTCGTTTTTTGATCCCTCTGTTCCTTTGTCTGATGGGTGTGACAACATCACGATTTGGGAGTGTATTCAGGACTATTGACACCTCCACGGCTGAGCATATCAACATCATAGACAAAAGTGCAGAGTACCTAAGAGAGGGGGAAAATGGCCTGACAGGAACTCATGCTGGGAAGACAGCTGTGTGAGGTGTTATCTATACATCCTCTGCTCATCTGAATCACACTGGAGCCATTCGGGGATCACCTTGAGCACAGGGTTTTAATTGTTATGTTTAAAATCAGTTTTACATTATAGTCATGTTTGGTGTCATGTGAATAGTCACGGTGCAACTAATAGCACAATCTTAGTTTCAGGAGGGGGGAAGTGAACCCGTTTAACGTATAGGCGGTGAGGAAAAATCTTCATTGCAAAGAAAACTTATCACCTGATGCAAAACAATCTCCGACCCCCTAGGGCCCAGGGAGTCACAAAACAATGCGTGTTTCAGGGGAATGTTAGGACATGTAAAAAAAACAAACAAACAAAAAAAAAAAAACGTTCTTTTAATTTGTTAATTTTTTAATTTAAGGAGAAGTAGTCTGGGAGCATTCTGTAGCCAGACTCCCGCCCATTATGTGCGTAGGTTATTCCATTGCCATGTTTTCCTATCAATTTCACATTTTATTTGTGTAGTTTGTATACTGAATGGAATTCTGTTAAATTTGTATTTGGAATTGTATTATTGAATAAATATTATTGTTAATTGGCTGCCAAATCGGTTTTCTGGCTGATAAATTATTAGAATTTATGTTGATTCCCTCCAGCTTCAGAGCTGATTATGTCAGTAGTTTTGAGGGATCTTTAGTTTCGTGACTTCTATGTAAGACTAGATATCACTAAAGCTTGATCGATGGAGGATTGTCACATCCATTAATATTTAGGATAGGAATAGTCAGAGCAGTTATGTTGTATGACGCACATATAGATTTTATAAGTGATTAGCACCTGGTAGGTTTTTTTGCTCTACTGCCCAGTCAAACATGCACCAAAGCCTCTGAACTGATGTTACAAACAACCACCTCTGAGTTGATTTGGAGAAATTTTCGGCTTTTGCGCTTGAGTGGACATGCCTAAATAAAAGCCTCTGAATCATTTAGGGAAAATTTCTTCGCTGGCCCAGCCATCGCCTCAGAGTCTGCTTAGAAGAACCTTCTGAACCAACTAACTGATCCCTAACTCTATATTTCATGATATGAGATGACAACAAGGCCTGTGGACATCTCTAAGTGGCTAAGACACGCCCTGTCTGAACGGGTAATTTAGCCTAAGTAAAAAAGGGTGGAATATCAATATTAATTCACATTATGTTCTGAGTTCCTAATCAGAAACTGCATCAAAATGATCACAACTAAATTCATGTATACTAATGGTCTCTTTTTGCATGGAATCAGATAATTGGAACTAAATTTAATAATTTTCATAATTTTTTTTAAAGCCTGAGAAAGACAAATATGCGGAAAGCCTTTGGCAGCAGTTCTGGTTTCTGTCATTGGACCAGACTCAGTCCCCCACCATTACATTTGTCTGTAGTTTATAGTTTTATTTTGATGTTTTGTTTTTTTTATTGTGAAGCACTTCGTGACCTTTGCCCTTGAAAGGTGATATACAAATAAATTTTACTTACTTACAAAGCAGTAAAAGTGATAGGCTCAGAAACACCTTCTAAAAGTTCTGAACAGATTCCACTTGGTTAAAGCAAATATATTCGGGTTTTCTGAAAAATATTACTCATATAAAACAACTAAACCTTCATACCTTTAAGGGTACCACTTGCATAAGGATAGCAAAGTTGGTGAGGTGGTTGCACAGACAAACCGAGTACGTCATATTTCCACCTGAGCGTACACAACCCTCGTTGGACCATACTCCCTCCTTTGAACTGAGAAAAAAAGACATTTTGTCACTTATTTACTTACAGGAAATATAGTCAAACAATTACTGTGGCTACAATGAATACTTTTATAAAGACTCAAGCATGAAGCAAACACAGGAGGGTTTTCATAGCAACAGCGCTGGCAGGGAACACTTGATACGATCCGTTATGGGAGAATTTGTTGCTGATTTGAACATGGCCATCTGACAGGGCAATCCAATAATTCATATTTTTTTCTTAAGTACAGGGCAATGTAGAGTAAGGAGAGGAAGCTTTTGATTCCAACTAAAACACGCTCCCTTTTTAAAATGATTTATGCTCCCCAAATAGTGCTGATATCAGACCACCATATTTTTACAATGGACTCTTACACAACATATGCCAAACTGAAACAGCAACACATATCACTGGGTGTTCTTGATTAAAATGAGAAAAATGAAATACATGTTTCCAGCCCTTTTCTTTTTTTTTTAGTGATTGATTTAAAACATCAAAGACTTGAGTAAAATATTTTGCAAACAAGAGGCAATCAAGATAAAATCTGTTTGGCACTAGTTGTAAATGTTTGTTGGATAATTAAGACATGCTGTATCAAATCTTGAATAGAGACCCACCTATAGTCCAAGAAGGCACAGTAGAGGAAGACTTTATTGCTCTGATTTAATGCTTGGTCTTGCTGTTCTTTATTCTAAGAGAGAAAGAGGAAAAGAAAACTTAATCTTATCTTTTAATGGAAAAGCAAATTATGTGAATAGGAACAATTTGTTTCTGTAGGTCGTACTGAGAAGCTTTCATTTATCCCATAACTCAGAACAATTCCTAACTGTTAGGAAAATATACTTTGATCCAGGAGAGGCCATGGAATATTCTGGAGCACAATTAGCAGCATTTTTTCCTTAAGTCTCTTTGGCTTTCCTTCCATCCATATGCTCAGCAGGAGTGTAAGACCTTGAGGTAAGAAATTCCATCTTGCTTTTGGATCTAAAGATGAGTAACCTGCCTCATTACTTTTGTTTTTGATACAAAATAAATAAAAATGCTTGAGTTCTTCATTACTGCAAGTAACAGAAGACCCCAAATGTTCTGAGATCATAGCATAGCAGAGACAAAACACAGATCGACACTCAGAAAAGGTAATTATTATGTTACGTGAAAATCCCTACTGTCTTGTTTGATTCCACCTCACTTTTTCCATGTCATTCCTAAATATGAGATTTGCTGTTCCTCAGAGACAGTGAGCTAATGGCTAAAGTGCAAGAATGCAGTAATCAGGGCTTGGCCCCAGTTTTAGGTCAAACCATTACCCTCCTCAATCTGTCATCTGAAGAAAACACTTTCATTGGCTGGCTGGGCACGCATCGAGAAACTCTCACACCTTCTTCTTATTCTCTGAGCCGAGACTCTTAGAGTGAATAAGTATATGTTTAGATGGACTGGGTCTGCACTATTTCCTTCTGGAAAAAGTGAGAGCGAGAATGAAACTGACAGTCAGGCCATCTGCTTCCTGGCCCATAGGCTCAGCGCCTCATATTACAAAGCATAGTACAATACGTTGACTTCATTGAGTAACCAAATAGTTGCTCTCAGTCTGTCTGTTTTGCACATGCATCTCTTTAGTCATCGTGTATTAAACCTTAAAATGGATGAATAGATGGATATTTATGCAGGACATCAAGAATAGGCAGCACAATGAAAGCAGTACGAAGGCACCCTGTCATCATAAATATTTGGCTTGCTTTTAGGCACTGCGAGCAACCCTGTGGGTGACTTTATGGATCCCCCGTGGGCTTTAAAAAAATCATTTCTTGTTGGGTGTAAATGAAAACAGATGGAGGAAAGACAGTGTAGCTGGCATCTGCTCTCAGCAAAGTGTAAGAAAGTGTAATGTTGCAATGTAATGTTGCTTTACAGTGTCAGATTGGCTCCCCACAACCTCTAAACCTTTGATGCTGCCGTAGAAGGAAGGACGATTAATTACCCTGCTGTACAAGAAACAATCCATCATTAGCAAACCCTGATATCTACCAGATACATGGTATAAAATATACTCACTAACAGACACGTGAGGAGTGCTCTTTGGCTGTTGTTCTCCTCTAGCAACTGTCTGTTTGTGGTACGTCCAGCATTTGTTTTTGAGTTGATATCTGAGGAGAGGTGTGCAGGAACCTGAAAGTCACTAGTGAGTGTTAAAATGCACTCAGAGTTCTGGCCGAGCTCTGAGCGCACGCCGTTGTTCCCTGATGCCCCGAGGCCTCAGCGTCTACCAGCCAAGACTGCAGCTGGTGCTCCAACTCTTTATTAACAACAGAAGACCAGCAAACACCTCCCTGCAAATCCCTTTCAGCCTCAAAAGAAGAATGGAAAGGAAGGAATAGAGAGAGAAAAGAGAAGAAAACTATGGAAAGAAAAGAAAGCGGTGGACTGAGATTATAGGACTGATGAATGGTGGATCGTTATGGTTTTTCTGGTGCTTTCTCCTCACCAGCCTTTGCTAAACCAACCGGCAACTATGCTGCATGGACTGAGCCAAAGTAAAAGATGATACTGTTAGCTTAGCTAGCTGGTGCATGGAGAATGACTGGGCTACTGCTGATTCACCGTTTTATCAATAACTACCGTATATACTCGAGTATAAGTAGAGTTTTGTTTTTGTTTTTTTTACCAAATTTCACAACTTAAAGCGGGGGTCAGCTTATACACGAGTAATTCAAATTTGATCTCAGAGAATGAAATTTCCAGGGCTGGAAGTACTACCCATTACCACTACCCATGAAAAATAGTTTAAATCATACCTTAGAATGAGATATTTCTTGACTAAACTTCTTATTCAGCACATTTTGNAAATAGTTTAAATCATACCTTAGAATGAGATATTTCTTGACTAAACTTCTTATTCAGCACATTTTGTGGTGGCCAGTAAGCCGTGATCCATCACGGTAATCAGCTGCTGACATAAATATCATGTTTACCGGTACATGGATTATTCAGAAAATCACAGGAATACTATGACAATACCCAGAAAAACAGGTAATTTGATAAACAAATAAATTGATGGAACAACATCAGGGGGTCGACCGAGGGAATTCCAAAACTCCGTATGGAGGAATGTCCAGCACATAGACAGGCCCGCATCGACTCAGGTACAGGATAATTACTGAAAACATGTAATGGGTGAGATTCTTAACAGAAAAAAATTTTAAAAAGCACCATAATTACACAGCTAAATAAGCTAAATAAGTGCCGTGATAATTATAGCTCATTTATAAAGCTTTCCTTACCTTCATCAANAATAAGCTAAATAAGTGCCGTGATAATTATAGCTCATTTATAAAGCTTTCCTTACCTTCATCAATGCGATTCAGACAAGGAAGAGGAGTCCAGAAAACTTAATGTTAGCTAATGTCACTTATGGTAATCAGCTGTTTACTGGTACCGGTACGTGGATTATTTTCAGAAAATCACAGGAATACTATGACAATTCTCAGAAAAAACAGGTAATTTGCTAAACAAATAAATTGATTGAACAACATCAGGAGGCTGGCTTATATGTGGGTTTCTTTAAAAATCTAAATTTGCAGGTCAAAACTGGGGTCTGCTTATAGTCGAAATCGGCTTATAGTCGCGTATTTATGGTATTTACTGGGGCAGCGAGAGTTTCCACCCAAAACAACAAACAGGCTACCTAGCCTATCCTCAGTTAAACTTAGCTTACAGAGATAAACTGTTTCTGAAGACGATTTTTCTAATCAATATTCCTCCGCTATAGGAGCAACTCTCCCCCCGAAACCAAACCCTCTCCAGAGCCAAGTAAACCAGTCCAATAAATTTACTACAAAACAAACCAATTCTTAACTGCTATGTCTTCATGACCGAATTGATAATATTTGGGTTTTTTTTTTTTTTTTTTTNTTTTTTTTTTTTTTTTTTGGAGGGAATTTGTGTATTTGGAGGGAAATTCTGAGCTATCCTTCAGAAACATGCCCCTATGATTTCCACCACAACACCAATAAGTTGTCATGGTGAACCAAAGGCCTTTAGTGTCTGCCATCATGAGAAGCACTGGCTGTCGTTTAATCTTCTGTATCCCTCTAACCCAAAGCAAACCTCGTCCATTCTCTATTTAATGACTGTGTCCAGCCCATTGGGTAAAATGATGAGAGATGAAAATAAACATTCTCATGCGTCACATCTGCATACAAGTCTTAGCTGACATACAAAAAACAGTAATTTAAATCCTTTCTCCTCTTCCAGACCTCCCATGACTGGCAGAGAAGGATGCCAAAGTCTCGTTGTGGCTGAGCGAGTTTCACCAAGCATAGGCCTCTTCAAATCCCAAGAAATAAAGCTACTCCAGGACGTTTAGAGCTTAGCGTTTGACAGCTAGCTCTCAAAGGCCTAAATAAAGAGATGATGGAGAAAGCCGCACACCAGCCATCATCTTGTTTCAGCAGAGTCCATTCAAAACAGACGGCGAGTGGTGTTAGAAACATAACCCAGTCATTGAATTAGACCCACCCACACACATACACACACACACCCACACACAATATTGTATGTGAAATCTAGTAAGACAAACCCACAAGTCCTGAACTGCCCTGAAAGCTTCATTTTTGATTGGTTCTTTACTTCCATAACACATTGGCATCATCTTGTGAATTTACCTGCCTGGTTAGACACGCCCAAGAAGTATGAGGATAACGAGCGAGCATTCATGTTTCACAGTCATTTGTTATTGCCGAGTCAGCTTGATGCAGCTGGCCAATCAGAACAGGACTGTTTGAGAGGGTACCTAATTTTATTATGCAGTGCGCACATCAGTTTTGTAGCAAGGGAGAGAGAGGAGGAACATTGTTGTGTTTTTGCACATTAAAGCATTATAAAAGTTTCAAAAATAGACACAAACAGACAAATAGAAATATGACTTTAAACTCATTCTATTTACAGCCTAAATAAATCCTCCACGCTCATGTTATTCTGGCACACTGACATTCAGCTTTGAGTGCAGTCATGCATATTCCAGGAGGAAAGAAATCTAAATAAAGTCTTTGGCTGTACTAAATTTAAAAACCAGTGAAAATTTACACAACTGTATGAGTGTGAATAAGTCAGCGATCGTCTCCTTTTCCCTCAAATATGTGAGAGTGCTGAGAGCCAGTGTATAATTTGGACTGTGCTTTCTGAAGTGCATTTGGTACAGATATCATTTCCTAACGGTGCAGCTGCCAGACAGGCAGAACAGCACTGAAACTCATCAGTCACACTTTACCTCACCAAGACTTTAGTTAAAGCTGTAATCATCTCCTCTTTTTGTCTTAGAGCAGGTTGAAGGGAAACAGCTAGATTTAAACACGTGAATGGGCAGAATGAAGGAGATAGAGGAGTTTCTGAACAGATTTTGACGATAGTTACAGTATATTGTTCTGCATAACACCAGAGATGCCATACATGTATTTCCCAAAGCAACCTGGACTGTTGTTAAATTTAGTATGGAAAGGAAGCTCTTTATTGCAGTGTATCTGGGAAAAGGACACAGAGGTACAGTCAAACGTTAGTTCAGAAGGCTTGGAAAAACCCAGTGCAGCAAAGAAATTAACCTGGAGTTTGTTGAAAGACTGTCGTAAAATCAGAGTTTGCTTGGCAATCAGATTGCATAATTTATGTTACGTAAATGTATAATCATTTTACAGTCTACATTCAGAAAACAGCTGTTTTCAGCATAACGTGAGGGAGAAAGATTTGCCCATTAAGCCACAATAACCGTCTGGAATTAAAGGCATTTTTGCATCTTAATGTTTAATCAAATTTGGCTTTTATTTGTCATCTTAAAAGTTGAATTGCATAAAAAATTTACTTTACAGGACTTTAAGATTTTTACTAGTGAAAATAACTTCTGCCAACCATTGTAACCTGTAACCATTGTAAAGGCTAAACCAATAATGGATCATATGACAATTATCCATGGAAGAATTTTGATTTTAGTGCAGAAATTTGCCTTTTTCCTTCTTGTTTCAAATTACTAATCCTTTCTGGAAAATACCCATTGACTTCCATTGGAAACAGGTTAAAATAATCTTACTGCATTAGCAGATTTTTTTCATGTGTGAAAAAAAAAAACACTGCCAGGACTCAATAAGAAACAAAAATGGCTTAATAAGTTGCAGATTTTTGAAGTGTGTTTGCATCACTAATATATAACATTCATGTTTTGCAGCATAAATTGTGAAAATGTCAGATTCAGATGAGAAACAGCAATTTTCAGCTTGTATTTGGGATTTATGTCAAACAAAAATGAAAATATATCTAAAATTTTAAGAATTTTTTTCTGTGTGACATATGATTTTATTAAAATCCCAGATATAACAAATTATTAACAAACTGTTATCAATAGCTGTGACGTTAGAGGGTTACGTTCAATAAACTAAAGCATAATTTTGACACAACATGACCTCTGATGGGGCAGAGACCTCAGCATTGTAATAAAAGGGCTTTTCAATCGGGATTTGACTCAAATCTATGCTCTCACAGCATGTGGAGCAACAATCCGAAACCATGCAGCAACACAACTGGCCTTGAGTGAGATCATTCTGTCGGGGGAAATGTAATAAGACATGCAGCTGTGTGTCGAAGGTAGACACACAAAACAACTGGACATTTTGATAGGCATGCAGGGTGTGAAGAAAAATGGAGACAATTAAAACAATCCCAGAAGTTAGTGGACCTTCACTGAAATATGTTTCTTTAGATCTAAACTCATGATGGTGAGAGCAACTCAGTTCATGAATTCAGTGGGTAAAAATACCAAAGTCATTCATCTGAAGCATATGAATGTTTCTCATTTTTCAGGCCTGCATGTTGGTATTCTTAAGTTTTGGTCTCCTCGCCTTTTACTCACACACTGAGGCTTTCACAGACAACTAGAAACGCAGTAAAGTGAAACAGTGACATCGATAAAAATCACCACCAGGCCCTTTTCTGCTGTCCTCGGGGTTCAAAATGGAGCTCTGCTTTGTTTCACATGCAGCAAGAGGTGTTGGTCGTGGGGACGGGGTGGCGATGGGTGGGGGTGGTGGTGGTGGTAAATGGGCGGAGTGGTAAAGAGAGACTGAAAATCCACTGCATTTTGGCAAGAGGGGAATAGCAATAGCCAGGCCTACATCTGTGATTGATCAGTGTGTTGGCTCACACAGCTTGTGTTTGTATCTGTGTTGGTGTGTGGGTGGGTGTGGGTGGTTGGGGGGGG
>VXCM01000116.1:114898-442290 GCA_014773175.1 Lucifuga dentata
GAGAGAGAGAGAGAGAGAGAGAGAGAAGGGGGGGATGAGGAGTCTTGCCCACAAGGTTTAAGCTGGGCGTGTGCTGCAAGTTATAAAAAGCCTGGCAGAAAATACTGATACTGGCATTGGCTTACATGATGAAATGATTAATATAAACAGGTATCAGAAAGTCTTAAATAACCTTTGCATGCTTGTTTGATAGTTAGCAAACAATTAATCCACTATTTCCCACACATATAGGAAGCACCAACAAGTCTAGACGCCTTTGTAATCGAGGCACCCAGTTTCCCTTTCTTCCCCTGACCTCTTTCCTCTCCTTCCCACCAAACTCCTTTACATTATGGGAGGGAAACAGCAAGGGACGGACGCAGTCTATTTTTGATTCACTTGATGAATATTTGAACTGATAGCGCGCACTGTGGCGAGGTTGAGTCAGTTTGATAATTTTAGGGAGTGTATTTTCTTAAAATATAAGAGTCTTCTGCCAAAACAAATCATACTTTTAGTCAGTCTATATATAAATGAAGATGTTGTATGTGTTTTATAGTTTATACTTTTAGTATCTGACCTTCTTTGTGTTAGAAATGGCGGAACGAGTGTCCTGCCCATGAAAGACAGGTTGTATTTTATGTATGGTGATTGCAAAAAAACTTATTCTGATAATGTGGAAAATGGACACTGTACCCACATATGAAAGGTGGATTGGAGAAATGGCAAACACATTACACCTGGAAAGACTGTGATTTCAAAATGAGGACAAATCTAACATATTTGACAGGATTTGGAATCCTGTTTTGGACCATCTGAAGAGCGAGAACTGACTTTTGTCTCAAGCTTTAGACTCAGCTGTGCACATATTTATTTATTTTTTACGGTTTAAAACGAGATTTCTTTCGACTTTGTATGAACATTAATGTATCAATGTATATTTATATAATGCTTATACACACATACATGTATATACTTTTGTTTTGAGAGCAAAGATGGCATTGGTAAGTGGCACGTTTTAGGATGTGCTGATTTAGGGGGTTTTGGGGGATGTTTGTATGATGTTTTCAGTTGAAAATAAAAAATATATTTAAAAAAAGAAATGCTGTATTGTACTTTTACTGTGTATTTATCTTCCTCCCTGTTTTTGTAAAGCATCTTTGAGTATTTAGAAAAGGACTATATAAATAAAATGTATTATTATTATAGTATCGTGAAATGAACTGAGGGACTGACCAAGGCCACCAGTGCAGCTCCAGTGGCGTTACCCCAGTCCAACCCTTTGGCCCTTCTTGCCAAACTTACACACATCTTTACTAGCCTATAAAGTCAGCCTCCCTTGTCAAAATCTGTTTTTTAAATCCTGTCACTTTTGACCCCATAAATCAGCTTTGCTCATGAAATCAACCTTTCCATTCATTCACTTCATACCTTCAGAGTGATGCTCTGAGGAAGAAGAGACAGGGAGGTGTAGACGGTGGGGTGGAGGGGTGGTGTTTTTATGTATGTATTAATGTTTAACTACAAACCCCAATGCCTCCCCCTCCCTTTTCCTCTCTCCTTGGGCCTTCTCAAACTAAACCGTGGTCAGACAGCAGTAATAAATCACTGGTGGAGCCGCAGTCCAATCAGCACTGCAGCTGAATGGCGTGAGAAAGCTAGCGGGCCTCCAGCAGACCTGATAACACCTAGTCTGGGTATCAGACCGGTTCCATGCCACATAACCGACAATGACGGCACCGCCAGCCTGACGGGTCATCTGGGAACAGTATGACTTCACTGGTGTGTTTTGTTGAGCTCAGAGGGCATCAATCAACTGAACAAGGTTACACAGACACCAACCACATGACTGCGACCTTCAGTTTGGCTGTTACCTGCCGCGATGCAAAGTTCTTACAGGTCAGCGACTCCATCAATCAGCGCTGCAAAGTTTTATCATAGCAGGTGTCAGATAAAGAAGTTAGATGGCAAAAGCATTGAAGCCATGACAGCAGGTGAGATAGTACACGGGACCTGTTGTAACCATGATAACATGAAAGGAACTTAGACATATGGAGAATCTGATAGATTTGTGCCTCAGGCCCCCGCAGGGTTTTAATGAAGTCACCGGGTGCTTGTCCGTTCTCTGAGGATAAACAAAGAGGTCAATCGCAAATCACTTGTTCCAAGTCGCTGAGCTAGCGCCATGAGAGCCCATTCCTGAGGTTCGACTTGTGCGGACAGTAAAGAGCAACATAAACAATGACAGAAAAGGTCTGCCGCATGCTGTGTGAGCAGCTCTCCCTGCCTCCATCTTAGAAGGCATGATATGTATCCACCAGCTGCCAAGACACTAAAATTCCAAAAATAGTTACTTTTTGACCAAATCCGTCTACAGATCTGAAGCAAACCATAAGAACAAGCAGACCTTTCTGGAGTTGATCACAGCCAAAACTGTGGCGTGTCAAATTACAATGCAGCTCCTAAATATAAATCACCATCTGAACGACATAACTTCAGCTGAAAAGAATATTGTTGGCACAGCACATTCCAATCAAAATGCTTTAGTAAAATGCATAACAGCCTCAGCGTATACAATATGTAATGGTTTACAGAGGAAAGAATGCAAGAAGCCTGATTTATCTTTACATCAGAAGTCAAAGCAATCCAGCTACAACAGAAACACTTTGACTCCACATACAGCAGGACACGCTGAGCATCTCCAGCGCTCCCATAACAAAGGAGATTCTAACCTCCTCCCATGGTGTCTGCTAAAACAAACACAGTAATCATTGTCACAGGAACCAGGCCAGATAATTGCAGTGTAAACATTTATTTCACTAGGGAAAATGAAGGCAAACAAAGCAACATTGCCATGGTTTCATGAAGCCATATGGTTTTCATTTGAGCTATTAAGAGTGAGAAGAGAGAAAGAGAGAGAGAGAGAGTGAGAAAAAAACACTTTCTATTGAAGTGAATGTACAATAAATAAATGAATAAATAAATAAATTGGAAATTTAACAGGGAGTGAAGACTTCTTAACTGAAAACCACAAGACACTTTATTGAACTGAACTACATTATATTTGGCAAGTGATCCACTAATATTGTTTTATATCTGAAAGTCTGAAACCTATCTATCCATTCATGGATGCATGGATGGATGGATGGATGGATGGATAGATGGATAGATGAATGATGGATGGAGCTGACTTTAGCAGACAAGTCAATAAATGCAATATATGTTTTAAAGATAACGTTAATTATTGTTTTTTTTTAAAATGCATTCTCCATGGAAAACTGGCACAGCCCCTGCCACAAAGCAGAAAAGAAAAAAACGTTCTTCATAAACCAAATAAAGTTATTGTTCCTTTCAAAGGGCACTTCAAATGTCTGTCAGTTTGCTTTCTGGAAGCCACATGCTTCTGTGATGGAACATTTAAGCAGGCTAATGAAAACTCAAATAGGTTTCGTTCTTTGCGCTGGTTAGTGTCCAGCTGAAGGAGTGATACACACTCATCTTCTTATAAAAGCGAACACCAAAAATAGAGCTGACAGATTTCATATGAAACCAGCTACTGCAGCCACAAGCAAACCACAAACCTCTTCCCTCTGATAAGGTGGGTGTCCCACAACCAACAACAGCATGGACCATCTGGAAAACTTAACCAGTCCATTTTCCCACTATGACTCACCCACCAGATGTAAATGGGTTCTTAAGGTTGATAAATGAAACGGAACACTTTGGTACATCTTATGGGCACATTCTTACCAGAACATGAGTGAGGACAATCTCAATGAGTGGAGCTCCAGAGAGGTTGATGGACAAGGCCGGCGAAGGCTCCACCTTCAGAGAGATCAGGCAGCTTGCTACCTGGATCTTATGATCCTTAAAATCAGCTGCTTTGTTAATCCTGAGAGACAAAAAGTCGGAGAAGAGGTAAACAGAGGAAGAATTATGAGAAAGAAAATGATACATAGAAATAGAGGCAGAGAAAGGAAAGAGGGTAAGAAAGAACTTATCATCACATAAGTGTTACACACTGAACTAGAACAGTAGCATTTAAGTGGGACTTTGATCATCTGTCCGTATTATAAATCACACTGACAACCTGCAGCAGTGCATCAAAAGCTTTTTCAGGGTCATCAAATATGTGACATTGGGATCATACAAGCATCACCTCTCTATCAGGACAAAAAGGGACATTCTCAGAAACACGAGTTGGGCAATGGGCGAGCCATTTTAAAGTCACTTAGTCACAAACATGCTTAAACGTGCTGTCACTCAGTTTAGGCATAAAATCTATGAATAAACAAATATAAAAGGGGAAAACAGGTTGGTTAACTGCTGTTATCTCAGGTTTGGTAAAAATAAACATTGCAGCTTTAATGGAACGAGTTGGCCTGGTGGTGAGGCAACAATAACTGAGGGGAGCAAATGGCTGTGTAGAGCTAATAGCAGGGTGTATCAGCTGAGTGGTGAGATGAGAGATAGGCAGGAGGACGGATAAGATCGTGTCTCCAGGCCTCAGCTGTTCTGTGCTTCAGGAAAAAGGAGTGCCTTAGTGCCATTGAGCCTGATTCCGGCACACAGGAAGTGCTTCTGTTGATGCTGAGGGGGCTCAGCTTTGAAACATCTCAGATCATCTGAGAGATGATGGAAATTTACAACTGAACTATTCCGGTTTAAAGGACCACACCGATGATTTTGCATGTTTGAGCCCAATAAATACAACTTGTATAATGTTACGTTACTGCCAACCATCTTTCATATTAGATTTGTTTTTCCTACCTTCCAAACTGCCATTAGTTTCACTTCATTCCAGAACGCTAGAAAAATCAACTTGTAGAGAACGTACGTTAAAACGTGCTTGAGATAGGTAATCCATTGCAGCAAAACAAAACATCTGTTACGTTTTTTGTCAAAATTAATTAATTGAACCGATTCAACACAGAAGAAAATGTCTCTCTGCAATTGTGCATAACTGCTAGCAGGTGAAACAACGAATTTTAAGATGGGTGTATCATCTGATCATTGAGTTTGAAAGATTAGGGGATTTGGCAAAATAACACGAAAACAAAATATGGTTTTATGTTTTGGAAAATGGCTGGCGGTAATGTAATGTGTACGCAGGTAATATTTATTGGGCTCAAATTGCTGGTGTGGTCCTTTAAGTGCATGTGACTCCAGACATTGTGTGTTGCCAGTCACCTTACCTTGTCTTAACAGGGCTGATCTCTTTGTAGTAGCTGTGCATGCTGTGGTAAAAGAGGCCGACAATTGTGGTTTGAGCTGAGGAGGAAAGAGAGAGACGGAAGAGAGTTAAAAGTGGGAGGCATGAGCAGAAAGCTGAGAATGTAATGTAGTGCTGCTAAAATGCTCACAAAGAAGGGAAGTTAATTAACGCTGCCTTGCTGCCTCAGCCTGGCGCTGACAGGCTAATAGAAGCGCTTCGTGCTCACATAAGGGTGAAAGGGAGAGGGCCATGCATGCCACGTGGATGCCAGGAAATGTTATGAAACGTCCACGACTGCACCGGGACAGCAGGAGGTCCCCCGCCCCCTAATCTCCTAATCTCCAGTTTGGTCCCACCTCAGTACTGGATGATAAACAATAAAACTGGAGGAAATCCGTAATGGTCCTGTTCCTCCTTTTAAAGGGCTTTTAAGCAGGCCCACTGAGTGCAACAACAAAAGCTTGCTGATGTCAAACAAACGTGCTGTGTGCTGTGAAAGCTGTAAGTGTTTTCAGCCTTTCACAATATCATTTCAACAGAATAACCCCCATCGAGTCCCACAAGAGTTTGTTATATGGGCAGCGAGCTTGTAGAACTCTACTAAAGAAGACAGAGAATAAGAAAAACTACCATAAAATATCTTAGCACACACTCTTTCTGTACTTAATTGGGATATTAATCCTCCCTTTGGAACCTTTTATACAGGCACCCAGGTATTTAACATGGCCCTGGTTCTAATGTGTAAGCAATAATGTATATTCCATTTCTTATAATAGTCTTTTAATGAATTATTAAACCAGTTCATTCCAGCAGAAGTATGGCAACACCATGCAAGCAGCATCCAGGTGGAGCCAAGAGAATCTGGCCTGAATGCAAAGTCAAACAAACAGACTTTTAACGCTCACTGTAATTACTGCTCTCCCTCGCTCCCACCGTGACAAAAGTAAATAAGTGAGTTCACTCGGCGAATTAAAGTCCATTCTTTTTAATGACAGAGGTAAGTGGAGAAAAAGTGTTCTCTCTCATTCTTTCTGTTTTGAATAAAAGAATAACTGCCAACATTAAAGTCATAGCTGGATTTCTACAGTGTGCCATAAAGCCTCACAAAAGCTCTCATGGTGCTCCTGTCCTACACTTTGTGCTGTGTTAGAAGCCCTAAATCTTAGCAAAATAAATTACCGGCCAATAACGAGAGCCTCTCAGTTGGACAATTTTCTCTTGGCAGGATCAGTGAAGGACTAATGTGCAGAATTCAAACTCAGGCTATAGAAGCTACTAGTTGGTGTGCAAATCTTTAGGAAAGGCATACATAAAATATATTTTCCGAATTGGAGTAATATTTGCACTCACAATTCATGGTCAAAGCATCCCCAGGCACGGAGATATAGTTCTTGCCTTCTGTGGGGAAGCGGTAATGTGGCATCTTGTAGTTCTGTGGGAACTTCATCAGAGAATAATCTACAGGGTCAGAGGTTATAAAAAGGAAAGAACTGATGAGTATACAAGATTGGGAACCAAGAAACACAACAATCTGCTTATACAGCTGTGCATCAAAGATTTCCACTGGCAAACAAGATATTACACAAAAAAAGACCCACACCAGCGAGAGACAGGGTGGAGGGGGATTATCTGACCCCCATCTTTTAAACTCATGAGGTCAGCTTGACCCTCCATGTCTTTCTTTCCTAACTGTGTCTTCCCCAGACACTAACTACGACCAGTGAGTCACCTTAATGAGGGCTGACACCATCCTGACCTGCAACAAAAGATGTTCCACCCAGGGAGATGAATCTGCTCGGGCTGGGCTCCAGGTTAGTCACCATGTGTTCCATCACTCTGTCCACTGTCTCGATCAGGCCGCTGACCACAGGGGCAGATTGCTGTGCTCAACGACGCATCAGAAAAACAATAGCGAGTTCACATCATGCCTATCAGTGCTCAGTGTTGCTTTGGGATTATTACTATTATTATTATTATAACCACTAACATGTTTCTGATTCTCAACACGAATCTGAGACGGTAATCATGTGAAACATAAAGGACCATACTGATGATTTTGCATGGTTGAGCACAATTAAGACTACCTATAACTATTTTCCAAACATATATAATGCAGTTTTTTGTTTTTTTTTTTTTTTNTTTTTTTTTTTTTTTTGGCAAAATAACATGAAAACCCATAATCTTTCAAAATCAAATGGTAAGGTGATACACCCACCTTAAAATTCAATGTTTGACTTGCTAACACTTGTAGAAGGCAGAGTCGTTTTTAATTTATCTGTAAAGCTGTCTTCTTCTTCTGGGACTATATTCCCTGGCGGAGCCATACGTTTTCTTCTGTGTAGCTCCAAGTTGAATTGGTTAAATTAAGTAACTTTGACAAAAAAAATTATGTCTTGTTCATTGTGAGGGATTACCTATCTCAAGAACATTTAAAGTCTCTATAAATTGATTTGGAATGAACTGAAACCAATGGCAGTCTGGAAAGTAGGAAAAACAATTCTAATATTTACTGCTCAAGTAGTATGTTTTGGAAGATGGTTGGTAGTAATGTAACGTGTATGCGGCTTATATTTATTAGTCTCAAACATGCAAAATCACTGGAATGATCCTTTAAGCATCCTCACATGTGAACATCTGTTTTAGCTTCCTCATGCAAAAACAAGCACACTTATTCTAAGCACTCAATGTACTGTGACCACAAATATACTCAAATTGTTCAAACTGTCTTTCTGCAGAAATATTTTTGCAAATGAGATCAGATCAGACCAGGATGGGTATACAACGCTCAAAACTACAAATTTATATCCAAAATATTGTGTTGCACACAGTTTGTAGTCATCAGTACTGGCTTATACAATTTACACCACTTTATTTGAGTCTCTCCTGCTTATGTTCAACTATGTTTCAGTCCTGTGTGTGTAACACTGCCAGCTATTGCCAAAAATGTGGTGATATTAGATCTCTAAAGTGCTTCAGATTAATGTATTCACCAAATTGCATATGTTACATTACGTCAGGTTTGAACGTTGCACAACAACAATTTGAACTCGTTTACCTCTGGCAGCCCGGGAGAGGACAACACTTCTTCCACACTTTTGAGAAAAGCCTGGGTGGAAGACAAAAACGGACATCATGGAACTGTTGCATCACATGCACATGGGTGGGCGTGCTGTCTGTGTGTGAACTGGTTTTTGCAAGTGTAATGTGCATGTGTGTGCGTGTTGAAGGGGTGTTACGCTACAGTACCTGTGTGAGGTTGTTGGCAGTGTTATGAGGAATGGTTCTATTTGGCAAGCTTTGGGGCAGCGCCTCCAAGAAGCCCAGCACTGGCATGGACAGTGGGTTCTGAGAGCTTTGGAGCTCCTCACGCTGGCTGCTGATGACAGGAGGACTCACTTCAGTGGCTCTCTGTGGAGATAGCACACCATCAATTCAAGTTTTCTATCAGGAGACACTTTGAGAAGGAGTGTGGGGTTCTGTTAATGTGGCTGTTAGCCTATTTGGGGGAATACACTTTGTACTGAAGTGATTCCATGATCTCTCTCTTTTCAGCCTTGTGCTCTACGGGGAGATATTTAGTGTGTAGTGCTGAGCAGCTGTCTCTACTTATTTTTGTTTCCCTGTCCTTCTACCTCCTCAGACCTTTAACAAACAGGACAAATCTATTCACATGTGCTGTCGATATCTCCTTTCCAGCTCCCCTACCTTCAAAAGAAACAACAATGCAATTAGAAGTGTAGAGGCAAATGTTCCTGGTTCACAGAGGTGGGTAGTAACGAGTTCCATTTACTCTGTTACATTTACTTAAGTAACTTTTTTCACTTTTTTCACTTTTTTTAAATGGACCAAGAGTCTAAGAATAAAAGCTCTAAAAAAAAAAAAATCGAATAAAAGCTCTACTACTACTACTACTACTACTACTACTACAAAATTGTACTTTACTGAGTAGTTTTATTGCAGGATACTTTTAACTCATACTTGAATATATTTATGAAGAAAAACATATACTTTTGCTCCGTTACATTTCGTCGCACTCTTTGCGTTACTTTTTTATTAATTGCGAGACATCGCTCCGTCGCAACGAGCCAAAATTCTCCGCTTTCTGCACTGCAGCTGAGCAGCTGCAGCTAAATGAAAGCGACTGCTACACTGTGTGTGTGTGTGTGTGTGTGAGAGAGAGAGAGAGAGAGAGAGCTTTGGTCCAATCACATTCAGTGTCCCGTCATCTCCATGACAACGATGGGTTGACACGGCTTGATAGGTGGGCTGACCGAAGCCTTTGCATATAATATAATATGAATTAAAATGAACTGAAACTAAGCAAACACGATTTTTTTTTCTTTCAGAATTTTCTTGGCGCTTAGACGAAAAATGGATTCTAAAAGGAGAAAGGCTGACGCGAAGAAACAGCGGACAATTATGGAATTATTCGGCCCCAAAGTCTACTAAAACCAACCGCTACATAACGCGTTGCGTCTTTGTCTAGCTAAAAATGTGGACATTTCAGCTTCTAAGAACTCAGCATGGAACTTGAGGAAACGTGGCGGTAAGCTACAGCGTTACCTACTTAGCTAGCTGCTGATGCTAATGCTAACTCACGTTTTCTTGTTCTATTCTGAGTAAATTCATGAAGCTAACCTAGCTAACTGTCTTAACTAGCTGCTGCTGTTAATGCTAACTCAAGTTTTCCTGTTCTATTCAGAGTAAATTCATGAAGCTAACCTAGCTAACTGTTTTGAGGCCAGGCCAGAATTGCCATTTTCTTAATGTGATAAATACAGTATTCGATTTATTACCGTCTACTGTTTCTTTATATGATATGATTGGGATTGTATTAGAAGCTACATATGCAAAGCTTTGCAATTTTTTCCCCCTCAGACAAGCTTGCTGAATATTTGAAAGAATAAGCTTGATCAAAGTTACTCACTACTCAAGTAATTTTTTAATAGATACTTTATTACTCTCTCACTCAGGTAATTACTTTGGTGACTACTCTTACTTATACTTGAGTTGCTATTATCATAAAGCAACAATACTTTTACTTGAGTACAGTTTCCGGCTACTCTACCACCTCTGCTGTTTCATATTTTTGCAGGTTTTAGCGTATAAAGTATCTATTCAAAATGCTCATAATACCATGTCAATGTGAATATTTGTGATAAAATAGAATCATTCATGTCGTGTGCGTGATGACCAAAGCACCATGCAGGACTGACTGCACGGTACAGAACCAGAATGACATAAGCTTACGGGTGTTGACAGAGTTGAAGTGACTTCTTTAGAGACGCTGGGTGTTGTGGGAGAAACCACGGCCTCACCTGGAACAGACAACACGAAAGACTTTTTCAAAATAGAAACCACATTTGCAACACCTGTAGGTTCTTGTATTCTACTTTCTATAATCGTATTGGTGCATTTTTCTCTGAGACTTTGTTGAACTTGAGCAGGCCAGATGCTATAATGTTGTTTAGTATCCAACTTTAACAGTTTATGATGGCGGGACCATGACGAGATAAATTATAACCTCCACAAAACTGTGATAATCAACCACATAACTCTCAACTACTGCCTAAGAGGTGTGTGTTTATGTCTTTGTTGTCATTTAATAAAAACAGAACTATTGCTACTAGAAAACGTCCATATATGGATGTAGGTGAGAGGTATCAGTCTGAACCATTCTTGCTCTTCTTTGGTTCAATGCAGCATTTTATATGTGTGCTCTGGAGAGGTAAAAATATTTTTTTTGTAACCATAACAGTCCTGCATTTTGTGTCTGGTAATGGTCTGTGGAATATATTGCTTTTGGTAATGACTTTGGAGAGAAAAATGCTCTTTATGCTTCACATGCTAACAGGCTCATACCATCAACAGGCACATGACTGAACAGACAGCTGCGTGTTCCACTCACAATAAAATGCGATCCAAGCCTTTCGTCCATGGAAATCTGATCACAACGAGTAATAGCATTTCTAAATTCTCATAAATGTCAATGTGTTTTTGTCTGTCTGTGATTGTGTACAGAGTCTGGTGGTTTTGTGTTATAACTATCACATTAAATCATAATAATCTCCCGCACCCCCACATGCCTCTGTACTTAATACTTATAAGGCAGAACTATGTGAGACATTGGCACTTATAATGGTGGAAGGTTGTGAAAATGTCCTTAAAAGACAGTTCGACATGGGGGGGGTGGGGTGTGTTGATACAGTTTAGTGTCTTGTTGTCATGCATGAAAGCTGTGGGAGGAATGTAGCAAGGACAAGCACGGAAATTGCTTTTTAACTTCAAACCCCTGCTGATGGTGCTCTGCGTGAAGCATTATAACAGACACACCATTTCCTAAAATGAGAGGAAATGATTTCCCCAGCAGAGCGGGACGTCCTACCTATGGCTGCGTTGTAGTACAGCAAGATCTCCTTAGGTGAAAGGGCCTTTTCCCAGATGATGAACTCATCAAATGCCCCTGTTACGTAATGACCCTTGGCATTATCGTTGCGAGTTCCGATGACAAGGTCCGGGTAGGGGTCACCGTAGTTCTCTGAAACACTGCCAGAGGGGTCACTAATACTGAAGGTCCCATTGATGTAGACCTTCAGACCATCCTTCATAGTCCATGTGAAGAGAATATGGGTCCAGAAAGGCCCTAAAAGAGAAAACAGAGGAAAAACAAAGATAAACCATAAAAAATTATATATATTATGAGGCATTTTAAGAAGCTTTTTATCCAAAAGAGCATCGGGAGTGAAAAGGAAATGCTAGATAATAGCAAATGATGAAATACGAAGGTGATATCATCAAAAACTGAGCAGGAAGCAGAAATGTTTTTAATCCCGTGGCTCTTCATCTGAAGTCTGTAAGGATTTGAATCAGACTGGAGCCTTTCTATGTCAAGTTTGTTCTCCATCATGTTCTCTGTCTGCGTGGGTTTCCTCCCACAGCCCAAAGGCATGCAGGTTAGGTGAAATGGAAACTCAAAACTGCATCTCATCCAATGAATCCCGGGATAGAAAGAGTAGATCCTATCCTGCCTTTAACATTTGATTTGTCCTTCTTTTTCCACAAAATAGGTATACCCTACATGTATACCACAGCTGAATCTCAGAGTCTCTTCTAGTCCTGCAATTAATTTTTACAACACAAATTTCTTCAAAGAAGAACTTCCCAGGTTTTTTTTTTTTTTTTTTTTTGAGATTTCTCTGACTAGGAGAGTCCCAAAAGACAATACATTCACTGTCTGAAAACACTTTTGCCAGATGAGCAAAATAACCAAACACATCTTTGCCTTTGTGGTTTACTCAAATGCAAACCACATGTGCTAGTGACCACCACTCACATCAATGTTTTTACCTCCTTTTGTTTTTTTTAGTCAAAGAGATGTCTCTATGTAGAGTGTGAGAGCCCTCGCTGACAAACTGGTCACCCTCTTTTTTTTTTTGTTTGGTTGTATGAAGCACAAGTGAAAGAAACAACAAATGTTAAGCTTAAATTCTGAAAATTTGACATGTTACGTCGTATCAGAACCAGATGATGATGATGATGTATGATACTCTGTAACACTACATGCAAATCACAACTGAGCTATGATGCCTTTTGAACAAAACCTTGAGTAATTGCAGTGAAAACAAAGATGACAGCAGTCATTTGAGAGCATCATTTTTTACCAAAATATGACTCAAAACTGCTTCACGTTCAAGCTGCAAGTTCAGGTTCTCACATGGTTGCTTTCATCTTGTCAAAACAGTTTACCAAATCATTTAATCTCATTGGGAACTTTATGTTTCTAACTTAATTTAAAAATGGCCACACTGACTTATGTTTTGCATTTGATGTAATAACCAAATCTGAACAACATTATCAGAAAAAGAGAAATGACCAAATCTCATTACGCATCCTTGATAATTGTATGTTTTGCAGTAGTGAAAATTATTTATGAACTCTGTCATTGACTTACAAAAAACAACTGCTTTCAATTAACCAAACCAATTTATGGATGAAAACAAGAACATTCCTTTCCTGTAGAAAATTCACAAATAAAAGAAGACTGTGCGATACAATAACAAACTCATTCACAATACCTGGAATGCTGATATTGGCCTTCCATCTGTGGTTGTTTCCTCGAGTGTAAAACTCCACATATCCTCCATAGGAATTGGCATAGACAGAGAAGCCATTGGAAATAATTTTCCCTCCAGATGCTACAGCAAAACGTGATTGTTCTTCGTGATTTTTCCAAAAGAAGGAGAAGGTAATCCCTAAAAAAAGAATAATCATCCATATGCATCAATGTAGAACACAGAAAAATATACGAAGTGGCTGTAGAGACTGGAATTGATAGAATAAGAATTACGTTTTTGCAAAATAACCTTAAGTGAGGTAGCACTCACCCTCAGGACCGCACATGGTTGGATCACTAATACAAGAGTTGTGGTAGCTTCCAAAATGAAGAAATGTACCACCTTTATCTCCATTCAGAAATATCCCCTTGTTGACCATTCCTTCAACAATGTCTGCAGGAAAACAGAAATCAAAGACATAATTTTACCCAAAAATAGTGTCCACTATAGTAAAATGGACACTATTTTACTATAGTGGACACTATTTTGCTATTACTATCTGATAAGTCAAGTTATCTAAATTTCCTCACAGGACAAATAATCATAAATTGATTGTCTTTGGTTGATCAGGGATCACCACAAACTTAAACAGCTGCACAATGAAACTAACTACAAAAATTTCTCATCTTTTGCTACAACACGAATCCAACACCAGACAGAACAGTGTGAAGTGTGTGGAGATACGGAGAAGACAACAGAAGGCAGTGGGTGATGCATAACTGAATTTCAGCGAGCAGAAAGTGATCCTCACCTACTGTTGCAGAAATGTTAGTGTAGGCAGAGTCATTGGTATACACATAGGAAGAGTTATGGGAGGAAGGGAGCACAGTGTGGTTGTGGATTCTGAGAGCTGGACAATGATAAAGGAGAAAAACAATGATTCACACCTAGACACAAAAGAGAAGACACAAGAGAACGGTGAAAGGCAGACATCCAAAGGCAATGGGAGGGACGTGGAGCACAGGTATGAGACAGTGATGCTGAGCTTGGTGCAGCGCTCAGGGAGGTTCAGCACTTAGTGAGTCAAGAGGAGACGCTCCACTCATCGTACTCAAGTCTATACCTGATCCCTCTTCAACTTTATGTCATAAACAATTCTTTTATTCATACAGTGGCAATACTGAGGATGGCTACAGATTCAATACATGAAAAACAAGGAAATATCAGTCAGCCTAGCTCCCAATCCTGGTTGTGATGAACCCTAACACTGCATATGTTCCATCTCTTACTCCAGGGGTGCCCAGCGAGGGCCGAGACACTGAAGGTTTTCTTTCCNTATGTTCCATCTCTTACTCCAGGGGTGCCCAGCGAGGGCCGAGACACTGAAGGTTTTCTTTCCAACCAGTCTGTTCAGCAGGTGATTTCACTGATGAACTCCTGCTCAAATTGAAGGAGTGAAATCAGTGAAATCACCTGCTGAACAGACTGGTTGGAAAAAAAAACTTCAGTGTCTCGGCCCTCCATGGCACATGATTGGACAATACTGTCTTACTCTGCCCACACCTGATTAGCTAAATCAGGTGTGTTAATTGAGTGTTGATTCTGATTGGAAGAGAGGGAAAATATGCAGTGCTGGTCTGGAGTACACATGGACCAGGAATGGGAACCACTGGTCTATCTGAAACAAATATTCCTCACAGTGATCAGCATGCAGATAAATGATCTATCCCTGATGTTTTTATCCCATTTTACCGCCTCCATTTCCTAGGATATGCAAAATACTGCAGAATTTTAACTCATAACATACTATTTTGCAAACTAGATGTTTTGAAAAGAAAAAAAACTCTGATAAATCTGCTGTATAAGAGCTCTGAGCACAGCAGCACCTTAAAAAAAATCCTACAGAACAGAAGAGTGCCGTGACTGGAAGGCGGGTGGTGAACGATAGCTGAAGACCATGCAGACAGCAAAAAGAAAAAGACTGACATCGAGGCGGTTGCGTTCGCCTCAGTATATGTATTTATATATGTACATACTTATGTTACTTCCGTTAACATAACCTGGTCTGTTTCCAATCCGGTCCCACAGTTCATGGATTCCATCCACATCATCCAGAGGCCAATAATGTGAGGCTGTGCCCAACACCTGCAGGCCTGCGGAGAGTTCACGGGTAAACAAGGATCCAGCTTTCCCCCCAATCAAGCTCAGTCCCGTTACTCACAATTTTCTATTTTCCTGGCACTCCATTGTAGATATTTGGGGATTAAAAGATTGATAATAATGAAGGCAACAGTTGTTTTTGCTGTCCAAGCTATTCTTGCAAAGAAGAGCTTTTAGCAAAATAATGACAGCTTCTGGTCTGAAAATTACTGTTGCAGATGGTCACTCACATATTTTTCTTCACAATTCATTGTAGTTTTCTGTTACAGGGTGTAATAACTTCTAATTCAACTGGCCAATTTAGAACAGTGTAGAAAAATCAACACATTACCCATCCAAAATCATTCATCATTACCTGGATGCTTGACAGGTTGTACCACTTCAGCACAAACCTGTAAAGAAATAAATTGCACTCATACATGCTGATAACAGATGGACAAAACTCTTTGTGCAGATAAGTTTATAGTTGTCAAAAGTTTTATCATGAACTTACCTTTATACAGGAGACAAAGGCTGTAAAAATGTGAATTTGCAATGGAAGTTCCATAGCTTTTTGTCATGTAACATATATTCTGTTATAAAACTAATTTAAATCCACAAATAAAGATGAATCCAGGAGGAGTCACTCATTATTCCAAGGTTTGAAAAATTATGGTCAGGCCATATGTCCAACTTTTAGCAAAAATACATAATAATAATAAAAAATTTAAAAAACAGCAAAAATGATAAAATAATAAATAGTCTTCTGAGGCAGAAAAACTACAGGAGCTTTACTTTCATGATCAAATCTTTAGTCCAATGTTCACTTTCCACGCAGAAGTTTGTAATCCGTGATCTTTTTCCCTGCATTGAACGTCAGCGCTTGTTAGTTTGATTCTGTGCCTGCATCTGGAAATTGCACAGAGTAGAGGAACTTCGCGGAGGCGGACTAGGCTGCTGGACTGGACGTGGGAATTGAAAACGTGATGTCATTTTTGGATCTTGTGAGGAGGGGCGTTAGAGCTGTGCGTAAATGGCATTATTTCTGCGTAATTGGAGATTGCGCGGCGAATGAATGAGATCAGGATCCTCTCTTCGACCCAAACTCTATTTAGAAAAAAGATGCACAGACGCTTTTTAGTCTCATTATCAGTTTGGCTCTTGGGATAAATACAGGACAACACCCCGGACTGTTTGGGCGCAAAAGGGATGAGGATGAGTTGCAGTTTCTCCAAAAACCACTGGAGAAAAGGCGACCCATCCTTAAACTTATTGCAGCATTATGAGTGACCTAATTTGTTAATTAAATCTCAAGCACCCTCATCATCATTCGATTAAAATTGAATGTTGGATGTTTGCAGGAACATTAATAAATCTCAGTAGGAATACTTGATTACACGGGGCATTATAAGAAGTCATCAAACACAATTAAAGGACCATGCCATCCATTTTGCATGTTTGAGCCTAAGATATTCCATTTTCATAATTGTCATACATGTATGAAAATTACTAAATTACATTACTGACAATCATTTCCCAAAGGATAAAACCGCATTTCAGCTTTCCTGATATTTTGCAAAATTTCTTAATCTTTCAAAATTAAATATTCAAGCCATACACCCACCTTAAAAATCGATGTTTCGCCTGCTAATAGTTAGGCAAAATTATGAAGTCACATTCGTTTAAATATTTTGATACATGCAGGTCTTCTTTTGGGACTATTTTCCCTGGTGGAGACATACATTCACTCCAGCTTTTTCTTGCGCTTAAAGGCTAAAATTATGTAAATTTAAATAAATAAATATAGGCGTTATTTGCGATGATGGATTACCTATCCCAAGAACATTTCAAATATCAACAAGTTGATTTTAATAGAGTACCAGAATGAACTGAAACCAATGGCGGTCTGGAAGGTAGGAAAAATATTTTTAATTCACCGTTCTAGTAGCATGCTTTGGGAAATGATTGTCAGTAACGTTACGTGTATGAAAATCGAATATTTTAGGCTCAAACATAAATGGATGGTATGGTCCTTTAAGTTATTAAAAACAACAAAATCCATGTAGAAATCTTGGCTTGTTTTGTTTAACGGAAGTATCCAGTTTGCGTCACGGTGCGTTTTTCCTTGCATTAAATATTATTTGTGAGTCATTATGATTCTTTAGATGATGTTGTGTTACTGTCTCAGTTTGATAAATAGCAGCATCACTTCTGCTTGTTGGACCTCCAAACTCAACTTGCATATTAAGGTGAACACCGCCACCTTGTGATTATAAGGCAAAATGCAACAACCCATAGACGAGTTTATCGTTGTATTTATTAAACCTTCTCACATAACTGGTTTGTGGTGCTTTTGCTAATTAGAACTCGGCATTGTGGTTCTCACATAATAAACCCCCAGAGCCTCGGTGTGGCAAATTGTTGCTATTTATAATAATTGTCAGATCAAATTTAACTGAGGTGCGACACCTGTCCCTGAGGTGGAGAGAGAGAGAGAGAGAGAGAGAGAGAGAGAGAGAGAGAGGCGTATCCCTGGATAAAGATATCGTAGATGTATGACTGATCCTCGCCTGTGCTCGGTAAGAAATAAATATTTAGATGTTTATTAGGGCAGAAAAAAAAAAAACATGCAGGTTTTTATTTTGCAGAGCTTTTAAGTTTTAGAGCGATGTTTGACAGAACTTTTAGAACAACGCGCTCTCTTCCTAATTCTGTTACGCGTAACGGCAACGCCGTCTTTGTATTCCAGTCCACGGTCCGAGGGCTCGATGTTGTACAACATATGGAGAATTTCAGGATGACCCAGCGGGTGTTTTCCTAGAATTATCTGGTCAGGAGACGTGCTGCTCGGTGTGATGAAGGATCGACTGTCTGAACTGTCTGGGGTAAGTAAATTCTGTCCTTTTTTTTTTTTTTTTTTTTTTTCTGGATAGGCTTGAAATGAGCAATAGTCACTATCAAACACTTTTGTGACTGTACAGAACAGGACACCAGCGGAGGAGGATGTGGTCACAGTGGACAGAGATGGTTTCATGGAGAGCTTTTTCAGAAGGGTGGGTATGCTTGGTGTGCACAGGTTCAGGTTCCGGGATGATCCAAGATACTGACTGTATAAATGATTGATTTAGGTGGAGGAAGTTAGAGGACTCATTTATAAGATCTCCTACCAAGTGGAAGAGGTGAGGAAGATACACAGCATGATCCTGTCTGCACCGCATCCAGATGGCAGTAAGTTTGTACCTTTGGAGGAGACAAATGGACAGCTTGATTAATTTTTATGATTTTTTTTTTTTTTATCTGTTTACTTTTCAGGAGGGAAGATTTGCAGTGAAATGTCTTGGTTGGACTTTTAAAACAAACAATGCAAGAACAGTCTAACTTCCTTCTTTGCATTTTTCCTCATTGTAAATGAATGGCTGCCTTGCAGGAAATCTGTAAAAGAAACAGAATCTTTGCCTAAATCTACACAAAGTATTGAGGGAAGGGTTCGGCTTGTCCTGTTGGGAACTTATTAACAGTAACTAGGATTTATTGCAGATAATTTATTATTATCTATTATTATTATTATTATTATTATTTATTTATTAGATTTATTGCACACTGTTGCAGTAGGTGCAACAGTGTGCAATTTGAATTCACTCTTAACTGAAGAGAAACAGTTTAAAACTTTTAAAATGCTTAGTTTACTGTTCCTCAACATGTCAGGCTTTCCTGGACACTACAAGGAACCAACTCTGTTTAACGTAATGTATTACAGAAAAGGGGAGATATGAATGAGGTTAAAAATCCATGACGTAGAAATGGTCACCAGGGATATTGCCAACATTGTGACAAGGTTGTTGCCAAGTTACTAGATAAAGCCTAAATCCAATATTTACAGGAGGGAGAGCCACTGTGATTAGTTGTATTTTTTTTTTTTTTTTTAANATCTCTCTCTCTCTCTCTCTCTCTCTCTCTCTCTGTGTGTGTGTGTGTGTGTCAGAAACAAAGGATAAACTCAATACACTGACCAATGATATCAGGGGGAATGCTAATGTTGTGCGAACTAAACTAAAATGTGAGTTGTATTTGAATTCATTGAATTACACACTATGTCACACTAAAAACTGCACGTTGAGAGTTACATGTTGTACCGTCTTTCTCCCTCTGAAGCCATGCATCAAAATATGCCCAAAGATGACGTGGCAAACAGATCCTCAGTTGACTTCCGGATCCAGAAAACACAGGTCAGGAAACGAATTGTGCTGCTAATTCTTCATATATACACACACATGTTCAAATCGTCCTACACCTGCCTGCCACATCCTGTTTGTAAATGTTTTCTGAGGCTTTAAATAGAATCTGCAGTGGAAAATTCTTTCTAAAAGTCTCATCCTTACATTCTAATGTTGTGTTATCCACAGCACACAGTTCTGTCCAGGAAGTTTGTGGAGGTCATGACCCAGTACAATGAGACTCAAGTGAGTTTCCGGGAAAGAAGCAAAGGAAGGATCCAGAGACAGCTAGAGATAAGTGAGTGAAGCATGGAACCCCTGAATCCTGCAAGGTCAGGAACCATGAGCCACATTTAGAATAATATTTGAATCTGTTTTATTATGTCAACAGAACTCTTTTGAAATTAATATCATGTATTTTGTGGGCTGATATTATTTAAAAGCAAAGTATTGATGTAAATTCCTAATTACATCGTTATAAATCTCATCTGTTGTTTGAGTTGGTCACAAGTACAAGATATGTGAATGCAGCTTTTCTACAACAGGGACAAAAAAAATATCCTGAATTTTTGTTAGGACAGGAAACAGGAAACAGACCGCCCCGCAACTGTTTCCTCTCCGCCACTCTGGACTCTAACCTTTTTGATAAAAATAGTCACCTTTGGCAGTTTTCTTCAAGATATCAGGCTTTGGCACATAAAGACACAGTTCATTCATATCATGATTTGATCACTCCCAAAGTCTAGCATTTTGATTAATTTCTATGAAGCTTAAATCATCCTCATCCACATTAAATAAGAGGACCGTTGTAGCAGGATTCAACAGAGAGCATAGATGCCGATTACAGGAATATGACTGATATGTGAATAAAAATGAATTAAAAAGCATAAACAGGCTGTGCCAAATAGCAACATTAGTCTCTTTAGCAGTAAAATCTGCTCAAGTCATATATTCAATGTGAAATTTGGCATCAGGGTGGATTATAAAAAATATAATTATATACACTGTAAGATACGATTGATGTCTGAGCTTTCATTCTGATGTTGTCAGGTTTAACTGTGGTTGTTTAAAATCACTCAGTAGATCTGTTATGTCTTTGCAAACACACAGCTTACTAGAGATTTTCCAGCCATTTTTTTCAAATCTAGTTTACACATGAACAAATATAACGCATATGTGTAACAAATGCATCATAATATGTTTATATGAGTAACAGGAGACAATAGTTGGTGGTGAAAAAAAAATAGGATTGTCTCCCACAGTTCCTGTGGATCAGGATTAATGAGAAGCTGTAGTTCTCCACGCTGCAGACGGAAGAGCCTGACACTGGAGACGCCTCGCTATGTTTGTGTTGCCGAGGAAACGGGCAGAGGGCTCAGAGGCCTGTAACACTGTCTTTGATGGGAACCTGTGATTGTGCTGCTGTGGTCTTAATATATCATTAATTGATATGATTCACCAGTGATACGCGTTTTAGCGGATTGTGTTGGATGTCCTGTAATTGTGATTATTTTGCTGCATGTGATTACGTCTGTCTCTGAGGAATAGGAATTGCAAAACGTGTGTGTGACACAAGCACCTGTGCAGAGATCTGTCTTCCCGGGGGCGGTGTTGTACAACAGGAGGGATGGCTATAGGAAGAGAAGCCTTTCTGTTTATAGACTTCAGCAGCTGTTTTTTTTTTTTATGAGGGGTGCTGAGTTCCTTTGTTCCTCAGACAGTTTTAGTCTAATCTTAGTCACAAATACACCCAATATCCATGAATAAACACAAAACCACAGTGTGAGCTGTCTGTGATTACACATTATGATTATCTCTTCTTCACTTAAACAGTGGTCCACTTTTTAATGCATTGTTGCCCCAGAGATATAGTTAAATCCAGCATGGTTTGCTATAACTTTAGGAAATTAGTCATTGGAATGAACTCTTAATTTGTTGTTGCATTAAATAATTAAATACATCTCACATTTCTTAGGGGAAAGGCATCGCTGTGTTCATAGCAGTGTCCCCTGGGTGGATAACAGGGACATTATTTTTCTGGCAGCTCTATCAGTCAAGCTGCAAGGGGCCTTTTCTCCAAACACAGCAGGCTTTATCCAGACACGTCAATGGCTCAACAACACTCCCAGACAAATGTATTATTCTGGGAACAAACAGCATGAAGTGCACTGTATCTGTATGCTCAGTTATCTCTGTGAGGCAGCAAACATAAATAGATAACAGAATAAATAAAATTTAAAATAAAATCGCCTACCATAAATCTAGGATTTCAAAAATAACGCCATTTATTTTGTTTCTTTTTTTTTTTTACCATTTGTGTGAAAACTATTAAACAATTTTACAAAATTTAAATCTTTGCCACCTCATGTGCATGACCATACATGGCTTTTCTTTTTGAATTGATGGTTAAGCGTATATGAAGCAACGAAAACAAGCTAACATATATTCAGTTCACTTCTGGATGCTCACAGTTTGATGTTCATTATTTTAGCTGGAAGAAAGACCACTAATGAAGAACTGGAGGGCATGTTAGAAAGTGGAAATCCATCAATCTTCACGTCTGATGTAAGTTCCTTCCTGCTCTACTGTATTCCTATGGCAGGAGACAGGGATGTTACTGCCATCTAGTGGGAGAAAGAGATATCACAGATCATTTAACTGTCTATCTTTTTTTTGTCAGATCATTTCTGATTCTCACATCACACGTCAGGCTTTAAATGAGATAGAATCCCGACATCAGGACATCATTCGTATGGAGACCAGCATCAGAGAGCTCCATGCAATGTTCATGGATTTGGCAATGCTGGTCGAGACCCAGGTAAAAGCTAACTAAAGTTTCCCTTTTCAGTTATAATCATTCAAATCAGTGTGGTACAGGAAATATTCTGTTTCTACCATTTATAGGGAGACATGGTCAACAACATTGAGAAGAATGTTTCCAATGCAGCTGAATACATCGACCGTGCAAAAGAAGAGACCAAAAAAGCAGTGAGATACCAGAAAAAGTCCCGCAGGGTATGTGTTCCTTCCTAACCAATGATTAATTGCTGATATTATATTTTACGGTGATAAATGCTTTTTAATATGACACAGCTTAGGTATGATGTTAAGCTTTGAATGACAGCTTTATTGTGGAACTGTAGAGCAGCGTTTTAGGGTTTTATGTAATGTAGGCGGCAGAGTAGATTTACAAAATTTGGAAGATTTTGTCTTGTGCATTTCCTAGAAAATAGTTAAAGTTTTAGCATCTAACCCTCTTTCCATGTTATTTCACTTTTACAGGTTTTGATCTTAAAACATTAATTAAATTCTTCCTATTCCTACTTTGAATGTTTTTAGAATATTCGTACTTAGATTGGAAACATCTCACCATTTGCAAGTTTGATCTGCATGTCAAATGTCCTGATATTTTCGTAATTAATATTGGTTAGGTTATGCACCTAAAAGGTAGCAATGGATCAGTAAAAGAAGTAAAAGAAGTAAAAGAAGAAGTGCATTAGCAGATTTAAACCAAAATTTGGATGTATATGCACTTTTCAGAAACTTTGAAAAATCAAGTTTTCTTAAACTTTATGAGGTAATGGAAATGGAATGAACAGGTCATTAGATCTTAAAGGATACAGTGCATGTGTTACAACAAGAATGTATACAGAAGTGTGTTTGGTGATAAGAAAACTTCACAGGGGACCTTTAGGTGTGGCCACTTCAATCTGTGTCTGTTTGTGGCTGTAGTCTTAGAAATTCAAATAACCTCTTCTTTGCTTGGCAGAAATATATTATCGTTGCCTTTGCTCTGTTGATCCTGCTTGCTGTCATTGCACTAATTATTGGCCTGTCTGTCGGACTAACCAAACCTCCTGTATGAGACCTACTGATTGCTGTCTGAGGTAACTTCCACTCCATGAACCAACATCTACAGTGGCCTCAAGGGGCAAAACACATACAAATGTGAAAAAAACCAAACATTAAAGGACTATACTGGCCATGTTGCATGTTTGAGCCTAATATATTCAATTTTCATACACATAACGTCACTGACAATCATTTCCCAAAGCATACTACTNAGCCTAATATATTCAATTTTCATACACATAACGTCACTGACAATCATTTCCCAAAGCATACTACTGAAACGGCAAATTAATTTTTTTTTTCCTACCTTCCAGACCGCCATTGGTTTCAGTTCATTCTGGTACGCTATTAAAATCAACTTGTTGATACTTGAAACGTTCTTGGGATAGGTAATCCATCATCACTAACAAGACGTGTATTCAGGTTTTTTTCAAAGTTACACAATTTTTTGCATTTAAGCGCAGAGTGATCTGAAAATGCTTCTTGTTGTCAGTTCTTCACTACAGCACTTGAATGCACCACCAGGCACNGAGTGATCTGAAAATGCTTCTTGTTGTCAGTTCTTCACTACAGCACTTGAATGCACCACCAGGCACAAAATGGCCATTATGGTCGTTATGAAGGGAAAACACATATAAAAGAAAAGTGCTGCAAAATAAAATGATACACCAGTTTTTTGTAGTTTGGGAGCACATTTCTCTTGTTTGTGCTTTCACTGTTTTATGATGTAAATGGTATGTTTTGGTATTTGCATCATTTCTGGATTTGGAGTGCATTTATCTTAAAAGGGACATGTTATGCTTTCTGTTATTTTCCCTCATTTTTATAGTAGGAAATGTGTTTAACATTGTCAGAATTACAAAACTTGAGATTCTCATGATAGACATGCATCCCACAGGTCCTGAACTGCCCTGCATGCTTTGTTTTTGATTGATCCTTTACTTCCGTGACATTTTGACATTATCATGTAATATTATACACTAAAATTTATCGATTACAAGTGAGCAAGTGTTTGGCCACAGTCCATGGGTGTTGCCAGCTCAGGGCAGATTCAGCAGACCAATCAGAGAGCAGGGTTTTCAGGAGGGGCCTTGAAGAGACAATTCCCAAAATGGCTTGTTTTCACTCTGTGTGCACAGCAGTGCTGCACAAGGGAGAGTAGGTGGATCAATGTGACCCCTAAATAGACTCTGTAATAGACCTTTACATGTAAATAAGAACATGGAAATCTGAATATGTCCTTTAATGTTTGTGTTTTCATATTTGCGTTTTGTCCCTCGGGGCCATTATAAATATCAAACCATTTTTTATTCATTCATTAATTATTTCATGCATTCCTCTAATCTGAAAGGTTGAATGGATTTTAAACACCATGATGTTGTTAGTAAAGCAATATGTCTCTGACTTATCTCTTTTTGACAGAAACTTCTCTATCTTGCCATGTGTGGGGCTGCAAGTTTCCTCCTTTTAATCATCGTTATATTAGTTGGACTCTTTGAGGGATGAATTTCACTGTTGAGAACCTCACAGCAGTCAGCTGTACCTGTAGCAGTGAACTGGGAACAGGTTCACAGTAAGACTGCTGTATCAGCATTACTGACCAGAACTCTTGATCACTATGGACAAAGTGTAATGTGTGTGATGCACGAATTTGCACCAGTAACAGAACTCATGATGCACTGTTCCAGAGAAATTAAACTCAGTTAAAGGGCCATACTGGTGATTTTAGTATGTTTGAGCCCAATAAATACAATCTGCATATATGTTACATTACTGCCAACTATTTCCCAAAACATACTACTGGAGCAGTAAATATTAGAATTGTTTTTCCTACCTTCCTGCCATTGGTTTTACTTCATTCCAGTATGCTATTAAAATCAACTTGTAGATTTGAAACGTGTTATGGATATGTAATCCATCAAAATAAACTGTTATTATGTTTTGTAATTTAACCGATACAACACCAAGAAATTAAAACGGCTGTGTCTTCTACATTCGCGCATAAGTGTAAGTGGGTGAAACATTGAATTTTAAGGAGGGTGCTATCACCTAAAATTCAATTTTGAAAGATTAGGGGATTTGGCAAAATAAAAGGAAACTAAAATATGGTTTTCTATTTTGGGAAATTAAAGTGTATGCAGGTAGTATTTATTAGGCTCAAACATGCAAAATCACCGGTGTGGTCCTTTAAGCAGGACATTGATAGCACATACACACTTGTGTAATTCTACATTGCTGCCATTTTTGATATCACTTTCACATTTATCTTGATCTAATAAGTTTCATATCAGTTTCACACCAGAAGCTGTAATAACTTTAATAGTTGTAAATGATCAGTTGATTAATTTATATATACCTGTGCTCTTTACATTGTTGTTCTTTTGTGTATGTACGTGAAAGCAATGTTAATTGAATGTAATATTACAGCAGCTCAGGATTCCCTTAGAAATGAAAAGTTTAATGCAAACAAATTTATATTTATTATAAGAATTTTCAGGTTAGATTGTGTCTAAATCAGACGAAATCAATCAAAAGCCATTTGGCATCCAATCATTACAGTATGTCAGCAGTGACAGTGCAATTCAAATGCTTGCTTATATTTTATTTTTTACGTCTTACAACTTAAAAAATGCCTTCTTTACCTTTAACATAAAACCTTAACTTATTTAATTGTATTGATCGTAATCACAGTGCGTGTGATGACTGAAATATGTGAAAAAAGTCATGTAGGACTCTTGGATAATATTATTTCAAGAGCACACATTTGATTTGGGATACAGTGCATTTAATTCTCTTTTTTAATTTATTTTTAAGCTATATATTGTATTTTGTATGTCATATAAGTAAAAAAATAAACTATTATTTGCACACTGTATTGTTTATTTCTGATGAAAAGTTTCAGCTTACTTGATCTTTTTGATCTTTAATCTTACATTACATCTTTGATGATCTTACATGACCTTTAATTTTTTTTGATGCTACTAATGATATTTTAATCCAAACGTTTGGATAAGAATAACAGTTTATTTGGAGTAAAACAGAAGAAAATGGAGGGTGCTGTTTACTTCTAGACTAATGAGTGCTTTGCACAAATCACTTGACTTCTGTGTAATCACCCAAACAAGATTAGTGAAGAAAGTGGAAGTGGATACTCAGGGGCCATGTTCTTTTCTTTCTTTAGATTAGATCAAAAGTGCACTTACACTGAAATGTCGATAAATATCCTCATAATCGCTACATGAGAATGTCTTGTCCTGTCAGTTTAAAACTGACACACCAGTGACCAGTATGACTCTTGCAGAAAAACATAAAATAAATAAGTAAATAAAACATTTAGTATCTACAGACACATTTAAAGTTAACTGGTTAACTGGCTGCTTCAAAAATTGATTATCGTGTGGAAGTGTTTTTTCCTTTTGTTGTGTTTTCCCTATAAGCTTTTTTTTTTTTTCAAAATTTTTTTTGCTTTACTCCTGCAATATATATATTAGATTTTAATATTTTAGAATTTTTAAGTACAAGATTGTCACACTTGCCTGAATTTTTTATTTATTTACTTATTTATTTGGGTGGCCAAAAAAAAAAAAAAAAAAAAAAAAAATTTTTAAATCCAAAAGTGACTGTAGACTCCAGAGGATTATAGTTAACTGGTTTAAGTTTAGGCAACTAAAACCACTAAGCTAAGGTAAGCTAAATTAAGCTAACGGAAGCTAAATTAAGCTAAAGTTGCGGTCACGTTAAGCGAAAAACGAGCGCTCACTTCCTGTTTCGTGGGACCGTGAACACCGTTTGCTGTGGTATGTACGCCACACACTACAACATTTGTGTGTGTGTGTGTGTGTGTTTAAAAACGTATATAAGAGGTATATAAACTTGAACAATTAAGTTTTTTAACCAATTGTCCATGCACGCCACTACTTCCTGCTTTGCTACAACACTCCAATAATTAAATTTTGTAATAACCGTAATTTAAAATGCATTTTAGTAATTTGTGGGGGATATAAAGCGTTATACTCAGACAGAAGACAGTTTTGCAATTATTATTTTCACCATTTTTGATGGCTCCTTTGTTTAAAAATTGAGCGAATGAGTCAGAACATTGGTCACATGACATTCAAACGTGAAAGAAAATTCACACGAAGAAGAAAAAACACTTCACTTTATTTTCCTCTTTTCACGTTTCTAGAATGAATTACTCATTTTTCTACGTTTTTCTCATTGTGTTTTTGCTGGACTTAAAAAATTCTCTAATTATTTTTGAGAGTCTGGTTTATAATTAAAATTTCTAGTTGAAAGTCAAGTACTTTCTAGAATCAAAAATATATTTAATAATATTTGAAATAAGATATTTCTGAAGTTTTATTCCTAGATTTCTTTTTTGAAGAATCAGGAATTTTCTACAAAGAAACAGGTTTGGCAACGACTTCAACTTCTTCAACTTCAAAGGGAAATTTAAATGAGTGCCACATTTGTTCAAAAGTAAAAATGTAAAAATAATTTCAGACTCCAGACGTTTAAACAAAGAAGGCTTAATTGAGCAGTAGATAACTTGAGTGGGAATTACACAGTTCATGTCCTTTTCCCCCATCTTCTGCTTTTCAGGCTGAGATATCGAACTCCTACTGTTGTGTGAAGTTTGTGTATTGCAACTGTTTCCAAGGTCATTGAAAGCAGCTTTTAAATGCTAATTTGAGCAGGTAGCATATTCTCTCATAAAAAAGAGCATTTCTAGGACTCCTTTGGTAAGGGAGTGGTGTATAAAACAATATTTATACAATCTGATATGATATATGTAGATATACTCAAGGGACATCACATAACGCTCTTACTAGAATGTGGATTAGATCCTGCGAGTACAATTTAGTGAATAATAAAATTTTATTTATGGTGTCTTTTGTGTACTCCTGTGCAGACATAATTAAGGTTTCTAGGCCTCCACTAGATAAAAACTTATCCAAGATGGTGTTCTTACACAATAGAATACAAAGTGTTGGGAATAGGCATAAGGAACAAACCAAACATTTAACTGACCAATGATGAGCTACAGAGGAGAACTGTAAGCATTTATACCAGAAAAAATGTCATTGCAATCTGTCTGAGTGAGGCAGCTGGGAGGAATCGCATCACTTAGCCTCTGCTGAAGTGATGACCAGTAAAAGCAGCGCTGTGTTTTGAAATGGCCATAGCAGCTACGCTATCTTTTCTTTCTGTGTGTGTACTGACAATAATCCCACGTCCATTATTATGTAACTCTGCTGAATACAGATATTTATAAACTGAACATGCTGGAGTTATGACATCATCCGCCTCAGCTGACCACGACAAGCACTTAAGGAAGGAAAATCGCACTGTTATGGTAGCTTTCTGTGTAGTGCAGTCATCACCTGAGATATAATGGGATGGATGCATAACTGGAATTGATATTTGTTTTTTTAATGTCAGGGAACAATGTGTTGTCAGAAGACTTGCAAGGTGGAGAAACTCCTGAAACAGTCTCAGAGGGAGCAACTGTGGAGTCAAAGACAAAGGTTCGCTTTAGCAAAGAGGATTAGCCGGATGAGAGACACCGATAAGGTGAGCAAAGTCTCTGTTTTCCTGCGTTGTAATCTGGATTCTGGCAGGGTCCACACTTGTTGATGCCTGCAGCCTTAATCTGACCTTCTGCACTACTCAGACAGCCATCAAAGGTCATTATTAAAGGACCATACCATTGATTTTGCATGTTAAACCTTTTAAACACTACCAATATACACATTATGTTACTGACAGATTTTCCAAAACATAAAACCTTATTTTAGTTTTCCTGTTAGTTTACCAAATTCCCTAATCTTTAAAAATCAAATATTCAGGTGTTACACCCATCTTAAAATTCAGTGTTTTGCCTGCTAACACTTGTGAATGTAGAAATGTTGATCATTTTAATTTCTTTGTTAGAGCCGTCTTCTCCTGGGACTAAATTCCCTGGCAGAGACATACATTTTCTTCCGTATAGCTTTGTGTTGGACCAGAAAGAAGAACTTAAATAAAGGTGCTTTGACAAAACATTTAGGAATTCGTTTAGATGAATTACTTATCTGAAGCATGTTTCATCTACAAGTTGATTTTTTTTTTTAGCGCATACTAAAATAAACTGAAACCAATGGCAGTCTGGAATGTAGTTCATAGTGTGCATGTGGGTGTATATTGGGCTCAAACATGCAAAACCACGGTATGATCATGTATTAATTTTGATTCCACATGCAGCTGACATAGTGATAAATCAAACAAGACAATGTAACTCATTTATTTAAAAAGTATTCCTTTAGCATTTGTAGCTGTACTAATTGGCTGGTGATTGGATGAGTTTCGATTTGTGTTCATCTCTGTTTTTCGTGGCTTCGTCCAGGACTTGGACCCTGGTCTTCTTGTATTGCACATATGTCCCTCTGATGTGAACTTGTCTGAGTTGCTTTAATTTTTATATTTTCAGAAAACTAAGTCTATCTCCCTTTTTAGTAATTTTCTGATGCCCCCACAGCAATCATTGGTATTTTTAAACTACAATGGACGCACGTGGAATTTGATTAATTGTTGAAGATATGTTTCAAGACAGTATGAGACTGACACACTATATGCAGGATAAAATATAATAAGGGAAAGAAGACAACATACACTGTATTATGGTGGAGCTGAAGAGCTGTTCAAGTGTAGAAATAACATGCAAACAAACAAAGGGTCAATTGAACAGAACAGAACTGACCTAAAATGCTATTGAAACATAGGACGGACAAAAACATAATGAAATTAAATTACATAAATTGCTGTGAGTCTGCAGATGTGCACATGCAGCCGGGCTGGTAAATAAGTAGGTTTTATCAGCATCCACATGCAGACACTGTTGTTCTACATTCAGCTGTTTCCTGCCTTGGTGACCTTGATATCTCAGCTCTTTGTGTTGTTTTTTCCCCACCCCAGACTGTTTTTTTTTATTTTTATTAATATGCAGAGTCCTTCACAAAAGTGAATGCCAAAACAGTTGTTCACACCTCCAGCAGTGTCTCAGTCAGATGAGTTAAGGCAAGCTTGGAGCTTCTTGTCTGCCTGCTGACATCTTTTGACAGATGTCTGAACTGGTTTGGTTCCATTGTAAAACAGGCAGGCATCCTCAGAGCTGTTATAAAAAAAAAAAAAAAAAANAAAAAAAAAAAAAAAAATAGCACAAGACTAGCAGCAACACTAGCTAGTTGACACACTGTGACCTTTTTGGCCAGTGCTGGTGGTAAAGATTCATGAGATGCCTAGGTCCCACTTTGAAAAGCTCAAACATCATCAAACAAACATTGATGATTTTTAATAAATTTGTCAGTCTTGTGTCTTTCCCAAATGACATGAACTTCCTGTTTAGCTTTGATGTGCCACGTAAAGGAAAATACACCATAGAATAAAGTCCATCATTCTCTCAGTCAAATTAAATCAGCAGCAGCTATGCAAATTTTTGAAGGTAATTTTCTCTTCTCTTTTCACAAATTATAGAATAAAAACAGATGAATGAACTCAGTTTTCTTGTCCGTTGTTGTAGCTGCAGTTCTTCTTTGTGTTGTAGCTGCAGTTTTTCATGGCCCCCAGAGGAAAAGTCGCAGTAGTAGCCCATAGCAGCTGATAAGGAACACATCAGGTGTAGTGTTGGCTCGTTGTCAGAGCTCAGGACCGCCCACTTTTGTGTTTACACACCAGGGTAGAGGATATGGGCGGGAACATTTGACATCAATCGCGTATGATGTTGCAGTGCTTTGAGTGTTAAACAGCTACTGTATAATGTAAGCTATCAATTGGGATTGCAGAGAGGGTTGTGCTGGAGGGGGAGGGAAGGCTCTAAACAGAGGAAAGGAGCTGATGTGGTTGCTAGGCATCCAAGCAGAGGAAAGCATATCTGTTTTAGGCCTGTTCCTCTTTTCTTTTTTGCACAGCGTGCAGCACCACTGTTCACCACAGAGGGCAGCCATTCTGCATGTGCTTTGCTGCTCTCCTTCACATCTTCCTTTAGTAGAAAAAAAATTAAAAATCTAGGATGGCCCAAATAATCCCCCTTAATACCCTTCTGCACTTGATTTCCCGATCTGTGATTGGATGGCAGTGTTATTGCTGTGGTTTTGTGATCGCTGATTGGTCTGGCCGCCCTGTACAGTGACTGAGGGTTTGTCAAGCTGAGCCTCAGTGGAGCCTCCTCAGCATAATGACCCATGACGAGGCAAAGCAGAGTCCCTGTATCAGCTTTGCAATAAAAAAAATAAATAAAAAATGAAGAAGTACTGCCACAGAATGGGGAGGAAAGACACGGGAAATGCCAAAGGCTAAGAACCTCATATGACCTTGCCAGCTTCAATCATGGCAGCTCATCAGTGGTGCTGAAACGTGCAGTCAGGCTGATTGACAGAATTCTCTAAGAATAAAACAGAGCGTGATTAAGGAAGACCAAGACACTGAAGAAGGAGCACTTGCCATCGCTGCTGCACACTGCACTGCCTCTGCACCTGTGCGTGCCTGTGTCTGTGTGACTAAGCGTGTGTGTGTGACAAACTGAGAAATTGAGAGAGCGAGAGAGAGGGAGAGGGAGAGAGAGAGAGAGAGAGAGAGAGAGAAAGAGAGGGGGGGCGTGTAGATGTGTGTGCTCTGCTGCACAGCCATGGTAGTGTGAGCTGAATGATGCTCGCTGGCTGTCTCTCTCTCTCTCTCTCTCTCTCTCTCTCTCTCGCTCTCACTCTCACTTGCTCTCTCCCTCTCTCGCTCTCTCTCCCTGCACTGCCTGGCTGCGCCTCTTTCTGCCGAGCATTGATGAACCATTTTATGCTACTGGGCTGCCATAGTCATCGTCCTGATCTCACTGCTGGCTGATCTGTCCTTTCAACCTGGCGGGGAACATTTGCCTCTGCATTGGTCCTCTAACTGCTGCTGAGGTGCTGAGGTACTGTACCTTCTACTGTCTAGCCCTGTGTGTTTTTCTTAGCCTGGATACTGCCTCTGCTGCAGGATCCCTACGCTGCTGCTGCTTGGGGGATAAGGACGACCATAACGTGTCTCAGTTTCTCAGACTCTTTGCGGTACTAGAAGATTGCAGAATGATGTGCTGGCATTTTCCACAATACAACTAAGATTTACCCTTCTGTTTATCCTACACTTCCTCACATGTAGTCTCTGCCCTTATGCATTTCATCGGACATGGATCTGCCTGTTCAGAGCTGTTCCACACAGGAGTGCAGAATTACCAGGTTTGACAGGACTATAAGAGCCAGAGGACACTGCACGTCATTTGTATGTAATCGGGATTTGCTGTCATATTTCTTCTCTTGTGAGTTTCCTGTCCTAATTGAGACCGTGCTGCAGTGTGTGTGAAAGAACACAACAGAGTATTTATTGTCTGTGGTTATGTTAGGGTATTTTGGGTTGATGTTGGTTTTGGTTATCACTATAATATCTGTGAAAAGGATGTTTCTTCAATGTACAGGGAGTTAATAAGCTTTGTGTTAGTTCTGAGTTGGGTTAAGGAAGTTGTAAAGGCTGACTGTGAGACAACAAACATATGATGTTGATTAATTTACTTACATGAGTTTTTGAAGCATTGTTTTAGATTATCAATCAGTGATATGCTATTAGCATACCAGGAGGGCATTATTTATGACAACAGCTGATATGGTGGTATGTTTTTTTTCACATAGAAAATAATGTGTGTGTGTGGGTGTACAGATCACTATTAACAGATAACTCTATGCTCTGTCCTCTGTTTAAGAGCTCAAAGGCAGTTTGCAGTAAGACAAGGTCCTGTAGATGGCAGTCACGAGAGAAGAGGATGATAGTGGGAATAGATATGTTGTCTGTGTGTGTGTGTGTGTGTGTGTGTGCGTACGTACGTTCATGTGTCCTGGCATGCGCTGCTACAAGGATGCTCATTTGAGAAGGTTCCATAATTAGGGCTGTCAGTCTCATTCCCGCCTGGGATGTGATGGAGTATGTCAACGACAAATGCTCATTCATACAGTTGCTCCTCCTGCCCACCTTGACAAAGCGGCATGGTCATTCATCATTCTGCTGGTTATCCCTGAGCTGCCAGCCAGTGACTTTTATCTTCACTGTGCATGGAGAATGGATATCCATATGTTTTACTTAAAATAGTTTGCTCTGCAGTAAGTTGATAGCAAGAAAGAGAGAAGGGGAGAGCACGTTCAAGGTGGGAGGAAGAGTGATGATGAGCATTTTAAATCCAGACCTCGGTCAAAGCGTTTGCTCTCACCTCCCGATAGCAGCATTAGTGGAAATTTTGTTTTCAGTTACAGAAAACTTTACCGAAGTCAATTTTGAAACTAAAAATAAATCTGCTGGCTGATGTTATGCTGCATGGAATCCATATGGAATTTGAGGCATGTTAAAATAAATGTTTTATTTAATATATAAAAATGGTTACCTCTGTAATGGCAGCATCCTTCAACATGCTGTTGTCAGGGAAAACAATAATGTTTAACTTAGAATTGGATAGATTCCCATGATAAATTGTTTGCACATATGCTGTGCAAAGAAGTTATTATTTTATGAGAGCAAGATCCATATGTTGTGGCAACACAATCTATATCAGCCTGTTTGCACATTATATGGCTCTTATTCCCACAAGAAAATAACTTGTTTGATCAAGACATGCATGTGTTCTTCATGATTCATTACTTTGTTGATACAAATTAATGCACTTACGAGTTAAAAATGCTTTTCTGAGCATAGGGGCCTTAGTAGAGGGTCATGCATTGATCAACCTTTACAGTCGTGTAGTTGGTCAAGTTGGATCTGAATAGACAAAAATCTATTCAGATATTTCTTGATAACTGTCTAAATTTGATTAAAGCAACTTGCCCCATTTACTGATGCCCAATTTAGTTGCTCCAAAAATTGCTCTTGTGCGTCCTGGAGTGCATTTCGTGCGTCTTTTGGAACATTAGCGGTAGTTTGAAGCCTCGTTCTCCCTTGTGCGAGTGTGAAAGACCCTGAAATGGAAACAGGAGGGCTGAGGCTGAGGTTCTGGATGGGGCCGGTCAGTCAGGGACAGAGTTCTGGCTCAGTGTGGTCCTCAGTGACAAAAACGAGGCTCTAGTAACAGCTGGATCACTCCTGCTGCTGACGCCTGCATGTGGCCTGGATAAGGCACGTGACCTTGCCACAGTGTGAGGCATTAGTGATATGAACAGCAGGGTCCACGGCTGTTATTACATAACACCATCTTCACTGGGAAATCTCTGTAAAAATGGCTTCGGGTGACTCAGTGACAGCAGAGTGAAGTGCATTATCATTGTCACCAACCACGTCACTGTCATTGTTGGCTGATATTGGACTGGCCAATGCATGTCAAAGCAAGCTTGTTTTTTTTTTTTTNTTTTTTTTTTTTGTTTGTTTTTTTTTTTCCCTCTCTCTTATGCGTCCTGAGGGTATTTTCACGAGGGCAGATTTATGTAGATGTTCTGTGCTTTTTAAGCCCTGGTTAGTAATGCCTCTGTACATTTGATCCTCTCTACACACAGCTTCTCTGTGTGTCTATCTGCATCTGTCTTTAGACCACTGTGAAAGTAAGTTTGTATCTTTAGATGTGTATGTGCACACTTGTGTGCACGTGTATGTTTACATACAGCACACATGTTTGGATTGCACCGTGGCTCCGGGAGCACAAATTTAAGAGAAGTAGATATGTTGTGCCAGCTGTCATCATGTCGGCAGTTTGGATGCTTTAGTGGGGGCTCAGACGTCGGGGGGGTNTAGGGGGGGTTGGAGGTCAGAGGAGAGTAGCCAGTAATCACCTCAGGGATCAGACTGTATTCCTAATTGATTGTGGAGTTGATCAGGACTATCCACTCAGTCAGATGGACCACACTGATCAGGCTTAAACAACACAAGGTTGGATGAGCCCCAAAAAGTTTGTTTCAGGAAATAAAATGTGCGTTGATATTGCTCCACCACTGTTTTCACTCCTATTTAACCATATGCCACATGTAACATAATAATACTTGAAATGGTTTGGCATTTTCAACATTTGGAATTAAAACCAGAGGAATACAACTAGACTGTCCTGTACAGGGCAGTTACTCTTTGGAATAACTTACCATCTCACATTGAAAGCGTTAAAAATAAAATTCATTTTTAAAAGGGAATTAAAAGCTTATGTTGGGTAAAATTGTTTTCTTTTCCATTGTCCAGAGTGCGGTCCTGTGCTTGCTGTGGCCTAGTTGTCTGTTGTTGGTTGGCAGAGGGTGGATTGCTGGGGTCGGAGGTCAGATGTGACTGTTGGCATTGTTTATATCGTTTGTGATATGTTTGGATGTTTTATCATGTAGTTTTGGTAATGTGATTGGTGCTTAAATTGGATTCTTTGTCATTTTTACTCAATTTTATTTTTCTTTTTAATATAATTGTGTGACTTTATGTTCGATTGAATGGACTCCAGGAAGAATAGTTTTTGCTGAGGCATCAGGCAATGGGAATCCAATTAAATAAACAACAACCATTTGCCAGTAATCCAATCTATGATTTTTTTTATAAATGTTAGATTATGGTCTGCGACAGGGGTCAGAAATTTTGTTATGGTCTGAGAAGGATGACTGGACCTCGTCTGAAAGGTGGACAGTCATGTATGGAGGTTGGTCGATTACATGGATCTTGCCAAATTCCGGAGGCAGTGGTGATTATTTGTCAGGAAAAAAAAAAAAAGAAAAGCTTATTACCACAGGTTCAATCTGTATCTCTGCCTCTGTTTTTCCTATTGTAAGGTTTGCATACTGCATCTGGTTTCTCCACATTGCATTCATACTTTCTATATCATGCAATTAAATTTTATGTTCAGTTTTGGTTAATGTAACTCAGACTCTCAAAGTATTTGTGCCTGAAAGAAGGTGATATTTATGTAGCCTCTATAGGTCACGATGGGAATTTATCTCCTGAGATATTTTTACGTTTTCTTGAAATACTTTTGCTTTACCTCAAAATAAGTTTTGCAGTCTCTTGCATTACCTCCTACAGCTGGACAGGTTTGAATTGTAAAATACCTGATCCTTTGTCAGAAAATGTAATTGTGAAGGCAAGTGTAACATTAATAATAGCTGAATGTCCAAATCCTTATCCTAATCACTTTGGGATTTCTACTGGTAGCATAGGCATTATGGCAGATTATTTTCCTTTTTCTGTGCAGCATTTACACAAATGCCAAAAATAAAGTTTGGTCCCTTTGAGAAAAAATTTCACCTCTGAAGATGTTTTATGTTCAAGTGAAAACCCTCTGGAATCCAGCTTGGTGAAAATCAACCAGTCTCTCTCCCTCTCTCTTTTTATTTATTTATTTTTTTACTAGACCATATTCTCTGAATTTGGAATACATCCGTCTGTGCCCACGCAACTCCAGATTACACACACTGATCATGAATGAAATCAAATTCATGTTGAAGATTATAGTTCGGCCTTCTGTCAGGAAGTCCCCTAAATCTTAGAATTTGTTTGAGTTTATTTTCATTTGATTTATTCAGCTTTCTTTTGTGTACAGTAGGCAACCAGACCACAATTTTCTGTTATGAGAAGTGGATGTTGAGCATTTCATCTAATGCTGATTTTTTCCTCTTCTCTGCAGACAATTGTAAGCTAGCTCTTCTCTGTTTATTGTCTACCATGTTGGAGGTTAATTACACACAGTCTTTGATAACACATTATTGGCAAGCAGCATTACACACACTGCCAGTCAGTTCAAGACTCACTTGCTGTTTCTACACAACTTTTAATGTTGACGATGATTAATAGCATGTTAATGTGCTCTGGTGTTAATGCTTTGTGTTTCCATAGTGATGTAATTGATTGTAATGTCCTGATCAAGCAGAATTTCACAGTAGATTACTAGAAAAAGTCCTCTGCAGAACAGCGATTCCTCTTTTGCAGTGATTCATCTTTGTTAACTGAATGATTGGGCATGCTACACTGTTAGATGTTATAAATCTCCGTGGAGTAGGTAAGCCTCCTGTCCAATCTCCTGTCTCCATACAGGCCCATCAATGAACAGGGGCACAGGGTAATTGTATGATGAAACCATAATAAGGATAAGGATTGAATTAGCCTTGCCCTGTCTAAAATGAATTAAAGAGGCAGTCTTGACATACAGACTCCTAAACTGACTCATTATACCTGCTCAGCCAAATGTACCATTATGTATTATCTTGCATACGTTGACAAACTGACTACCCAACATGAGTTTGAGCAAATCCCTGTATGCTGGAATAATGAGCTATGTTCAATTCTGCCTTAATTAGACATGAATGCATGAAATTTGGTGTTAATATGGATGGACACAAACACTTACCTAGTGAAATTCAGCAACTCATTGTTCTGAAATCATTTACTCATGTCCTTTATCCAAGTTTGAGCTATGTCGCATACCACTCACTGAAATAGTCAATAAATGCTTGAGAACAAATGGTACTATTCTTAGCATAATGTGATGCCAAATCCAGTTTTCTAGACATTGTTTTTGAAGTCAAATTCAGCTTCTGCTGCCATAGGTTGGTATATAAAAATGATGACTAAGACTAGGAAAGTATCTCAATTCTGTTGATGTTTTATATTATTTTATATAATTTAATAAATAATTTATTTATCATGGGATAGTAAAGTTCTTCCTGTTTTGATTTTGTTGCTTTGGCACCCGCTCAGTTTAGACCAGTCACCCTCAAAGTTCGGACTCCGGTCCAGATCCGGACCGAACCACAACTGTCTCCAGACTCTGAGCAAATTAAACTTTTCATATGTATTATTTGTATTATNGACCGAACCACAACTGTCTCCAGACTCTGAGCAAATTAAACTTTTCATATGTATTATTTGTATTATCTGTGAGACATCACTGCGATACAATGAGTCAAAATTGTCCGCTTTCTCCACCATGGAGAAAGCGAAACCGAATGTCCGACTGCTCCACTGTCTGTGTGAGAATGCCTACTCTGCTTTGGTTTGGTCCAGTCACATTCAGCGTTCTGTCATCTCCATGACAACAGTTGTTGACATGGCTTTGGGCCCATTCATCAGCAGCCCCCCCACCCTGCTCCACACCTTAAATTCCCAGTAAAAATTAAAGCTTAGGATCCCAACCCAACCCTGGCTTGACTGACTTTAATAAACGGACCTTTGCCCTATTAAAAATTTACTTTGTGGACCTTTAAGATTTGTATTTGAGAACCCCTGGTTCAGACCAATGAGGATAGTGAGTGTTCTCACATGGCTTTTGTTGATGTATTATATTGGTTTCCTTGGAGGTAACAAGCAAACCAATTTAAACACAGCATTGTGACAATATAGTTACTGATTTGGAGAGCAAACATTGTTCAGCCAAAGCAAAGAGAGGCAAGTGAGCTAGCTAAGTTTAGAGTAATGGGTATCGCAGATGTTGGAAGAAAGGCTTCTGAGTGCTGGTGAAGGTTAAGGTGGCTGAATCAGCTACATGGCTTTAGGAGTAGTGCCTTTCAGCAGGTAAGGTAAGGTAAAGTTTATTTATATAGCATCTATCAAGAGCAAAACCCACAAAGTGCTTCACAATAAAAGAAATGAAAACAAACAAATAGTCAAATCAGTTATAAGCCTGTCTGTATAAAAACGTTTTAAGAAGCTGCTTAAAAGAGTCCTGCCCCATGCAGGGACATGGGGCAAGACAGAGACAGCCCATGTCCAGATGTCTGTTTGCGATAAGGAAGTTACGGCACTGCCTCCTGCCACGAGAAACAAACACTAATTGCCCATTGGCCTCGGGTTGGAGATGTGCAGCTGGGGACATGTAGCTAAAAATAGCCCTGCTTATTCCCATGAGAGGCGGGCACACAGCACCATGGCATTAGTATTCAGCACTAAAGCTTGGCATGGACAAAAAAGGTCATCTTCTGGTCGTGGCCAGAAATGTCATGATTGGGTACAAAGCGGCACCAACCCAGGGTGGCTGAAATGCAAGCAGCACCATCGGACCAACCCACTGAACCATCATCAGGATTGCCAGAAAATGTCACATGGAAACATTCAGGGTAGTGTCATGACACGCAATGTTTTGTTTGTAGCCATGCTAGTTCCATGAAGTGTACCGCTTCCATGCAGAGGTGGCCTACTGTGCTTGAGCTGCGTTACAGCTCTTCCACTGTGACACAAAAGCTGCATCTGGTTCCACCTGACTGGAGCCATGAATAATTTAAAATGGGACATTATTATTTCCTGCAAGCTCCACTAGCTTAGCAATAACAGGCTGTTTAGGTGGTGCTATCAGCATTGCTTGTTAAGTGGTTGAACACGGAGCGAGGATGTTATTTTACCTCGCTGGTATCTTAAATTTGTGTGCGTTTGTAAGAATGTGGTTGAACGAGTGCTAAAGTGTCACTTTTTGTTGGTACATAAACATGTTCTTTGGTTGTTTACAGAATCTAGAGTAATCAGTGCAACGTGAAGCATCTGGGAGATACAAACAACACATTTTAGTGTGGAAAATGTTGACCATTATAGAAATTTCTAGTTAAAGTTGATGTACAGTGACATGCACAACTTACAAGCACAAAACTCCAACCTAAAACTCAACCATAAGATGGCATCATGATTGTTATGTTTGTTGTTTTTTTCACTGAATTGCACGTTAAATCATTTAAATATGTGTTTATTTTCCCTGTAGTGAAACCTTGTTGAAACACTGTATTTACTCAGTACAGCAGGAGGCGGGTGACCTCATACAGTAGATACTTAATCCTTTTTTCTTATGAAACTGAACCTGTGAAGACCAGTGGAGGGGCGACGCAGACTCTTTACACTGCATGAGTGTAGCTGTTAGCTGTTTTTCCACCTGCTGGCTCTCAGCAAGCGCTCCCCTACACTTACAGAAGGAGTGCTCTTCATCATCAGCTTGGGTTTAGCATCAGTGGTGAATGATCCTTTGTAGGTTAGCCAATTATTGCACAATCAAAATGTAAAATTCCTATTATTATAAGAAAGAATGGGTTGGTGCCCTGGGAAAATATAGTACTGAACTGTATTAATTTGTTTTTCCTGCAGGTGAGAAATGAGTGTTTGCCCCAGCAGTTCCCAGATGTACAGCATTTGGACAGTTTTCGTCTTCTAGAGGACAACCGCAGATCTCGAAGACCCTTCTCGAGCTCCTTCAGCCACCAAAGGCTGCAGCAGAAGTTACTGGTGAGTTTTGCTGTATTAAAGAGACATAAAGGCTTGTTGATGTTATATTGAGCTCAGTCAATTACAAGCAGTTGAAAATTGCTCTGAAACCATTTGCTTTTGGCAGTTCTTTGGCTTTAATGTCATTTTCCTTGCTTTGGATAATGAACTTGTGAACCGTGAATTATTTTTCCTCCAGTTGTTGGTTTTATTTTTAAAATGAGTTGAATTTGCTTGTACTTTCGATCATTTGGCATCATCTTTGATCCTTTGGGGTCAAAATGGTGGATTTCTCAGTATTTTATGGTCACTGATCACAAAAATCGAAACTCGGTAGGCAGTGCTTTTCGTATTAATCTTTTACATTCCCTCGTTGTTGTCTGTCGGGAGATGACAAAGCCTAGAATAATTTCTATCATTGATGAACAAGTGAGAAAGATGCTCTGTTTTCATAGAAGCTATGCAGAGCTAAAATCAATGGCAAGCAAATAAATGGGCCTAAATGGTTTGTCACTGGAATTAATGAAAATAAAACATGGCTACATCATTTGTACAAAGTTAATAATATTTTGTTTTCATTTATTTTCTTATGAATACGGTATAAGAATCAGTAATGTTTTAGAGAAAGATGTCTGTTAACTTACTGTAAGTTTTCTGCTGCTGTATAAGTCAACATCGTGTGTGCTCGTTCTACCATGGAGCACTGCAGGACGTAGTCAAATCAAGTCAAGTCAGTTTATTTATTAGTACATTTAAAACAACAGAAATTGACCAAAGTGCTGCACAAAAATAAAAAAAAAACAGGTAAAACAGATAAAGAAATAAAATACAATAAAGCACCAAGAACCATAAAAACATGGAGCTGGAATAGATTAAAAACAAAACGTACATGAATGATTTTTAGTTTTGATTTACATTTAGTTTAGTTTATTTGTTTTCACATATAAAAAAAATTATGAAATTTCAGAAAAGAAAAAAAATTAAATGTGAAGGAGAGCTGCAAAAAACCCAAGCGGCTTGAACAGGGCAGTTCTCCGGAAGCTGCATGAGAATTGTTAAATTATAAGACAATTAAAATTTTTTTTAGCAGTGTGTTCGTAAAGGTTATGCAATGGTTGCATTTCCCTAGAATGTCGCTTTTTTTTAAAAAAATAATGTAATTTTTTTTTTGTTAATGTAAATTTTTTTTTTTTTTTTTTNATTTTTTTTTTTTTTTTTTAGTAATGTAATTTCACACCATTCTACCCGTTAAGTGGTATTTCCTGTGGAGCCATGTCATTGAAACATCATGGACAGTTATCAACAGCTTTCTGAGAGGCAAGCTGGCTTCTTCTTCCTCAGGTTTACCTTTTCTGATCTCACAGCAGAGACGGCTTGTAATTCCCCCTGCTTCCCCTGACGTCTGTGGTTCCATATGAATGAGCTGCATCAGTTAGTCCTCCATGTGACGCTTGTGCAAAGGGGATGAGTCGTGCGCGCTGAGGGGGCTCCTCTTGCCCTATCTGCCAGTTTCCTCTCCCGTATTTCCTTAGCACTTAACAGACTTGTTTTAACAGTAGGGCGACATGATAGATTTCCAGCCAAAAAGCTGAACCGTGTTTACTGCATAACTGTGTAATAGCAGCTTCTTCCTATTTGTTAATGTACAGTTGATGGAACTGATATTTTATACAGATGTTGTAGTTATTGGCAGGAATGGTAACTCCAATGAAACTGATTGAGCAGGGGTACTCAAATGCAAATCTTAAAGGTCCACAAAGAAAATTTTCAATAAGACAAATCCATTTATTTAGGTCAGTCAAGCCAGGGTCAGATTGGGATCCTAATTTTTACCAGGAATTTAAGGTGTTGAATGGGGGGTGGGGGTTGCTGCTGATGAAACTAGCTGCGCTGTCAACTCTCAGTGAGCCCAACACTGTGTCAACCCATCGTTGTCATGGAGATGACAGGATGCTGAATGTGATTGGGCCAAACCNACTGTGTCAACCCATCGTTGTCATGGAGATGACAGGATGCTGAATGTGATTGGGCCAAACCAAAGCAGAGTAGACATTCTCACACAGACAGTGAAGCAGCCGGACATTCGGTTTCGCTTTCTCTGCTGTTTACATGGAGAAAGCGGAGAATTGTGACGCATTGTGTCGCAGCGATGTCTCGCAGATAATACAAATAATATATATGAAAAGTATAATTAGCTCAGAGTCTGGAGACGGTTGGTGGCAGCGGTGACATGGTTTGTTCCGGATCCAGACCGGAGTCTGGACTTTGAGGATGACTGTGATAGAAAGTGTTGTCTGTATTCCATTTTCTCTTTCACTATCACCGCACATCATCACAGCAGTCACCGATTGCTGAACATCCATTCTCACCTGCCTTTTCGCAACTCTCAAACCTTCATGTCTCCCACACCGAGGGTGAGAGTGTAGCTTCTTGTGTTAATGTCCGCTGGCTGTAGTTGTTGGCGGTGTGAGGTTAGCACGACTTAATATGATTGTTTATATAATCAGGAGCTGCTTGTAACAGAGCTCCTTCATAATTAGCTTGTCAACATTTCCTCAGCCGCCTTTTCAGTCTTAAAACCTCTCATCATGTGCAGCAAAGTAACTCCACATTAATAACAGAAATCTAAAAAGCTGGATGTATATTATTAATGAGTAATTTTGTAAAGAGTCTGTGAAAGAACATTAATTATATGTTTGCCTCATGTTAAAGACTGGTTGACATCAAAGATTACTGTATCGGCTGGCAGGTGTTGCCTTCATCCAATCCCAATTGTGGTATATCTTGCCATAATTATAATATCCTTGACCCAAATCTGGTCACACATAATCTCTCTACACAGTCTTACCTGTGATGGTTGCTGGGAAACGATTGCTTTCAAAGTCAACATGTGTCCTGTTGTGTCATGAAGCTGGTGTTTTGGCGTGCTCAGACAACAGGGAAATAGGTGGGAGGAACAGGGGTGCTGGAGAGGGGGCGGGTNGGGGTGGAGGTGGTGTTATTAGTCCCCTGAAGTGGAAAAACGGCCGATTATGGATCCTGAAAGACTGGCACAGCATCAGTAATTACCAATACTGCATGCTCCCACGCAAGACTGAGTGAAGTGGTAATGAAAAACTGACAGAGCATGCGGCACCTCTGCAGCAAGCTCCATTAGCCTCCAGCTCTGTTATCTTATGATGGAGCTGTAAGCAACAAACTGTAGAAGGTATCTTCCTCACGTTTGTCTGCAGACATTATGTCTTTCCATGTTTGTCAGCATTTTGAAGAGGTGTCTTGGTAATGTTTCACATTTAAGCTTTTCCCTACCTTTCTTGCTTGTCCCCCTTTAGGCATGCAGCCTTGTGTTGAAAATTTTTTAGATACTGACTTATAGTTTTTACCCTAAAAAAGAAATTTCATAACACATTCCTCTGTTATATGACTTTTTATTTATGGCAGAGCTATTTTATGATCAAGGAAATGCATTTATCCCACTGAATTGTCAGTCGCCTTTCTAATTGTAGGAACAGGATTAAAGTATCTTTGAATAGTCTGACAGCCACTTTTAATATAAGGTGTTGCTTCATGTTTGTTGTGTCATACTGTAGAAATTTTTGCTTGCATGATGGGTGAGTAATCAACTAGTTACTGTAGTTTAAAGAAGGTCAGAAATGCACCTGTCTTTTTCAGCTGAACTCAAAAAAGCTGCAAAAGCAACAAAATACAGTCTAAACACATCCAGATTAATCATCACAGATATTATCCTCCAGATATTCATCTAAACGTGAAACTGACAGGAACGGTCATTGAGGTTCTACCTGATACTAGATTTCTTTTCAGCTGTGTTTTATACTCTTGCGCTGCTCCCTCTTTTTTGAAGCCTTGAAGAAAAATGGCGACATCGAGTATTTGCCATACACAGTTTATATGATCTTATCTTATGTTTAAAGTAGAAAAAAAATATTTACTGCTTGATGCACTGATGTGTGATGTATGACATGGAGCTAGGTAATGTTACCTTAATCTACTTCCTGTGTCCGTGTCCCTTGGTTTCCTTCCTAACTTCTGACTGTCCCTGTATTTATCAGCATATTAATAGAGTGAGGATATGACCTGTTATCCATCTGTCTCTGCAAGTGTCTCACTGTAGCTGTCAAGATGGCAAAGGCCCAGACTTGAGGACTCCAGGTAGGGATGTGAGCTGCTGCTGGTAGGTCTGAGCCATACTATAATGATGCTCCATGGTGTAACTCATAACTATTCATGAAAGGGAGCAGGCCTACAGCCAGGCCTATGGGTTTATTCAGTCTGTGCTCAGTGTGATGGTCAACTGAATCATCAGAGCAACACACATTTGACTGCTGCTCATAAATATGTATCACGTGGAAAAATAACAGTCACAGCTGACTGTAGATATTGCAGACTGAGCCTCAGGCTCTTCCAAACAAACAGAACTGAAAATATTCTCCAGTGTCACCGTTCTGTTTCATGTACTCTTTCCTATAGCGCCTACACTGACCTGTTTCACTATTTATTCCGTTGCCTCTTGCTTCATTCTTGCTCAGGCCTGTGGGGCTCGTGTATATCCCAGCATGCTCTGGTTTGAAGTTGGGGAAACACCACCAGCTGCAAGTCCAGCACAGGGTGAACTCATAGAGAGGTAATAAAAAAAACATGCATACATCCATACTTATTGCTAATTTACACTCTCCAAACCACCTGTCCTGTGTGTTTTTTGGACTGTTACTAAATTCCTGCAATTATATCATGAAAGCTTCACACAGAAAATACCAGGGATGAGCATATCTTGCTTTGATATGATAATGCTAACCACTAACCACTTGTGCCACACCAGATTTCATGATGCATTCTGATTCATCTTACTGCGTTGTTTCAAAATCAAAAGTCTCAGAAATGTTATAGTGGGACAGGACAAAAGCCTCTGGTTATACAGTACGTCTGTGGTTTGAAAAATTGTTTTGTATGCAGAAGACTCAGTGTTGATTTGTGGGTGTGCATGTTTTTGCGTATATCGATGTGAAAGGCCGCTGAGCTGTGGACCAACCCCATGTTCACATCACTTGTAATGAAATTAGAGCCGCATTGTGCCCACACTACTGGCCTCCACTGATCCTCTAATTCAATTACCCCCCCTTATTAACGCTCACATGCTGTTGGCTGACCCACGACCGCACACTGCTTTTGCTACACACCATTCACTCAGCAGCCCTCTCTGTTCTGCCTCTCCAGTCGACTGATTAAACAGTCATTGTCCTACAGACGCACAGGGCCGTCCAGGTTTCTACTCCATACCAATTCTGCACTGACGGCAGACAGCAAATAGGTAACAGCCGGCAGACGTAACATCATGACACAAGCAGTACGATTGAGATTCTAAGGGTGTTTTCACACCTTTGTGGTTTGTTCTGGTTCAGTCAGACTAGGGTTTGTTTTCCCCTTGGTACGGTTTCTTTGGGCAGGTCTAACCATAGCAATCGCACACGAGTGTGGACCAAAAACACGGCATTGATGCCATTTTGAAGAGGTGGTCTTGGTTCAGTTCCAAACAAACCCCAGAGTGGTTTGTTTGTAGTTTGAACATGATCCGCACTACTTCTGAACCAACTACAATCTATTGATGTAGAGGCAGTCCCCGACTTACGAATGTCCGACTTACGAACAACCCATACTTATACGAACCGACCGCCATAAAGCCTATTAAATTAAAAATTTGAGTTACATACAATGATTCGTAATAATGAACGGCGCACTATTTTACGACGCACGTCAAAACATTGCATGCCGTCAGCGGCCGTCGCTATTTTAAGTCGGGTCATGCTCACTGTAAACACCGTGTTGTGTGTGTTGTTTGTGTTTTGCCTTTTTATCTTTTTTGTAAACTTTGTAACCATGCCTTCAAAGCATAAATCCAGTTTCTTATGCGTAGAAAGGTAAAATATATACACTAAATATGCACCTTACGTAACTGTTCTGACTTACGAACAAATCTGACTTCCGAATCGCTGTGGGAATGGAACTCGTTCGTAACCTGGGGACTGCCTGTATAGAATGATCAGAAACCAGAGATGGCTAGGTGCAGTAGCTTAGTTACTATGACCAGCAGTCAAAAAGCCCAAATGAATTCAATTAACAATGATATTAAACAGGGAAAACCAAGAAAATTTAACTATTTAATAAAGCTGTCAATGGCATTTTTACTTACTAAATGATTTGATGATGCTATTGAAAAGTAATTTCATTTTTTGTCTATCCAAGAGTTTATTAATTGACCAATAGCTTTAATTATCAGTGTACAGAGCAAAACTTGTGAGATTAAGTGTGAGCTGTAAAACTATGGCTAGAACAGGAACAAAGCCCATTGCAAATTGTTTCATCCCAATGCACGCAAGCACACACACAGATACACATTAGGAAGGATGTTGTATTGACTTAATCACCACTGCAACAAAAATGTGATTTTAGATACGTGACATGTAGTACTATAGTACTTTATTATGCTGACCTTAAAACTGAAGTTAAACTGTTTATTGGGTTTATGACGGGTTCACAGAATCCCCTGTTTTTGAGTGCATGTATGATACCAGTAGAGCCGAATCATCTCATGTCCATATCCAGAATTTCTAAGCTAAATCTCTGTCAGGTTTCTCAATCTGTACTCTCTGCCCTGAGCTTATTAAAATTTCAATCTGCTACAGGGCTCTCTTTCCTGCCTTGCACAATGAATGTGCCTTTTTAAATAATGTAACTGGCTTTAACAAGATTGTAAAACGTTCATTTAACTTTCATAAGCCCTGTTAGTAAAGTGACTATTTCAAGCGATGGCAGGAAACTTTGGCAGTCTCTCCGTTTTAGAGAGGAGAACACAGTTAGCTGGAGAGTTTACAGTAGCCCGCAGGGAAGGCTGAGCTTGTTGTTGTCACCCCCGTGGCTACGAAGGAGAGGTTAGTTGTGACGTGGGAGATTTAGATTGGCCTACTGGTAACTGATAGCGCTCTGCACACTCCCCTTCTCCTCTGCTTCATCCATAATGTACAGTGCTAAACATTAAAGTGTCAGTCTGTTCAGGCTCAGCTAAGCACCATGTGATGACTTTTTAATCCGTTTATGGCTGATGGGCTGTCTCAGTTTTTTTTTCCTCTATAATACAGTTTGGTGTTTGGTAACATTAGCCCCACTCAGACTGAGCGTCATGTATGCAAAGGCTGCTAGTTGAGCATGTGTGTGCCTCTCCCTCTCAGGCATTGTTAGAGTAATGTGACCTTCATAGGGAGATTAAAATATGTAGCAGGCATGCATTGATTTTGGACTGGCCACAGAGATTTATGGACTCTCGGCCAGTGCATAAATATTGATATGCTATCCTAAAGAGAGGTCTGACGTGTGTGTGTGTGTGTGTGTATCTGCACTTGTTTGCATATATACACTCATCCACCGCTGTATATACAGTATATGAAGATGAATGCTAGTACCTGATTAAAAGAGTAATTGGTAGCATGAGTGTTGTTACAATCTGCATCTGACCCAGCAGCAGCTTAATAAGGTCATTTCCATTATGTGGTGGCTAATTACAATATCTGTCACTGAAGTCCCCAAGCTGCACTGTCACGTAAAAGAGCAACTTAAAGGTACATTTCACCCTGAACACAATAAAACTTATTTTATTGGTGTGAATAGCTGAAGTTTGGATAAGGACTTTGGCTCACAACAATGAAAATATCACACCAAACCAAATTGTCCCAGTAGCATTTGGTTTGTGGTGCTCAATGCTGCATTCTATATATCTCATTTATTACTAGGCTCTTAATTCATCAGTGTGCTTTTCCTGAACACATTACCAGATTTGTCTTCTGTAATTGTATATTGTCAGGAGGGGGGCGAATGTTCTCAATCTAGTGCCTCTTAATTAGACTTGGTGGAATTAAAGGGCAAAGCTGGCTGCCAGCATTTCTCAAACTGACAGAGGAGCTGATTGTTAAGCTCAGAATGTGAGAAGAGTTAAGATGAGCCGTGTCTGTGTGCATTGTTATTGTATCCTGCTACAACCATCTCTTGTCTCCCAATTTGTTCCTTGGTTTTATTGATTGGTTCCATGGTTTTTCTCAAAAGTTAGTTGCTGGGCATCTTTCTCAGCCGTGGAGACACTCCAGTTCAGACTCTTGCTGGTTGTTGTATTTGAGATGCCGTCCTTTGAGAAGTGTTGTAATTTGTAGGTAGTTTAGGATGAGTGCTACTGGTCCTGACAGGCCTATTGGGATAACTCACATTGCTGACATGAATTTCTGTCCAATGAATTTGCCACAAAAAAAAAACTCTTTTCTGGGTCATTTGCTTAGATTGAATCTCTGCTGCCCACCTCTTTCTCTCTCTCTCTCTCTCTCTCTCACTGTTCTTTTTGCTGCACAGTTGATGTCTGAGNCCTCTTTCTCTCTCTCTCTCTCTCTCTCTCACTGTTCTTTTTGCTGCACAGTTGATGTCTGAGATGCCAACAGGCTTTCCAGTGAAACAGGAGAGACAGCTCAGGAACCCTTCAGCATGAATGGGAAAGTCCTGTGAATCTGCCAATTAAATTGAAACAGCACTGTCTGAATTACCATATATCTTAAAAGAGCCAGTTTCCCATTTTCTAAATGTACTCCGCATACTTAAGGCTTCAACGGTGGGTTTTACATATGAAAATATAAACAGAATTTTCAGCTTAGATTAATTTAGTGAATTGTCGACCACTGCTAATTTGCTCATTTGTTAGTAGGTAGGCTATGTCCCTCTCCGAAGACACTTGGACAGCTTAATAAAAACACAGTCCTGCTCCTCAGCATTGTTATGCTGCCAGTCCATATTAATTTTCTGAGTGAAACACCTTTACTTATCAGTTAAGAGTCTGTCCATAGCGAGGTGATAGTGTATTATTAGGTGACTGGAGAAGCTGGCAGCGTGCAGTAATTTAATCTGCGGGCTTGGATAACAGAATGGACTGCAGCTGAACTTCAGGATCGGGTTCCAGACTTCTGCTGTGGTTTCAGGCTTCAGTGAAGAGAGGTTCTTCTCGCTCACCATCTTGCGGAGTCGTCTGCAGACCAAATCTTGCTGTTTGCTGCCTGCTTCTTGTCTGGATATGAGGGAACTAGTTTTTCAGTCATGCACTGTGCGTGTATGGGAAAAGGTAAGGCCAGTCTGAATGCTTGGGGGAAAATAACATTTGTATAGTTTTAATGAGAAAGTTTCGGGTCAGCCTCAAGCGAGTGAAAGGCAGGCGAGTAGCATTGTGTCTTTTTGGTGTTTTCACAGTTCTCATACAATATCAGCCTGTTTCAGTGTCAATCTTCATCACTGTCTTTCAGCGTTCACTCTGTCATTGCAGTAACATCAAACAAACTGCTGTCATTCTAGTACTTGTGAACTAAAAAGACACGCTTTGTACTAAAATGTGTCATATACACAAAAATATCCACTTTAACAAGTGTTAATGTCTTGTAGTCTGTCTGAAAATGTTCTTTTTTCTGCTGGTGGGATGAGATTTCACCTCTTCCTTCAGGTGCGATCTCTATGTGGGTTTCAGGAATGTTCTGGAAACAAACATCATTATTTCGTGACAATGTACAATAGCAGTTAACACTCATTAACAATAGTAGTTAATAGTAGTTAACATGACTTGCAGTGAAAGCACGTTATCTCAGCCTGTGGGGTTTGTTGTTTCATAGCATTTCATGCAAAATAATACACATTAAATAACTTATTTGCATTTTACATAATACACTAAGTAGTTTCATACCCTGCCAATTTGATGATTAGAAGGCTTTTGTCATTACAGGAACATAACCACATTGGAAGTGGAAAGTTTTTCATTGTTCAAACATGAAGAGTTGCTGTACTTCCCTTTTATTGCACAACACCAAGAATGCATAATCTGTCACCTGCTGACTCTTTTACCTGCTGTTGTTTGATGTTAATGTAAGATGTTGCTGCAGTTCGTGGTTAATGGATATGCGTTATGTTGCTGCATTCCTGCCATATGCACTTTCTCCGACTTAAAGAATGCCTCTCTGTCTCTCTTTTCCTCTCTGCACTGATGATGACTCACACTGAACACACCCCTGCAGAAATCTCCTCTCAAACATCCGAGAGAGGGAGGGAGAGAGAGAGAGAGATAGAGGGANCCCCTGCAGAAATCTCCTCTCAAACATCCGAGAGAGGGAGGGAGAGAGAGAGAGAGATAGAGGGAGGAGGAGATGTGTGTTTTTTTTGATGTGCGTTTAACACACACACACAATACCTGTTTGTGTGTCCTGCTCTGCCTGCTCATCATTATTCCTTATGGTTCTCCCCAGGGTGGAAATGCAGCCGAGGTTTTTTTGTACTATTCAGCCTCTTAGTGTATTTTGCATTTATTTAGGCATCATATTCTCTTATTTGAAACCAAGGGACTTCAGATGTGTGTTTAAATTTATGAGATACGTTGAACACCTTTAAAAAGGAGATGACCAAGTCTGAATTATGTAACGTTTAAGCACAAATTTACGCATTTATTTAAGCCACTAGAATTAATCAGAGAGGGTGCAAGGGTGCTGTTGTTATAGGTTATCCTTATGTTAATCTCAGTGTAGACAAGCTAACACTGTGTGACACTTGCAGTGATGCTGAAATCCACCCTGCACATGCTGTGATGCTGTAGGTTCGCTTCCCTTAGGCATCTGCTTCTCTGGAAATAGGAAAAGAGCAAAGAAATCGAGCATGATTAATGGCCATGCATGTATGGCAGAAAACACAACAGGCTGGTCTGCCGCCATTTTCTAACACAGAGGCCCGCAGGCTGAAAATTGCATAAGAGATCTGCAGAGTTACTCATGCTGTATTTTTAATTGCATTAGTTCATTTGTTGTTCGTGATTGTGGCTGTGTGGCCTCGTGCAAACCATGTGTGTCAGGTGAGATTACAGTTACAGTGAGACGTGAGTCGTTTCACATACTGAGTGGTTTGCGCTGCCCGGGATGCCCTCTGGTTTAGCTATCTCTCAGCTTTGTCTTTGGAAGAAATGTTTTGTCTCTCTCTCTCTCTCTCTCTCTCTCTCTCTCTCCCTTTTGCCAGTCTGAATGTGACTGGTATTTTGTTTTTTCTATTAAGAACTATCTATTTTTAGCACGTTGTGTCAAAACAAAGCTGTGTCATTCTGCGTATTTGTGTTCTCACTGAAAGAACCATGCGCTGAAGCCCTGCTAGTTGTACTTCACACTGCATGCAAACCCATTACGCAATCCTGTGCATCCACCGCTGGCCCAGAAATGCAGCCAGCTACCAATCACTCTTCCTCTCAAGTTCTCTTTTTCCCATTAAAAAAAAAAAAAAATTCTGTCTGTTAATCTGTCTCTCTGCTTTGCCCAATCTCAGCTTCCCTGCTCCCTTCTGCTTTCCTTGTGAGTTCCATTTCTTTTTATGTAAAGGAGAATGCATGGTGCACTGATTTCTGTATTGCACAAATTATAGCAAGGCTGCGTTGCAAGAGTCAGGAATGGATTGCTGTTGCCATGCAGCTTGGTTTTCTCTCAGTGCACTGGAGTATGACGGCAGGTCATGGGGGCCAGCAGAAGAAAAGAATATGATCTGCTCTTTGTTGCCAGTGGGCTTCTTGTTTACTCTGCATCATTTTTATGTCCACTGGAGGGATGTGAAGTAAAAGACTCCTGCATGAACATAACAGGAATTACTCCTACAATTTGTAATCCATATTTTCAGGTTTAATAGTGCTTTGAATGTGCCTTGGATTGTGGTAAAGCAGTTAAATCGGCCAGTAACGCTCCAGTGCTGTTTGTTTCCTGATGTTACCCTATAAACATACTGCCTCTTTGGGTGTCTCATTCCTGATGTGGGTGTGTTATTTAATGTTCTAAAACAGTCTACAGCTTTACAATCTACAGCATTTAAGATCGCACAGATACACCTTTAATGAGGCATGCTATTCATGTAGGGAAATTAAAGTCTTAGCCTGGTGTAGCTTAGCAGAGGCAGCAGAAATGGATATTACTAAAGACATGTTGTTTTCCATTCACAGAGTTATAAAGTCAGTATTTGCATCTCTGGCCTTATATGTGTTTTATTGCCTTTACTGATGAATGAAGAAAGGAATAACAACTTCGATAATTAACTTGGTTGTAAACATACATTACAGAGTACAGTTAATTAGAAATGGACAGTCAATAGTGTGATTTTCCTGAGTCAGATAGTCAATTATGACATTATTGTAGCTTCTTCATTCCATTTTGTTTTCTCCAGTACAAAAGCTATATATATGGTCACGCTATATACTGGAGTTCATGGTGATAGAAATTGAGAGCCCAGTGATGGACAGATGGAACGAGTCTTGTTTTTCCTCCTGTTTATCCTCTCTGTTGTGTGAAGGAATCAAAGTCCTGAGCTCTGATCCCTGGATGAGGACCAGCGAACATACTGACAACTGAGTTTCGTATAGCAGCAGCCAGGTACTCCAGGCTTTTTTTTTAAATGCTAATCTGGACACAGACTCTCCTGCAAATCTAACTTGCTGATATACTATCAGTTGTTTTTCCTATTAATCTTAACTCCTGTTCACCTGACAGAAATGCCCCCTCTGGAGATAATCATGTATTTGATGTATAACGTCAGTGAGTTGACAAAGGGTTATGCAGTAACTGCTAAATTGAGTTTAACATCGAGGGTCTGTTGATTGCAAAATTTACTTCCCTGATACTTCTGGGAAACCACAGGGTGAACCAAAAATTAGATTCATATTTAAAGTCCTTGTTCATCCTGAAGTTAAAGAGCTCTCTGCTGTAAAAAATAATTTGCTTTCAATTTGTCCTTGGCACGGACACTTCTTCATTTGTTCCAAGCCACCATGTCTGTGTGACAAGAGAGTCTGTGAGCATGTTGTCATTTCATTTGTGTGATTTATAAAAAAAATGGCTGACGGGACAATGACATACCTTTATGTGCACATCAGTCTCACACAAATACAAGCTCTGGCCCTATTTATCTGAATTACTCTCTTATCATTATATTGTTCATGTTTTTACCATTGAATTAGTCAGCATCCATTGTTGGGATTATTCAGCTTTTCCATGTGACAGCACATGTAAATTTTGGCACTAGGACCTCTGTGTTTGCTATTCAGGTAATGACCGGTAATGGAGTGTCCTGTAAATTGGCAGTGAGAGTTAGAGGGATCCCCTGATAGGAGGCAATGGCGTCTGTTTCTGCTGTGATTGTGCCAGACTCCTGTAGGGTGACAGCCCCACTATTTATCCCCTCCTAGGCACCACCTGTCTCCCATTACTGGACACAGGATCTCCTCACACACACACACACACACACACTTTAATGTGAAAATTCCTCACATCGGACACAGTATGTCTGCTTTGCTAAGGCCAAAACCCAGATCTGAAACCTTCTAACAATCACTGCACTCTAACAACCAAATTAGCGTATGTATCAGGCTTCCTATGAATCTCTTTTGCATCACACTTTTCAGAATTATCCAATCTCAACGACAATGATGCATTGTCCAAGTAATTTTCCTGATGGCAGCACTTTAATAACCATCTGAATTTCACAACTTTAAACACTTGAAAAACCCTTAATATAAGAATGAATTGTTTCAGTTTTAACTCTTAACAATGAGCAAATCTATAACTTCGGAAACGCTTTTCCCCCCCCTCTTTATTATTAAACTATGAGACTGGAGCTCGGTCACTCATTGCTCTTGATTTTGTTCTCCTTCCACGATGAACATGAAAGTTATGTTAGGCTCATGATATTGGTTTTGCATTCTGGAAAGCAGCCTAATTGGTTGCCAGCTGTTGAAATGTAGTTAATGAGTGGAATGAAGCACTGTTTCCTCCTTCTAGTACAGCTCCTCCCTGCAGGATGGAGCAGCATATGTCTGTGGCTCTGGCCCAAGATCAAACTGAGAGACAAGCCACCTCAGCTGGTGACAGCCCCTTCACTTGTCACAGCCTCAGCTCTCACTGTCCAGGGTAGGAAGACAGCTAAATTAGTGGCCAGCACAAAACTAGCCATTGCTTGGAGTTTAGCATTAATTTCCATTGCATGGGCTTTCAATGAGGCAAAGGAAGAACTACGAACCATAATAATGCAACAGAATTAAGACAGATGTGCTTTTGCTGTACTCCAGGGAGTGAGAGAAGGCAGTTCCTGAGCCCCTGTGAGTTGTGAATCATATTTATAAAATATAGTTATATGAAATCATTGGACTTAATTGTCATAGCTGATGATAAACAGTCTTTGTACTAAAAGGTTTGTTTGGATCTGAAGGATCACTATATATACCTTGTAATTATCCATCTTAGTCTGCCTTGACATTTCATAGGTCACTGATTTTGCATTACCAGGGACATTGTGATAACACTGGATCAGAACAAATAGGACAGCATGTAATATTTTCTGATATAATCAGCTTATCTGGTTGTGGCCCAAGTATGCAGACAAATAGGCAGGCTGGCTCGATGTGAATTAATTTGCTCACTGTAGGTTTTTTTAAACTTTTCTTTTTCTGTGGCTGTCTGACTGAAAGGGGTTCAGATCTCCATGCAAAAATGAGCAAGTGATTCCTGGCAAAGTCATGGCAGCACAAAGACAAAAATGGCTGCTCCTTCTGACTCTTTGTGCCATATTTCCTCAGGAAAACAAGCTTGTGGAATTGCAGATATGAATGAATAAGGTATGGAGAGAGCGAGAGATTGTGTTCTGTGTCTTTGTGACAGAAATAGACTGTGACGATTATAATTTGATGATTATGTTGCACATCTAATATGAGGCACGGGGCTGCAATTTTCCTGCTCACAGAAGACATTATGGACCAGGATAAATTGAGTCCAAAAATCTATGTCCAGGTGTTGCTCTTACTGTCTGTGTCTGCAGCTAACAGGCTGTTAAACAGGCTAAATAGAGGCCACTACTATGACTAATGAGGTAACTGCACTCCACAAATACCTAGAAATCCTGTGTATGCAGTTGCATCATATTAGTGAGGCTTTGTATCGTGGTTCATTTGTTTTCCAGCATTTGGTCTCTTGCCGAGTATCTGTAGACGAAGCCTCCTGGGGTTGAGCTGATAAACAGTCTGTTCTCACTGTGCAGACCACAGTTGATCATTTCAGCAGTTCACTTACCTGGCTATTGGCCATACGAGTGAGACTGAAACTCTGGTTTTCTCTTCTCAGTATTGTGTATATACACACAAGCCATCTAGGTACTTCAACTGTACAACTCCTCCAACCGAAATATGCATATTCTGTGTAGTGGTTTTCAGCGTTCCAATTTATTGTAAGTAATTCTACAGTATATTTGTAGGCTTTTGACAGTAAAATGTCACAGCAAACAGTTTGAAGGATCATACCGATTATTGCTAATTTTTAACAATAAATACTACCCACTACTACCAACCAACCAGCAGGTAATATTTTTTGGGCTCAAACATGCAAAATCACCAGTATATGCCTGTAACCCTGACTAAAGGTTGATCTGACAGTCTGCAGCAACAACACTGAAAACTTCATGTGAGTAAATGTTGACATCTAGGCAATTTTCCAAAATTTTGTGAATGCTTGGTTTGAGATTGGCCATCAACTGCATGTTATTTCCAGTCAAATAAACTATACATGCCTTTTACTGGAAATTAAAGAATAAGGCAATGATCGCAAACCTATGCAGTTTCATATCTGTGTGTAAATGTGTGGTTAATTGAGATTTGAATCCCTGAAGCTCTATGGATTTTTTCATTAGCAGTGGTTTTACATTGCATTATGATCTCCAATAAAGAGGGATAACATAAACCACACCATATTCTTTGTGGTGCAAGCAATCAATCTCCAAAATTTACAGTCCATAAAGAAAATAAGTTTCCGCCCACACATATCCATACACAATGTTTACTGTGTGGTAGTTCATATTTGGTGAAATGAGTTTTCTAGAAAAGGGTCACAAAAGATGCAGAGATGATATGTGTTTGGGAGAACTATCTTTAGTTATACAGTGTTTGCTGCTCTGCCATGAGAGACTAAGGTTACCATATGAACCAAATGACAGGCTGTACAGGCTCGGCCAGCGTCTCCAGCTGAGGATGAGTAAGCCTCAATGTTTGAGTGGGAGGAGTGGGCTTCCAGCATTTGTTTGGTTGCAACAGAAAGCATCAGATGCTCACTGTGGACCTTCAGTCAGCAAAATGCTTTCAGCTGCCAAACCAAACTTGTTTACTCTTACCGAAACCATGCATAATTAAATCTAGCATTGTCATTTACTACATGCTGTAGTAATACACAACACTCTCCTTTATCTCTGTAGTTGCGTTTTATGGTTCTAAGACTCATTGTTTAATTTCCATTAATGAAAAAATCACACCATGGAGCCTGCTCTTTCAAATTATCTTCCCTTTTTACAGCTCAATATATTATCAAAGATCCCTGCTCATCTGTTTGTTCTCTTTCAGCGCTGCTCAAATTACCCTCTCATGGTATCAGTGTGTAGCTTCTCGGCTTTCTGTTTTTAACACCTTCTTTCCCCCTGTCTTGTGTAAGCTGTCTTGCTCCCTTATTCTCATCCTCGTCCTCTCTCTGTGCTCTTTAGCAGTGTGCAGACTGATAGAACATCAGCAGGCAGGTAGTGTAGCGTTTGGTGGCTTGGAAGGGTCAGATTCCTGTGATAAAGGCAGCTTCATTTCTCATTCTACAGCATGCTGAGGATTCTGGTTCCTGAGGGGGGAAGGGAACCGGAGTCCAGGCAACTCCTTTTGCTTCCACTGCTGCATGATGTTTAATAAATCTGACAGAAAACGTCTCACTGAAGTCTAAGAAACACTTATACCAGGACAAAATAAAAAACTGAGTAAATCCTGCCTCCCTCCTGTTTTTAATTTGTCCACTCTTGCTTTGTTTCATTTGTTTTCTGAACATCTTTTCCACTCCATATCTTTCTAATGCCTGTACCTTCTTTCACATCACACAATCTCCTTTCCTTCTTTTTGGTATGTGTGTGTTTATGTGTGTAGGGATGTGCTTGGTGACCTCTGGGAGCTATACTACACTTATTTTCACGTAAATCTTTGATTCAGCAGTCAGTACTTATGTTGAAGAGCACAAAGGCGCACAGATATACACGCTTACACGCAACAGACAAGTAGAATATTAGAGGAGTGTAAGCATCTGTACATGCACACAGACCTAAGCTGTAGGGTTACGTAACTTACTCTGCCATTTCAAATAATCTAAAATTGTGTTTGCAGTATGTGCAGCATAGTCCGGGGCTGGATTCTGCTGAGTTGAACTGGTGCTTTGGTGTTGGGTAACAGGGGAATCCTCTCATAAAGCCCCTGACAGCTCAATTGCCTAATGCTCTTTATTGTGGTTGTGTTGCTTTCAGCCTCCTGAAACCTGACTAAGAGGAGAAATAGATTCACATAGGACAATAAACTCTGTGTGTGTATGTGTGTGTGTGTATATATATATCTTGGGGTGCAGGACTGGCATTTTGAATGTTAACAAATTTGCTATAAGGCAGTATGCTGCTGTCAGAGTTGATGTTCCTGCTCCTGAGTGTAATACTCCAATGTAAAAGGTTAAGTGCTTTGCTGTTGTGTGACCACCAGTTTGACCATAACTTTAGACAGGCAGAAGACCAGAGGCTGTTTTATAACCTATCAGGAAGCTTGTGCATGTCTGTAGTTAGATATCTCTTACAATCATACTGTTTGCATTGCATTGACTCACCCTCTGGTAGAAAGATATGCAACATTTTTCTCAGCCATAGGCAGGATTATGATTCATCATTATGCATTATGTATATTCAACACACGGGGGGGATGAGAGGGAGAAAGGGAGATAAAAGAGGGACAGAAAGAGAAAGAGAGTGAAGTGAGAGAAAGAGAGGGAGGAGAGAGAGAGAGTTAGAAATTAGGTTATTCCTGTGCACCAGAGATTATGCACAGAGCTTTTCCCAGCTACAAAGGATCAGAAGACGGAAGGCTTAGAGTAGGATGGGGAAAGCCTCCTGTGTTAATTAGTCAAAGCTGAAATAATAATAATAATAATATCTAAACCTGATTTTACCAGGATGATGCTGTGGGTTGAACTCACAGTGGAGATCCAGCAGCATGAAAATACCTAAAAATAGTTAAAGTGGACAGACGGTACGCCACATCTTTATCTTGTCCCACAGGAGCTCTCCATGGTGCTGAACACCAACGCCGCTGTTTTCACTCCACACAGCCGAGGCACATTTGCTCTGAGTTCTAAATGATAATTTGTTATCACATCTAGATTTTTTTTTAAAATTTTTGATATTTGCTTAATTACTATTTGTAATTTTTAAAGATTTATGTAGAATTTAAGTCAACTGTACAGCTGTTAGAGGTATTTATTGACGGTTGTATCAGCTATGTGCTTTTCTCTTTGGCAAGGATAGTAGACAGACAGAAAAACAGTGACCACTATGTCAGTTAATAGATAGTATGAGAAAATGTCAATAGAAGAGTAAATGGGATTTATATTGGATTAATGAGTGAAAAGTAACACTCAAGTCAATTAGAACTTCCACAACTTCCAATAAATCAATTTTACACAATCCTTTTTCTCTTTATTAATCTGAAACTTGCCATAATTTGTTCCATAATCGTTGGACACTATACTACACCTTAACCTGAAAATTAAATAGAAAAACATTCCTGCCATTGTTCAAAGATATAACTCAAGGAAACCACTATGGATTTGCTCTGACTGCATACATAAGAGACATGGAGGGAATATAGATTGTTATGGATGTGTCTCTGTTTTGTATGCATTCACATTAGCAGCACCGAGGCACAAATGCTAGATCCAGCTTAAGGGGCTGGTCGTTCTCATCTGTCTTCATCTGCTGAGCAGTAAACACCTCTTCACTTTATGCAGGAGCTCATTACTCACAATGGCAGCCATTTGAATCTTTTATCAGAGGGATTTTTAATTGAACATTTGCCAATATGTTCCTAACAAATGGGCCTGACCAACTCTGAAATCTGTGTGCGTGCGTATGTGCCATGTGTGCACACACATACACAAATGTGGGCATGCACGTGTGTGTGAGTTAAAAATTCGTACGCCATGCTTGTGTGATCTCAAAGCCTTCTGGTTCTGAAAACTACACACTTGATATCAGCCCACATGGGAGATGGCGAGCTGTCTGCTGAGGCTGTGTGATTTATTCAGAATAGATGTCTTACAGTGCCTAATCTTTTTATATTTCATCTTTTTACATTACATTTTGCTTTTCTAGTCATGTCTTTCCTTTGTGTGTGTGTGTGTGTGTGTGCGTACATGTGCATTTGTCTTTTTACTGCATGATAGTGATGTGCAACAGAAATGATGTTAAGTAACAAATCCCATGGAAGCTATTACAACACCTGCAATATGCCTCCAGCAAAATAATTAAATGAATCATCTCTCAAGCGTGAATATGACAGTATTTATTTATTTATTTAAAGGAACAGAAGCGTTTTCCCACATTTGAAAATATATTGGACTTAAACACCTGAATCTAAAAGTCGTTGTTTAGCTTAATTTGTTTCTGTATTAACATCACAGTAATTACACATGAGAACAATTACATTTGCTTACATATACATACATACATATACATATACATACAGTAACTTTAAAGCTATTCACTTCCTGCTTAACTCCAGCTGTAACTCTACCTTTAACCTACCAGTAACCTAGCCCAAACCTTACATTAACCTTACCTTATTCATATTTAAAATTCATCCCAAATTAATGTCCCTTAAAGAAACGAGGACCAGAAAATGTCCTCAATATGAAGGACATTTTCCACATTTTCCACATCTTTCTTAGTGGAAGCCAGGATTTGGTCCTCAAGGTAGACATACTAAAACAATGCACACTTACTATACATATATGCTGCACATAATTTGAAGTTGAGCATAATCAGTGCCTGGTAGACCAGCCAACTGTCGCTAGCCTAGAATGAAACACCCCCAAGGTTAAAGAGCACAAAAAGCGTGAAAACTTGTTCATCTATCTTCTCTCTGCTAGTCTGCTCTCTGACCTTATTGCTCACTGTCTTATTAAATATAGTTGGCACTATAAGGTCAATAGGGGATGTCAGAAAGCGTAAGTTTTCCATTTGAATGGATTCCAATATTTATTCCAAGCCAAACTAAGCTGTGAGCATTTCTGTGATAATTTGCACATACAGCGTGTATTTTGTGCTGTGGGCTTCTGGTGGCTCCACTGGTGCTTATTTTAGCCCCGTCAGGGACACATGGTTACATGCTACCACACTGTGTGCACTGGTAGAACTGACAAAGATAAACCGGGTTAGTTCTGCACCCTGATCTTGGACTATCAAGCTGCACTTAGGATCCTTTCACTCTTTAAGTAAGCATGTTATTTATATGCCGATATATAGCTCAGCCTCTTGATAATTGGAGTGTCTGGTGTGTGATGTAATACATGTTTATGTGTTTACTGATGCCCCTTTATAGATTGCGTAGAAGCAGCGGTAGTTGTGTGCTTTGGTTAACAATAGTTGGCTCTGAGTGCCCATGAAAAGGTGTGTATTCTTTTGTTATCTTGGGTGCATGCAAGCTTGCCAGAAAGTGATTTGATTAGTGTCACAATGCATGACATCTTTTTGTGTTATAATTCTGAGAAATGCGTGTTTTCAGTAGTTAGCTCAAATGAACTGCTGCTTAATGGCAAGATAATGTGCAAACAGGTATTCAGAAACCTTAAGAGATGGAATTAGGTGTCAACTAAATACTGCTGGAGTCTTACTTTAATAGACAGAGAATGTAATCTACATGTGAACACAAAAGTTTGATTTATCCAAATTCTGAATTCATTTTATATCTCTTTTATAGGGAAAAAAAATGGCATCACATACTAGACTGAACAAGAACATGAAAAAAAGAGACACCTTTTAATTTGCATGGCTTTTTTAAATTAGTTTTTGGGTGACATATGGTTTTTTCCCACCACATTATTAATACAGTTTTATTTTAACAACAATCTTGTTTTATCCAAAAAAGGAACACATACCACATCTTTAACATGAGCTAAAGAATCATTTCAGCCTCCTGTCTGTTCTCCACCTGCAAAAATAATCTCTGAAAATCTGTGTCGTTCGCCCTCTCTTACACACACACACACACACACACACACACACACACACACACACCTAAATACTGCTGAATAATGAAATCCCCCAGCTCTTTTTCACTCCTGGTCTCAGAGTTCTCTCAGGAAGCTTCTGTTCCTGACAAACCATAGCAGTCCTCTCTCTTTTTTTCTCTCCCCAGGAGACTGAGATCAGCACCAGTAAGAAGGAGTGTGAAGCGCTTGAGACAGAGGTGAAGAAAAAGAATCAAACATGCCAGACTTTGGTAAGTGCTCCAAAAATACACCTTAGCCTTTGAGAGAAAAGACAGAGGCTAAAATTGATTTGTACCTAAGAGCCTTGCCCGCTATCATCACAGTCCCCAGAGAAAAGCGGCAGTTTACTGTAGTGATTTTTTTTTTTTTTCAGGTTGAATGAAATTGAAAAAATGGGAGCAGTTAAATTCAATTCGCTCTATCTGTGTGTTGGGTTTTATTAGCATGGGGAATACATTCAAGGATTAGAGGTGTACGTTTTTGCAGGAATTCTTTGCTGTGTGTGTGATGCTACAGGAACACTGGGTACAGCATGTAACACTATGTATATGTTCACAATGTGTAAAGTGCAAGGACTGTCCTCAGGCCGTGGCTATACTGGTATCTTTTGTATACATTATGGTTCACGGCACTGCAGTGGACACTTCTGAAAAAGGTCAGAGACATGACGTGTTGTTAGACATTTTCTTAGAATACTCCAGAAATGTCGTTCTTCCTTCTGGGCTGGTCTTGACAAATGGCAAGGAAAGATTTAGAATATGAGGCAAAGAGAATATGCAAGAAAAAGACTTCCTAGCTTCTCCGAAGGACCTTCAAAAATTCATCCTTGTTTGAAATAAATAATAAGTAGAAAAGATGACATTTTCTGAGGAAAATTGGGAAAATTGCTTCAGGCACAACCAGGAACTGAAAACCACAAGTGGAATCTAGTGAACTGAGATGATTAATGTTAAGCCAGTAATTGATACAGCAGGTTAAAACAGCCCAGCAGTTAAAATTAAATGACTTGGAGCAGACTAATCCATATAAATTGTTATATAGCATTTATAACTCTGTGGACTATAGTTTGGAATTCTTTGCTGACATACCACAGCAGCCATGACACTTGCATGTAACCTGTGGAGTTATTAGGCCTGGAGTACCGTAGATGGTCAGCGCTTAGATTCATTTCTATGAAAGGGAGATGCTGGAAGGATTCAGCGTCAGTTAAATGGCAATGTTTGGCCCTAGACTATTTAAATTAGTTCCCTCATGCCCGCCAGGCATCTTCTTTAGACGAGCTGTCTTTGTGTGGCTCTCTGCCCCAAGTAAACACTCCATTAGGACTATTTTCTTTGTTGCTATCCTCTCATATTCCCTGCAAACAGCAGCACTTTCCTCCTCACCCATTGTCAGCCTGCTGAGTCTGGGGGAAGCTATAGGACAAACTGTCCCCAAATGGCATGCAGAAACGGTAGGCTGGCCTCCACAGACTGCAGCATGGCTCTTATCTCCTCCTGCAGAGAATGCTGAGAACAGAGAAGCAAACACAGACAAGACCAATGAAGACAATTGTGAGGTGATGGTGGGTTGACAGTAATGTCACTCTCAATTTGGTCTCAGCTGGTTTACCTCTCCTTCCCTCTCACCACCCCATGTCTGTGTTTTTCTCTTCCCACTTCCCTTCCTCTGAGTTGAAAGTGGACTGTACACACAGAATAAGTGCAGCTTTGTAGCCTGTTAGTGTAGCTGCTCTGCTGCTGGATCTGTAACGATGTATTTACCTGATAGCACTGACAGCCCATGCAGGAATATACACCGATCAGTCACAACATTAAAACCACTGACAGGCGAAGTGAATAACATGGATCGTATGGTTACAATGGCACCTGTCAAGGGGTGGGATATATTAGTCATCAAGTCAACAGTCAGTTTTGTTGATGTGTTGGAAGCAGGAAGAATGGACTGCGTAAGGATCTGAGCGACTTTGACAAGGGCCATCTTGTGATGGCTAAACGACTGGGTCAGAGCATCTCCAAAATGGCAGGTCCTGTGGGGCATTCCCGGTATGCAGAGGTCAGTACCTACCAAAACTGGTCCAAGGAAGGAACTGTGAACTGGCGACAGGGCCATGGGCACCCAAGGCTCATTGATGCACATGGGGAGCGAAGGCTAGCCCATCTGGTCTGATCCCACAGAAGAGCTGCTGTAGCACCAACAGCTGAAAAAATGACTGCTGCTATGATAGACAGGTGTGAGAACACACAGCATGGCAGCGTGCTGCGTATGGGGCTGAGTAGCTGCAGACTGCTCAGAGCGCCATGCTGACCTGTCCACCACCAGAANTGCTGCGTATGGGGCTGAGTAGCTGCAGACTGCTCAGAGCGCCATGCTGACCTGTCCACCACCAGAAGTGCCTACAATGGACATGTGAGCATCAGAACTGGACCATGGAGCAATGGAAGAAGATGGCCTGGTCTGATGAATCAGACTTTTTCTTTGACATCATGTGTACGGCCAGGTGTGTGTGCGTGGTTTACTTGGGGAAGAGATGCACCAGGATGCACTATGGGAAGAAGGCAAGCTGGCGGAGGCAGGGTGATGATCTGGGCGATGTTCTGCTGGGAAATCTTGGGTCCTGCATTCATGTAGATTAGTTTGACACATACCACCTACTTAAACATTGCTGCAGACCAAGTACACCCCTTCATGGCAACAGTATTCCCTGATGGCAGCGGCCTCTTTCATTCAGGATAATGCACCCTGCCACACTGCAAACATTACTCAGGAATGGTTTGAGGAACATGACAAAGTTCAATGTGTTGACTTGGCCTCCAAATTTCCCAGATCTCAATCCAATCGAGCATCTGTGTGATGTGCTGGAAAAATAAGTCAGATCCATGGAGGCCCCACCTCGCAACTTACAGGATATAAAGGATCTGCTGCAACGTCTTGGTGCCAGACACCACAGGACACCTTCAGAGGTCTTGTGGAGTCCATGCCTCGACGGTTCAGAGCTGTTTTGGCGACATGATGGGGACCTACACATTATTAGGCAGCTGGTTTTAATGTTGTGGCTGATTGGTGTATATCAATGTCTCTTATCAAGTGATGAAATTCCAGCTGGCATTAATGCTGTGTCTCCTCATAGAAATGTATAGAAATGTATAGAAACATAAGTGACTGTATGAGTATGTGTTGACTGTGAACAGTCAACACATACTCATACAGCCATCTGGCACCTCCATCCTCCTGACTATATGGTGTATATCTGTAGGACATCAGCAGATGTCCTAGTTACCAAGGTAACAAGCATCATGTTGCCCCAGCATCATTCACGTACAGTATGTATCAGTGCTAATCGAAGATCAATACTAAGGTAGACAGCAAGTAGTCAACAAGTAAAGGGACCAAAAAACTGTGTAGCTGTGGTCTCAAATGTAGCTCAATATCTGCGAGTGAAATTCCTGCCTTTGTTGTGTTTGTGAAATCAGGGATTATTTGTAAATAGAAACATCCTCTGTCAAAAGCATATTTGGCAGCTCTCATTGGCTTTTTGCATGGGTGAATGGTTATTTTTAAAGGCAAAAGCAGTGAATAATTCTGTTGAAGTCAGAGAAACAATGAAACTGTCTGCTCATTGGTACAATAAATGCAGATATATGTTAGTAGGTGCTTCACACCACTATGAAAATGTGTTTGTGGTAGTTGGTGGTTTGTTTGTTGCTTTGTGTTTTTCATTCATGTAAAATGCTGTTTGGCAGTATACTGTACTTGAGGGAAATTATTGCATGCGCTGTTTAAGTGGAACAGAGTCCTCCAAAAGGGAAATACAATGCATACATGTTCACCGTGCAGTTGAAGACCCACATGCGTTTTCCAGCTCACAACTGTCATGCGCTATTTGTTTCTTTATTACAGCCATCACTCCATCCCTTTACCCAAGCATCTAGAAGTCATCACGTTACATTTTAGGCACGTTGCTGGTCCCTTGCTTAATGGGCACATTAATAACCTATTTTTATTCATTAGGAATTTTCCTATTTTAAATAATCAATGACAGAAGCAACCAATAATCAGAAGGGGAAGGTTGAAAGGCATGGGGCTGATTTATAATGCAGATGTTCTCTGTAAAGAAATAAGAGCTGAGCAGAGAAGGTTTAACTCATTATTAGTAAAATAGTGAGTAAGTAGCTGATGAATTTCTGTGGTTGTTTGTTATGGGAATAGTTGCTTGTGATTAGTGCACCAGGGGTGACAGATAATAATATCACAGGTACTCTGCATTGGACCTCATTATAATGTTCCATAGTGGGCTGTATATTATTCACAATACCATTAGCGTTCATCAAAATGATCAAAACACGTCAGAGTTTCTTTGGTCAATAATCTATTGCCTTATCTGCTCCTCATAAGTTAATTAGGCAATTTTTTTTGCTATGATTCAGCCTCCAAAGCATAATGTTATGTATTGCATGTGTAATATTGATGTTATTACTCTAACAACAGATCTGAAACGCCTCTGGTTTTCTATTCAATAATGCTGGAAGTAGTGCAGCATGTAGGCCAAAGGGATTCTAGATTGGATTTTCTTCATCATTGGACTTACCACTTCTCCATACAAATGCGTCTTGCCAATGGATTATGGAATGCACTGATCTTTTTAAAGTGTTGATGCAGTCACAGGAGAGAAAAACAACAGAATTCCCATGTTCAAGAATATTCCCTGCACATCAGGATGCATGTGCTGTAGATTCCAATAAGTGTTTTAGGTCTTTGCTTTCATTATTGCTGATAAAATACATGACCTCTTTGTCTTCAGTAGCTATTTGTCCCTTAGAATTAACATCTGGAGGCTTAGTCAGCCCGTGGTAGCTCTGAATTGGAGAATCGATAGATATGAATACAAATGTCAATGCAAACTTGTGCTTGTGTGAGAAAAATTAAAATTGACCGAATCCAATTGATGCAAGTTGAAATGCCAATAATGTTTTGGATGTGAATGAACTGAGATTAATGTAAAAACAGGACTTTCATATTGTCTTACTGTTGTTTTCAGGTTGCTGTTCTCTCTGTGGTGTTCATGTGTGTGTTAAACTGACATATCAACATCTAATAGTGTGGAAATACAGCTTCCAAATTGACCCACAGAGAAACAACATAGAAACAAATGGAAAATCTTTGGTGGCAAAAAAAAAAATTAAGATATTTATTTAAGCTTCTAATTCACAGATATACACAAGCTCATATAGAGCAAAATACAAAATTCATATACATAAATGTGAGTTTAAGGAGCTTCATGTTGATTCAGTGCTCTCCACAAATATCAACAACCTTGGTAAATCAAAGCAAAATGGGATGTGAAAAAAATATCTTCATGTGCATCCTCTTGATCTTTCATTCAAAATATTAATAAAAATATACCCTTTAATTAATGTAAAATAATTGAAAGGTAAAAGAAATTCTTATCATGAAACAAATGTTTTTCTCAATGGGCCTGGAAGAGGATGTGTGTTTATACTGACCCTACACACAGTGATGATTATGATGATGATAATAATGATGATGAGGATGATGATGGTTTGAGTGGCCAAAGAACTTCCAAGCATCACAACAGGAGAATTACAGACGTTAGTTGGGTCTTGGGCTCAGAAAGTTTCCAAAACTACGATCAGACGCCATCAGGCCGATTGAGAAAAATATTTGTTTCATGATAAGAATTTCTTCTTCCTTTTAATTATGTACTTTAATTAAAGATTATATTTTTGTTAATATTTTGAATGAAAGATCAAGAAGATAAACAATGAAGACACTTGTTTTTCACAGCCCATTTTGCTTTTATTTACAAAGGTTGCCGATATTTGGAGAGCACTGTATACTCACCACTGCATCAAGACTGCTAAGATGAACGACTCGAATGATTCCTTCCACATTTATAGATGAAATTTCTGTCCACAGTGCATAGATGATAATAATTTCTCTGTCTCAAGTCAACACTATAATATAATTGTGACATTATGATGTGATGTATATGATGAATTTTCCTGGAGACTTTTGACTTGTTGGTTTTCATGTTTATCCATGTCTCCATTTGCTCTCATTGAACCATGGTCAGTCTTCATAAGTGAAACTTTAGGGAGCTGGAGCGAGTGCACCATCACCAGCCATTATGAACTACTGTATTTACTGTAAATGTATCATGCATGAGTAAGAAGATTTGTTTGCTCCCCTGAACAAAGCTAGCTGTACATGCTGCTGGAGCTAAACTAAAACATTCATCACAAAAATAACTGTCCAGTTTGACGCTGGAAATTGAATCCATGCCTCATGACTGCTGATTGAATGTAATTATGGTTTCTTTCTCTGCAATAAAGGGATTTTTTAACCCCCCATACTTGACACACTTGGTGGGAACAAGAGAAGGGGGGGTGGAGGCTCTACGTGTTAACATGTCTGTTTTTTATGGTTGAGGGGCAGAGGGGATAATAATACATATTTGATTTGCACTGAATCACAGCCTGCATGAAAGATGATAATTTTCTTGGTCTCTTCATTCCAACTATTCTAGTACATTGCAGGAAAAGCTTATTGCTTAATCATTGTTCTGCTGTAGCGTGGGCTATCATGCTGCTAAAGCACCAGCTTCTTTTAGCCATGCTCTCTAATACATAGGAGCGAACCTCAAGCAGCTTCCTCTCCTCAGATGAATAATGTATGGATAGTTGCTAACAACATGTTGAGTACTGTGCTCTGCTCCAATCATGGCATTTTCTGGGGGTCTAAACACTGTTTTCCTCCTGCCTGTTTCACCTAGCAAAATGAGCTTCAGGACTTTCTCCAGGAGAAGAAGCGCTTGAGCCTCCAGTTATTCAACAGTAGCCACAAGGAATCTGAGTATGAGAAGGTAAGACACGATGAAATGTTGACTTTACTAAACTTCTCAACTTCTCGATACACAATTTCAGGGGTGCAGTGGAATGGAATCAAGTCTGCACTACATGTATGTGCATGTACAGGAATTTTTTTTACACCTTTTCATGTACATTTTATGGATGTTGTGGAGGAGATACTGGGTCCTGCTGGAATCTATTTAGAGCTGCCTTACAATGATGTACAGATGAATTTCTAATGATGTTGAGCTGTTAGTCTCATGTCTCTGACCCCTTTTGTTTGGGAGCACTATCACCTTAGACTAAAGAGCTGATAATACAAAAGCAAAGGAGATCATCAGAACCATTTCACTTTGTCTCTCACTGTGGACAAGGAAGACAGTTTTCTTGAAAGGTTGGTTGGCAGGTAGTTTGCCATGGGGTTGAAGAAGAGATGCTGGTTATTGATGTCTTATCAGGACCAGGGGCTCTCAGAGCTGCTTTCCTGAACAGTTATCACACAGACGGATATGAGAGCAGCACTCTGCAGGGCAGTGCGGATATTGGCCCTTGCGTACGCCCCCGTGTTCTGATCCCTATCATCCCTGAATGAACTAGGAAGAGCTGCAAACAGAACCTTCCACATCCAATATTATTTAGCTGCCCAACAGTTGTTCTTAGCTGTTCACCTCTGCGGAGGTGGGCAGTTCAGGCGCACAGGGTTCTGTTTGTGATTTTCTATGGTGGTGTTGTTTGTTGAAGCATCAAGGAATCATTTGTCATTCATGGCTGCTCTGAGGAAAGGATTTACCACATTATGGCTGCAGAAACAATCACTTTGTTGCTGATTGGGCGTGTTTAAAAGAAAATAAATACCAATCAAAGCAGAAATCAAAATAATCAGATCTGTTCATTGTTTCTTGAAGTGCTGAGTTGCTGTACAGTATTAACTTATATTGTGCAATTGCTTCATTGAATTGAATGCTGAGCTCTTGGTTAACAATGAAGCATGAATAATTTATAAATGTTTTGGTCTACAGCCATGGGAGGGAGTGAATTATGTTACTCCTGCATTATCATAATATTTCTTCCTTTTAAATAGAACAGCATCTGTATTAGGACTCAGCTGAGACAGCCTGTTACCATCATCAAAATGACATCTGTTATGATAGACTGATAAAACAATAACGTGTTTGTGTTTGATTGACTGCTGATCTAGAGGGAAAAAAAGGGTTCTAAACAAAAATCTCTGACCAAGGGATGAGTGTGACTTTGCACTCTATGTAGTGAGCTTTTGGCTGAAGTCACTGTACCTACTGTTAAGCAAAGTTAGTCCAGTTAATTAGGCCTAAATTACATCCCCACCCGGGCAAATTATTGCAAGTGTTTGGGAGTGAAATTTAAAAAACATGGTTTTATTCATAATATTTTGTCCCTTTCGATCACACCACAACTACTTTTTTCAGGAACTTTTTTGAATACTCAGGTAGTTTATCTGCATTTAGATCATGGGAATTAGGATCTAATTGTAGTTCCTGGGCCATAGTTCAGCCCCATTAAGCTCCCTGCTTTTTAATTTTCAGTGACCCAGCAACTATCATGGTGTAATATGCAAAAGCTGCTGCAAATGTTGGGGATCGGTCAAACACAAGCCTGCAGATTGCAACAACTAGAGTACAGCATTCAGTCAGATCAGGAAATGCTGCGGGGTTTTTTTTTTTCCTAGAAGTTTCTTTTTACATTATTGCTATACAAGAGTTTTGTGTCTGACTCACTGGCTAGTCCAAAAAACTAAGTGAGTGGGTGACAGCAAGAGAAAAAAATCTGAAAGTTTTTGTTTTCAGGACCTTTCTACCTCTGCACATCTTTTTTCCCAGCTCCAAATACCACAGTTGCACAATAGTAAATTACAAACAATGGCACCATGACGCGATGTTCTCGTGTGCAAAAAAAAAGTCACACATTTGTTTTTTAATTTTATCTAATTTGCCTGATCATCATGGTTCCTCAGATGCAGTGAAAATACAAAGAATGAGAGTGCTGAAGGAGCTTGTAGCCTGTTTTCAGAGAGAGTTCCTGGCTTTGTCTTTCCCTGGGTTTTTTTTATTTTTTTTTTATTTTTTTGGTAGAAAAGCTCTATTTGTCAATTTCTACAGCTTAAGACTTATATACATTGTTGTTTGCAGTCATCAAGGTGGCTAGCTTGTGCCAAAAGTAGGAGTCGATGAAGACAATTGAGTTTTTTTAATACACACTTAAGGTTAGACTTTGACTAAATGAACATAAGAAAACTAGAAGCTACCGCTCATACCAACAAAGAAAGCCTTGGAGATACCAATAACCAGTAATCATCAAAAGTCAAAGCTGGGCCAGATGAACATGACAATGGTAAACCAATACAAAACTGCAACCAAATATAACTTTGAGACTGATTTTGACCTAAATGTTCTGTGTGTACAGGTGAAAGCTGACTATGCCCGACTCAAGGAGACCCTCTGTGCTGTGACGCAGGAGAGAGATTTAGCCCTGTGGGAGAGGAACCAGCTCCAAGGCAAACTGGAGAACCTAGAGCAGGTGCTCAAGGTGAGGAGTTAAGCTCCAAGAACAGATATGACTCCACTGTCGGTATTCCTAGTCGCGTGTCTATCCTGGGATCCTAGTTCAGGTCTTATTTTTAACCTTTGCTGGTACTCTTCCCCTACTTGTGCTACACTGCCTCCCCCTGGTTATTTTCCGCTCTATTGTCTAATGTCCCTGACATGTCTGTTGCCTTCCAGTGTCGCGTTGGGAGGTCTCACCAGGAGCTGTGAAACAGTAGAAGCTTGGAGCAGTCTGTCCACCCCACCTTCTGCTTTAATGTTTTCCAACCCTCCCTGACCTGCCCCTTCCTGCCCTCCCTCACCCCCTCTGCCCCCGTTAGAATTATAAGGTATCGCTGCTGCGTCCGTCTGTTAGGGGGCAGTTTTATCCAGTCTGATTCTGAATGCTTTCTGTCCACCACAATGGCTGTGCTTATCTTTCCCTTTTATCCGTGGGCTGCTCACCAGACATACAAATGGTCACCCTGCTGTAAGGCCACTCCACTGTGGAATGTGATTTTTGCATGAGGCAGGACAAAGAGTTTGGCTTTAGCAGAAGGAGGAGGAGATGGAGACTCTGGGTTAGGGGGTCACTTTTGATGATGATAATGTCACCTCCAAAGTTAATGACATTACCCATCCTAGACTGTAATATTTACTGGCATGAAAATGTCATTTGCTTCTTTCACCTTACAGCGTTGCAGTTTATGGTTGGAGTAGTCATGTGACCCGATGACGCTGGCATACCGTGCTATAAACAGCCTAGCATTCAGTCTCCTGTATTGTATGGCTTCTTTTGTTGTTATGGATGACCACAGACAAGTGAGCACGCAATGGAGTTTGCTCACCCTTTTCATGTAACTTAAAACCCTGTATTGATCATGCAAAGACAACATTGCTGAGGACAGCCTTTCAGACAGTCCCAGTAATGAGACTTCTAACAGGTATTGTGTTACCTAAAGGGGGCAGCAAACCTGACTGTGGATTGATGATTGTTTTTTGTTCACACAGCAAAGCATCTTTAGTCCTCATCCATAAGCACCTTTGTGGAAAATTTGATCAGATCTCTCTAGAGGATCATTTGACATAAACTGTTCTCACATGCGCCCTGGCAAGTTTATGTCTGTTTTAATTTTAAGGGTTTAAAGGTCAGTACAGTATGTGTGGTGTTTGTGCACATGTAAAACCTGTGTCGTTTCTAGAGATGCTTTATTTTATTTTATTTATTTGTTTTTTTTGGGGGGGGNACATTGGATTTCTGTTCCACTAACAGCAGCCCTCTCTATGCCACCCACAATCCTCCCCCTGCTCTCCTCCTCTTCCCCCTGCGGACAGCATATGCGTGAGGCTGCAGAGCGGAGGCAGCAGCTAGAGTTGGAGCATGAGCAGGCCTTGGCTGTACTCACTGCAAAGCAGCAGGAGATTGACCTTCTTCAGAAGGTAAGAGAAATCAGATTATGTAATTGTAGCACCAGAGGGTTGGACTTTCTTGTTTGCCCAGCCTGTGCCCATGTCATGGGTCAAAGAGCTTTTGCTGAGCACTGCTGCTTTACATACAGCCCGACAAAGATGAAAGTTAACTCAAAGACTGTTACTGATATTGACAGTAGAGCAGAGAATAGAGCTCTCCATATGCTCACTTCTCGTAACTTTTTTAAAATTAGGGTTTTAAAAAACTGAGCAGCTACAGCTACACCTCTTAATGCCATCTTTCAGCTGTCTGCTACTCGCTGAGGCTAAACAGCATGCACAACATATCAGACAGACATTTTTACTTGTATAGCACATTTCATACACAAGGGAGACTCATTGTGCTTCACATAAAAACATGTTAGAAAACACTTTCAGATACATTAGAAATATAAATGTGATTTAAAAAGTATGCATAGAAAGACATTTAAAGAATAAAGTCAAAACTTATTTAAACATTTAAATCNGATTTAAAAAGTATGCATAGAAAGACATTTAAAGAATAAAGTCAAAACTTATTTAAACATTTAAATCAAAAGGTTAAAATCAGAGCATATTTATCAAAGTACAATTAATAAAGTCTGAGTGCTAGGTTTACAATTTAGCAGAAAGCAGTGGTGAACATAAACGTTTTCAGTCTGGTTTTAAAAGAAGTCAAAGTTGGAGCAAGTCTTAAATCATCTGGAAGTTTATTCCAGCTATTTGCTGTATAGTAGCTAAATGCTGCTTCTCCATGTTTTGTTTTGGCCCTAGGGACAGCTAACAGACCTGAGGGGTCCCAGATGACCTGAGGGGTCTAGAAGGTTCATATTGCCAAAGCATTTCAGTCATGTATTCTAGCCCTAAACCATTTAATGATTTATAGATAAGCAGCAGTATTTTGAAATCAATTCTCTGACACACAGGGAGCCAATGTAGGGATTTCAGAATTGGTGTAATATATTCAAATTTTTTAGCCTTTGTTAAAACTCTGGCAGCGGCATTCTGAACAAACTGTAGGACCACTGTATCAGGACCACTTTGGTGTCACAGCAAGAAAATCAAATAGCCAAAAACCAAAATAGATATGGCATTTTGGAGGCTTTACTTAAAATGCTGGCACAGACTTTTTGATGGTTAGGCTACTTCCTCTGTGCACTAGAGCTGACTATAATGTTAATACGAGCCCAGCAAAGGCTGAGATGGCTGATAGTGTGAACGTGATTGCAATTGTCAGTTCCTCTGGAAGCACTTGAGTCTGAATCCCAGTGTTGCTGCTGTGTTTCTCGAACTTCAGACTTGGGTATTAAAAAGGAGAGTTCTCAGATTTTCTCTCATGACTGCTCTCTTCCTTCAGATGCTAGCTGGTTTCTTCATTCTCCTACATTAATTGCCTCCAATGTCAATTCATGAAACTGTAACGCCTACAGATGCGGAAAACTTGTTTTTCTCAACAGATGTTCGCAGTCCCCAAAAGTAAACTAGTGTGTATTATGCTTTCTTTTTTTTTTTTTTTTTCNTTTTTTTTTTTTTTTTTCCCTGTAAAATGGTTTTACATACCCACACCTTACTATCTTTAGTACACTGGCCGTCTTGGAACACAATTTCAGATTTTTTCCCAACAATTTTTGCTTGTGCACAACCTTAGTCCAGGCCATTATTTTCTGATATGGCTCAAATCTTTATTGTTTCATTGCTAAATTTGGGTATATATATGGAAAGTTTGACCTGGATTACAATAAAAACACAGATATACACTGTTTTCAGTCTGAGTCGCTGATATACAGGAAATAAAGTGTCAGGAAAATTGGATAATGTCAGGCAAGTGATTAGTCACGGGTTAATTAAGCTGAATAGACTTGGAAATACTTTCATGATTATATATACCTTCTGGCATTGACTTTAATCATTTTGTGTGGCAAGCTACATCCATTTCACTAATAAATAGGATGAAATAAATAATAAAATTTGGAAATGGTGAGACACAGAACCTGCAAGAGTTTGTGGTAATCTTTCTGAAGCTGCCTTTCTACCAGTTTTCCAACCATTTTCATGTTAGATGCCCTTTTTGATGTTAAACCAATATTTAAAGTTGTGCCAAATTGTTTGACCCAGGCCGCTCTGTACTATATACAGTAAATATAAAAACAATAGAAAGTTATTTCTGGAGGTTTAATGTTTTTTTTAAATTGTAAAACACAACTGTAACAGCTGAAACTGACCTGAAACACTGCACCCCTGTGTTTCCCAGGCTCAGGTTGAGGCTAAAAAGGAACATGAAGGCGCTGTCCATCTGTTAGAGGTGAGCCTGTGGATGCTAGGTGGGTGAGGGTGGGGTGGTCGGCTGTGTGTGTACATGTGGTTGGTGGTGTGGTGAAAAGGGTCTGTTCATCACCAGGCCAAACCTGTGTCGACCTGAAGCCATTTCCTGCTTTTCTTCAGAGCCTGTGTTCTCATTGGTTAAAATATGAATCTGCGTCTGAATATTTGGATTTCTTCTTACAATATGGTTTAATTGACTTGTAAAGCACCAAATTCTACTAAACAAAGTTCTGTGAGTAATAAGTGTGTGTGACACATGGCCATTATCTATCTACTAATTCGAATTTCTACTGTTACTTTAAGTGATTTGCCTGCGTGACACAACAATAGATGTTAATTTTACAAGTGTTTTTCTTTCAGAATGTGTATGAATGATCACACGTGTAATTGTGCTTTATTTCTTTCACTGTATGGTTGTGTGTTTATGCATATACAGAACCACTTGGACAGCATGCAGGTATTTCAGAACTGTTTGTATTTATTTACTTGATTTTTTTTTTTTTTTTTTTTTNTTTTTTTTTTTTTTTTTTTGACTGCCGTGGCCGTAGAACTAGAAAGCGCTCATAGAGCTCATACCACTGCCAAGGATACACAGTGCTGTACATTTAATTTAATAATTAAAACATGTTTAGAAACATGTGAATAAACACACAGACACAATCATGGAGGTCAAAAGTTTGGAGAATTTCCACAAATCCCATCTGGGAACATGAGAGCTTTTTACAGGCATGAACTGTATAAAATTTTAAATGCATCATATTAGGTTGCATGAATACTAACTTACAGCCATTTAACATCTATCATGTTGTTGTAGTGCCACCTATAGGCCAAATACCATAATATTTTACAGGACTGACCAACGTTGATACATCCATGTGATCTAAATTTTGTTGTAACTGCACAATTCTTTTGAGAGTTATTGTTTGGTTATGGTTTATATCAACAGGCCAAACATAGAAGGCAGACAGGAAGACAGTGTGGCATATTAAAAAAAAAAACAAAACAAAAGAAAAAAAACAACGAATGAATTCTAATAATGACCATATGGTGATGCTGTCAACCTCAATGATTGACCAGTTCTTCCTTACTATTTTAAGAAATTTAACAGGAATCTGTTCAAACTTACTCAAACTAACTTTACAGATGTTCTGCTATCTAACAGACAAACAGGACTGAAAACATAACTTCCTCCTGGAGGTAACACTTAAACACAATGTGAGTCTTGATGCTAAAACCACTTTATGATTTCTATACAAGTGGCTCTCTGAAGGTAAATGGTAACTCACAGGCTACATTAATTAAGAACTAATTTTGTGTGGTTTCAGCTTTTCAGAGTTGCTCAGAGCTTCCTGCCTCGGAGTTCTAAAAGCTTTAACGCTATGAACCACTAATAAAGCAAACTGCTGATTTATGAACTGGTTTGCTTTTTGAAAGGCTGGCCATTATGTCTAAAAAATTTAAATTAACGTCCATCAGCACAGAAGGACACGCAATTTGTGCATACACATAGACCCTATCTGACTATATTAGACTGACTTCAGTGAGTGCAGAAGATGTATCAGTAAAATCATCATCCATTACAGGTGTTTTTATACATTCATTCCTTTTAGCGTTTTCCTCTAGATTAGTTTCTAAATGGGAAAATAAAGACACTGTATCAAACAGCATCAAAGGATCCCAAAGCCAAACAGTGAGGGATGTGATCCTTTTCTGTTGTAGCTGCAGCACTGCATGTATGTCGTCCAGCATGTCACAAAGCGTCTCTCTGCCATACAGCTGAGAACTGTATGATGCTAACGAGTGGTTTAACCTTTGTGTTAAGTCACCAATGTACTGGTTAACAAATGCAGGAATTCCTCTGCCATCGCTAGTCTAATAGCATGTTCATGTCCAACCAAACAACCTGTCTGCATGACGTGCACTCAGTGTTTCACCAGAGCAGCAGCAGCAATGCAGCAGGTATTGTTGTATTGGGCAGCACTAATAAATTCCATGCTAGCTTAATTGTTCTCACAACATATTTGGCTGCTGAAGATCATTTGAAGATTAAAATGTGATTCTTGATTATTTAACTTATGCACCAGCACATGGAATTTCTGTTATGCTTGTCCATACGATTATGTTCACGTTTATCAATGTTTCCTGCAAACGTTTGCACTTTTGGTTTGTGTATTGCCTTGAAGCAAGTGGCTTCAGTGCAATGGTTTTATTAGTATTAACTCTAGTTGTGCATGTGGTATATATACTGTATTATTGAACATAGGTTAAGAGTTCATTGTAGGTCTTTCTCTGTAGAGACTGATCCACTTGAGTCCAAAATCTCATTCTATATTCAGTTTTTGTGTAGAAATACTGTACAGATGTACCTGCTTTCAGTGTGTACTGTATGTACTCTAGTATTCCTGTGTGCATAACCTTCATTCTCTAGTTTCCTCATTTTTGTCTTCGGTTACTTCCTTTTTTTTGCCATCCTCTCTGTATCTCTCTCTCTCGTCTCTCACTCTTCTATCTACACTTTTCTTGTCCTCCCTCACTATCATCAGGCCAAAGTCCTTGAGCTGGAGGAAAAATGTCGGGCTCAGAGTGAGCAGTTCAACCTCCTGTCGAAAGAGCTGGAGAAGTTCCGGCTCCAGGCTGGGAAGTTTGATATCCTCAGCACTGAACCCTTAACCGTATGCGAATCCCCTGGATCGCCTAACAAATCCCTGTCCCAGCTCCTTAATGGACTGGCTGCTCCCATAGGGAAAGGTGTGTGCGCTTCATATCCAAGCCATTTTCATTACTTTAAGATTAGTTTTACACTAATCCAGTCATATTTTCAAGCAGCTGAGATTTCATTTTGGACTGAAACAAAAGCAAGAGACAGTTTGTTTGATTTGAGACAATTGTGATACTCATAAATAAATTTATCATTTCGGTCATGTGAGAGCTGTTGATCATAACTACATATTTTATATCACAGATCAGAAGATTCAGTTCTCTTTAGTGATTGTGGGTTGGAAAGCAATGTTTCAAACTTAATCTGCATCAAACCCTAGCTTTATGACATTATCAGCTAAAATGTTTTTAAGCTTTGTAAACAAATGGATCGTTTATCAATAATTAAATTTTTATATACCAACCATTTTGACATTGAAGAATATGAGATTACACATACTATATGTCATGTGATCAGCTATGTCTACAGGTTGTATTTTTGCACCATGACTGATTGTTTTTGTGGTAGCTGAACTCTTGGTAATTTAATTTGGTATAATTCCAATATGAATTGTTATAATTTCATATGAGGGTACATCTCATTGTCCTACAGGCAATGAGGCTCCAACAAGCAGATCTTTGATATCTGAGTTCATCCGACCGCTCCAGATAAGTGGAGATAAACCTGAGCTGCTGTCTGTCAAGCCAACGTTCCTCACCCGCGGTCGAACCAGCAGTCCGCGACGGGCTTTCCTCTCTGAGGTACAGCATCTTTTTATGTTGGTTTTGTGCATTGTTTTATGATACTTTTTTTACATTGGACATCTTGACTAATGAACAAAACTTTTCAAGGAATTTACACTACAGGCCAGAAGTTTGAGGCCTCCTCAAATTTTTTTTTTAATTTTTTTTTTTTTTTTAGCAAAAAATCATTAATATAGTTTGTTTTACAATTTATTCCACAGGAAATGACAAAAATATATAAAATAAATGTAACTAATTAACTTTCAAGAAGAATTTGTCAACAAGAGCACATTATGTAGCCACTGTGACTTAAGAAATGATTTGTAATGAAGGCATGCCCAGTCTGTATTTGTGCACTGGCACTCCAGTTTATAGTTTGTGACACAAACTATAAATTTGCAGTTCCTCAATATGAAGTTCAGAAGATGCAGAGTAATAGCATGAGCAGACTGTGTAGCAAGCTAATCCCAAAAAGATGTGGGAGAAGGCAGACAGCAGCTAATGAATAGAATGTTAAAACACATTAGCAAGAGAGTTGGAACACAACTGGAGTGTCAGTGCACTAATACAGACTAATGCCTTCATTAAAAATCATTTCTTAAGCCATAGTTACATAATGTGCTCTTCTTGACAAATTCTTCTTGAAAACTAATTAGTTACATTTATTTTATATATTTTTTTGTCATTCCCTGTACAGTAAATTATAAAACAAACAGTGTATTAATGATTTCTTTTTAAAATCTGGGGGTGGCCTCAAACATCTGGTCTGAAGTGTATTAGGGTATTATTAGGGTATTATAGGGTGTATTATTTAATAAGATGCAAAATGTGCAATTGAAAGTATACTATGGTGGTAAACCCTGAGAATGACAATTTGATCTTGAAAACAGAATATTTTTTTCTTTGCCTTCAATAGATGGAAAAAGAACTCAGCTCAACCACCAGGTCCAAGCCGAGGTTCACGGGAAATGTTCGTCTGTGTATCGCTCGGTACAGGTATGTACACATCAAACACTAATTGTCCTCCTCTTCAGTTTGTATATGAAACATAGCAATAACCTTAAGCTATTTGGATGTAACCAATTAAATACTAAAATGTTTGAATTTGCATAAAGTGAGTGGTTAAAAAGGCACAACAAGAGCTTTGTGCTACTATTTCAGAATAGGTTGAAGATCTGCTAAGAATACTGAACCAGCTCTTCAAAATGAACTGGCAGCTCAAGTCTTGTGGAGATAATTTGCTTTCTCTCACAGAGCTTTAAGCCCTGCTCTTAAAAATGATGCAGTGTTTCTTTCAACAAAGAAAATTACCTGTCAGCACATAAAATAATTGGAATCCTTAGAGCATAAATATTTGAAACAGGGCCAGAGCTCTCCACCCACGCCTCCAACACATCTTTCATTTAGCGAAAAAAACAAACAAACAAACAAACAAATAAATGGCTGGAAAAAAATTAACTAAACTAAAAAAAGCATCATCAGCAAATGTGTCTTTCCTGGATATTTCTTAAAAATTGCGTAAAATACAAGTGCTTCATCTATTTAGCTGATTTATTCGTTTTTCACCTTAGTTACAATCCTTATGATGGGCCTAATGAGCATCCTGAGGCAGAGCTCCCCCTGGTGGCAGGAAAGTACCTCTATGTTTATGGGACAATGGATGAGGATGGCTTTTATGAAGGTTTGGTCATTTAAGGTTTTTTAATCTCCTATTATTTCTCTCATATCACTACAATGCCAACTTTCTCTTCTTTTGTTTCTCAGGAGAGCTGCTGGATGGACAGCAGGGTCTTGTCCCCTCTAATTTTGTGGAATTTGTCCAAGATGAGGCACCCTGTGTTCAAAACAGAGATATGGCTAAAGAACCTGGCTACCTCAACCACAGTAGCTTGGGGCCCCAGAGACTGGGGGTTGGCATGGTAACGAGGACAGGCTTAAGCAGCAGCCTCCTGTCTGACAGTAAACTGGACTGTCTAAGCACCAGCAGCTTAGGCATGGACCTCCTTGGCTCCTCCAGCAATGGCATGGGAACCTTGGATGTTAGCATAGATGAGATTGGTGAAGACGTTGTGCCTTATCCCCGCCGTATCAATCTGATCAAACAACTGGCCAAGAGTGTGATTATAGGCTGGGATCCTCCTGTGGTACCACCAGGTTGGGGCTCCATCAGTGGATACAATGTCTTGGTGGATAAGGAGGTACGAATGAGTGTCCCCTTTGGGGGCAGGACAAAGTCTCTTATTGAGAAGCTCAACCTGGTCACCAACACGTACCGCATCTCAGTGCAGTGCATCACTGACAGGGGCCCATCAGATGAGCTGCGGTGCACTCTGCTGGTAGGAAAGGATGTGGTGGTGGCACCTTACTACCTGCGGGTGGACAACATCACGCAGGTTTCCGCTGAGCTCTCTTGGATGCCCAGCAACAGCAACTATAGTCACACCATCTTCGTCAATGGTGCAGAGTATGACGTGGTGAAGGCAGGAGGCTGTAAGTACAAATTCTTCAACCTGAAGCCCATGACGGTTTACAAGGTGAAGGCTGTGGCTCAGCCACATCAGGTGCCTTGGCAGCTTCCTCTAGATCACAGGGAGAAGAGAGAGATCTCTGTGGAGTTCTGCACTCAGCCTGCAGGTCAGTCTCACATAGCTACACATTTATACATTCAGGTACAGTGGGGTCCAAAAGTCTGAGACCACATCGAAAATCTGATGTTTCCCATGTAGAAATAATCAGAAAGTCTGAATCACAACAAGCTCTTTGGAACATTGTCAAAATCATGCTGGGATAACTTGGGTCATCAGGTTTTGCACAAAACCATGCTAGCCTGAGTCCATGCTGTCATTAAAGCAAAAGGAGGGCATACCAAATACTAAGATATTCTGAAATTCAGTTTTTCCCCATACATAGGCTTTACTTAGGTGGCCTGCCCAGCTAATTGAAGACCCACCCAGGTTTTGCGGGACGACCCAGTCTTAAAAATAATACAACTGCGACGCTGCTGTTGTCACACACACTGACACACACACACACACACACACACACACACACACGCAGTGAGAAGATGAACTGCGACATGTATATTTCATTTCAATGCACATTAATCAACATCTAACTATAAAGACAGAAATCTTTGTCTGTTGCACCAACATCCCGAGAACTCAGCACTGTATGAAGTTGAAATTCGGCAGGTTCATTGCCCAGAACCCAAGAACGTGCAGTGTTGCGTGTGAAGTTGTTTGGATGAAAAATCTCTGTCTGTGCAGCGTTTCCCATACATAGGCTTTACTTGGGCAGCCCACCCAGGTAGATTGTAAGATAAAATCCGAATCATGGGACGGAAGGTAGACCCAGCCTTAAAAAAATACCACTGTGACACTGCTGTCACACACACTGACACCTGCACACACAGCGAGAAGATGAACCGCGACATGTATATTTCTATTTTTGTATATGTATATTTCTATTTGAGAGAATAGANGAGAAGATGAACCGCGACATGTATATTTCTATTTTTGTATATGTATATTTCTATTTGAGAGAATAGAATAGGATCGTGTCGGGGCTTGGACACACAGCATGTCTGTCCACCGCCACAAGTAAAATTTCAACCTGTGGGAAACGCTGATCATGTACATTTTTTAAAGATTCAACTTTTCACTCTAAGTGTTAAGATGATATTATCATTTGTAATGAAAAATCTTGTATTAAATTCAAAAACAAAGCCAAATAGAAGCATTTTCACAGTGGTCTCAGGCTTTTGGTAGCCATTGCCAGAGCTACAAGGATGTTCCTCATTCTTCCCTAATATTATTGTTGATCTTGTAGTAAAATAATTCTGCATCTGATGTTTTACTGTGAATTTTACAGCAAACAAAGCAATCTATATATGAAGTGACAAGTTTCCAGACCACAACATTTACAAAACTGACAAATATATAATCCATTTCCATGTTTCCCCGGCACTTTCAATTGTAGTCAAGGATTTGTGTACCAGACATGCATATCGCAAACATAAAAAAAAGGGAAAATTGCAATGAGAAGGCATCCAAGAACCTTCATAACATCACAAGAATCTCCAAAATATGTGTAAATAACATGTAATCTGTTGTAATCTTGTTGTTGCTTCGCTGCTGCCAGTACAGTTAAACTTGGTATCACAGCCTCACTGTCTGGCTTCATTTTGATAATTTTTAAAGTGAGATTGTAATGATAGCAATTCTTTCCACAGCCAACGAAATTCTGGCAGTGTTTTGTGTGTGTAGAAGTATTGATATTGTTAGCCAATTGTGGGCACTAATGAAAGAGCGCAGACATTGTATTGTTGCTTTTAATGTGACTGAATGCCTAGAGGATGAAGGGAAGGGAAGTAGGTAGAAAAGCAAATAGAGTTTAGGTGAAGGCTCATCACTCGGCCGTAAAGTCATACTGATCATATGATCAGATAAGGAAAGGGGCTTCAATAATCTGACTGATCTCCATCTTCTTGGCTGAACACACCAATTAATTACATGACCAGCTTTGTAGCCTCTGTAAGTTTAATGCCTTTGATACTTCTACTTCCTGGACATTTACACAGCAAGCAATTTTACTGGTGGTTTTGTTTTATTATAACCTTTATTTATGCAGGCAATTCCCAATAAGAATATAAATCTCTTGTTAAAGGTACACCTGGATAAGACAGGATCTAACAGAGAAATAATGCAAAAATCATGTAAAAATAGTTTTAAAATGAAAAGAAAGGGAGTACTTTTGTTGGCAGCTGACTAGTTAACGTGAAGAGTTCATTAAAATCTGTCGAACATGTTAATTAGAAGCATCTGACAGTCTCAGTATCGGTGTTGGAGGACCGTTGTCAATAATGACCACAGTGTCTGTCGACGCTGCATTAGATTTTCACACTGTGTGTTCTCCAAACAAGTGATATTAGTATTACTCACACCGAGCAGCTTCAGTTCTCTGTCTGGAAATCAGTATCTACTGTATGTGTCTAGTACTAATGAAAGTAGCTCCACTGAAATATTAATTCAAACTCGTTTCAGTTGTCAGAGGAGCTTGTTGTTTATGGCAGTTGGGTTCAAAAACAATGAGGAAATTAAATCTGCAAATAGCCGGTGCTTCTGTTCCACGATGGTGTCTCTGCCACTCAGTGCAGAAAAGTGATTAAGATTGGATTGATGTAGGTTTTCAGACACATGGCTGACGGCACCTGCTCGCTCTCTGACTGTAGGCGAGCAGCACAGATGGGTCTGTTGGTTCGTACGCAGGCACCAATGACAGATTGTGAAAATGACAGTTTTTATTTTTTGATACTCGATAGAAAATTAGCAGAGAGAGAACCTGGCAGCAGGATGTTGCTTTACATTTATTCATGGCAGAATGTTAGCAAACTGTGCTTTCTCAACCGCCTATAGTGCAAATCAGTGAACATCAACATACACACCATAAAACTGCACCGAAAGCATTAAATAATCTGTCTACAGATTACAGGTTGTAAATGTGCTGAAATACTAAATTTAAGTAAATATTCAATGTAGTCAACATTTACTCAGGCTCTCTGTGTGTAGTCCTAGTGTGCTGCTGATAGATTTGAACCCCAAACAGCCTTAAATGTGATGTTGAACAAGCTAATGCATGCTTTGAATGCAAGATTTTGTGAGTTTACACCACTTTCAACCACTGAATATTTGAGTCCTGGACTAGACGGTTTAGATTTAGTTACCCAAAAGCAGCATTACACTCACAGGTACGTAATACCTGTGAGACATTTACTGTTCCTGCATGAGATTATACTGCTTTCATAACTCTGTGCAAGGTTATAGAATGGGAGAAATGCAGAGGACATCAGCAGATTACCGTTTGATGAAATAGGCAGAAAAATGGCTCAGACAGTGTTGAGTTGTTTGTTTTTCTCTTCTTATCCAGTGTGTGTTGTGCTTCCCAGGGCCCCCCCTCCCTCCCCAGGAGGTGCAGGTCCAGTGCGGTCCAACACCCGGGGTCCTGCAGGTCAGATGGAAGCCACCATTTCTGACACCCGCAGGAACGTCCAATGGAGCCAATGTGATTGGCTATGCTGTGTGCACAAAGGGACAAAAGGTATCAAATACCAGAAAAGGCAATTTAAAACAAAAAAATGTGAAAACTATCACTTTTGCTGTCTTCCATGAATAGTGCTCTATTGCCATCTCCTGGAGGAATGATATAAAACTAGAATTCAGCCCACGGTCACAATTATGTAAGGCATAAATTAGCAAAGAGGCCTGTAAGTTCTCCATGTTGCCGTGTCATGATAACATCCACAGAGAGATGCTGTTTTTGCTGTGTGCATGTGTAGCCATCCTCTCTAATTTCATTTAGTCTAATTGAGAAACCAGAATTCTCAACCAACAACTATTCTCCAGCTGGCCTGAAGTGGGTACTCAAATTAAATCATGCTTACATTTTACTGTAACGTTGTGTTGCTTCCTCACCTACAAATCTCTATTTTTAATAAAACAGATATTTCTCTAAATCCAGCACACAGATAGATGTTGTATGAACGGTAGGCGCTTGTACATGCTGCCGCTCTGAATTACCCTCTGATGAAGACTTTGTGGTTCCTGTGTGAATGCAGATAGCAGAGGTCTTGTACCCTACGGCAGATTATGTGACTGTGGAGTTAAACAGGATTCGCTGTCTGGAGGCCCAGGAAGTCATTGTAAGGACGTTATCAACACAAGGAGAGTCTCAGGACTCGGCCGCGGCCATCATCCCGCACAATCTCTTGGGCTCTCCACGCCTCTCTCGCCGTACCACTNTCGGCCGCGGCCATCATCCCGCACAATCTCTTGGGCTCTCCACGCCTCTCTCGCCGTACCACTGCACCCTCCCACCCTATGCCCCACTCAATACACTCACAGACCCATCCTCCTTACCCATCCACATACCCCCCAAACCACCCACAGCTCCAGGTCCAACCTCTGCCTCGAGCCCAGCCTCACACACTGCCCCACTCACAGCCTCATTCACAGCCCATCCACCACCCTCCTCATCCCCAGCCTCATTTCCAGCGCCATCCCATGCCTCAATCCAAACCCCTATTAAGTGCCAGAGAGCCAGAAACCAAAGAGCACGAGGTGGGCCTGCGGTCAGGCCAGCCCTGGGAGCGAGCTCCCTCTCCGCTGCCTCCAATGCACGGATCCAACTTGGAGCCGCCACACTTCCAGCCACGGCGTTCACCCTCTCCTCAGAGGATCCTGCCACAGCCTCAGGGAGTCCCCATCCCCAACACAATCGCCAAGGCCATGGCCAGGGAAGCTGCTCAGAGAGTGTTCGCTGAAGGAAACCGGGTGTGTGAGGACTTGTTGTTCTTACTTATTAGCAGGATATCTCGAAAAGTTAAAAGGGCGAGTTTGGATGAAATTTGAGGGATTTGAGGGAGATAATAATGTCGAGAGGAGGAAGTGGAGGTGATCCAGATTATATTCTGGATACATAAGGTTTTAGCCTATAAAATCAATGTTAATGGGCCAATGTAAATATTACTAAAATTTAGCAGGAATGATGTAAAAACCGTTGTAAACAGATTTTGACATTGAAAATTTGATTTGCTAACATGAAATGTGAAAACGTGATAAAATGTTTGTCATAAATATGGATATTTTTTGGGTTGAGGCTTTTACAGTGAGGTTTTTGTTACCGAGGATTTTGTTGGCCTTGGGAGGTATGCAGAGTGCCTTCCTGTCTTGACATGTCATAGATATAATACTGAGCCTGAAAATAATTGTGAAACTGCTTTGGAAAAAAAAAAATGGAAAATTTGAAATAATTTTTCACTAAATGTGAATTTTTACTATTTAAAATGATATTAGTTCTCTTCTAACAATTCATTCTGTCTTATGTTAGGCGGAGAAAAGGAACATCTTCAGTGAGCGGGGTAACGCCTTGCATCCGGTCAACTCTGATGAAGAGGAGGATGGCTATGATTCTCCTCACGCAAGGAGGAGAGGAGCCTCGGTGGATGAATTCCTCAGAGGCTCAGAGCTGGGCAGACAGGTACTTTACAGGAGAAACACACAGAGCTCAGGAAATCAAATCCTATCACACTGAAGTCCTCCTTAAAGGACCACGCCACCCATTTTGCATGTTTGAGCCTATTATATTCAATTTTCATACACGTAACGTTACTGACAGTCATTTCCCAAAGCATCCTGCTAGAACAGTGAATTAAAAAAAATGTTTTTCCTACCTTCCAGACCGCCATCGGTTTCAGTTCATTCTGATACGCTACTAAAATCAACTTGTTTATACTTGAAACATTCTTGGGATAGGTAATCCATTACCGTCAACAACACCTGCATTCAGGTTTTGTTTTTTTTTTGNCTTGGGATAGGTAATCCATTACCGTCAACAACACCTGCATTCAGGTTTTGTTTTTTTTTTGTTTCATAATTTTAGTGTTTAAGCGCAATAAAAAGTGCAGAGTGAATGTATGACTCCACTGGGGAATATAGTCCCAAAAGAAGACCTGTGTTTATTGAAAAATTTAAACGACCATGACGTCATAAGGCTGTGTAATTATTAGCAGGTGAAACATCGATTTAAGGTGGGCGTATTGCTTGAATATTTGATTTTGAAAGATTAAGAGATTTTGCAAAATATCAGGAAAGCTGAAATACGGTTTTATCTTTGGGAAATGATTGTCAGTAACGTTACATGTATGAAAATTAAATATATTAGGCTCAAATATGCAAAATGCATGGTATAGTCCTTTAATGCTTTTATCTCCATCAATAACTAAGAGTTTTATTTTGTTAAATCTTAGGCAGTAGATTTTTTTTCTAATTGTTTCCTTTTTGATAAGAACACAGTAGGTTTCTGTTGACATAATTTTAATAATGTTGTTAGAGCTACAGACCGCTTTGTGTTGGCCTGAAATCAGAGCCTGGTGTCTTTTTGCAAACATTTTGGTGCTTTTCCATCTAACCAAGCAAGAACAAGGAACTTATGAAATACTACTTTAAAACAAACCATACCTTGTTTGTGTTTTATTCTCTCTCTCTCAATTTCCCTCAGCACCATCATCACCACTACAGCCACAGTGAGGAGTACCACACTGAGAGCAGTCGAGGTTCCGACCTGTCTGACATAATGGAGGAAGACGAGGAGGATCTTTACTCAGAGATGCAGCTGGAGGAAGGCCGCAGGCGCAGTATCAACTCTCACAACACTCTGAAGGTACCTGTTGCACACCTCTGATCCGTAGTTGCCGGGGAGGATAGAGGAAGCTGGGTGGGTGTGCGTGGGTGTGGGGTCGTGAGGTTCTTGCTATTTCTCACAGGCTCTACAAACCAGGCCCATCGTGCCTTTGCTTGGCTGAGCTCCCCCCTTGTGCTTCCTGATTCAGACCCCATCCCCAGTCTTCCACCCCTACCCTCCCAGCACGGCTTTTTTCATTCTAGGCTGAGCTTATGGGAATGGCTGTGTGTATGTATAGAATCTGTACAGCATGTAAGAGGAGAGGCTGTAATCTAAATGGTTTGCATTGCATTTTGATGTACTTTATATCGCACTGAACAAGTGTTAGAAGTGCAAAAGTCAGATATTATAAGAACTCGTGTAGAATGTATTGTTGAATTGCAGAATGTACTGTAGCAAAGGATCATGGCATATCAAGTGCATACGGGAATCTCATTTAAGTGAGTACTTAAATGAAAATGTTCATATTCGGTTATGTCTGTCTCATGTCCTAATGTTTATTTTATCTATTGTCAATGTAGCTGTTAACCCTTGTCTTCATTTGGCGTGTCAGTGGGTATGTGTGGATGTTTGGCCAATCTGCCACTGCAACAAACAAGCACTGATTAGGATTATTATGTTTTGAGAATGAAAGGTATCGGCTGATTGGTTCTCTGATTTGACCATGAACCAACACTTGAGAAGATTTGCTATGCGTTGTCCCTGCTTTTGTGGTGTTCAAAAACGGTATTCATTGGTGCATTGATACATCAATGCATCTCCACTTTATTAATCACTTTTGTACATTATCCACCCCGTTATATTTCTACAAAACATCTACATGTAAATGTGTGTTCACAATAGAAAAATTATTTTGGCTAATGACTACTTTTATTGAAAGAAATTCAGCTTTAATATTGTTAAAGGTGAATTAGTTAAGGATGAATTCTAAAATCTGACTAGCTTGTTTTTCTATGAGCACAAAGATGAAAATTGTGTACATGTTGTGTTATATTTCAAAACTTATTAAGCTTGTCCCAGTATGTCCTATTAGTTGGTTCATGTCTTCATTCGGCTTCACATTGTTCATTTTTTTTATTTATGAATGTGTTGATGACTTCATCCTCTGGTGTTTTTTTTTTTTTAAATCCCTCACCAGCAGCGCTCTGCCTATTGCTTATTTTTGTTTGGGTATTTGTCATTTCTCACTAACCATCTTTTGTTTTGACTCTAGTGCATATGTTTTCTTTTCCACAATTAATCTCCATCAAATTTGGTTTAACAGTTCAACACTCCATATTTCAGCCTTCACAGATTCCTGTTCAGAGCATGCCATTTCCTCCTCATGGAATGAGACTGCATGTCTTACTACATTGCCACAAATAACTAATTCTGTCTTTATTTTGTCTTCCCCCCCATTTTTTATTTACGCACTGTGTTCTTTCCTGCCTGTTCTAAAACCTTCAAAAACTTTCCACCCCCAAAAACAAATTTAAATTGCACCTTTCGAATTGAACTGAATCTAACTGAATCGTGAAACGTGGATCGTTGTCTCCTGGGCCGTGACTGAAGGCATATTACAAACGTCAGGATCTAGCTGAGGAGAGGGACTGCTGGGACTTGCAGAGGGAGGTGGTGAAGCAGAAGTCGCTCCGCAGTAAGCGCCTCCACAGCATCCCTGAGGTGGCCGAGGAGGAGACGGACAGCATGGACAGCTCGGGCCAGCGTCTCTCCTTTGAACAGGGTGGGCGACCAGGAACGCCACACACTCAGCGGAGAAACCCCTGCATTTACGAGGACACCCACATGCATACCCACCTCACCCCGAGCAAGAACTCTCGCCACCTGCAGCGCCAACGTTCCTCCCCTCGCTTCACCGATAGCCGCTACTACTACAACATGGAGGACCGCAGCCTGGGACGACCAAACCGCCAAAATACCAAGAGCCCTGACAGCGGTTTGGACTGCGGCAGTGAGGAAGAAGGCTCTCTGGGTCACCGAGGGTACTACGCTCACGGGAGTCCCGTGAGGGGACCCGTTCGCATCATCCACTGTGAAGGACCAGTGGAACGGCGAGCCTTGGCCATGGGTCGTAAAAGAACACTGACTCGTCAATGCAGCGTGGACGAGGACATATGCGATGTGCCGATGTCTGCAGCCAAGTCTGTACACACAGGTGACTTTAGGAGCAGGGAGCGCTTTGGGCCCAGTCGCGAGGCAGGGCTCCGAAACTACTCCAGGGAGGGGGCCCTGAGCGAGAGCAGGCTGAACGAGCTGGACAGGGTCTTTTACAGTCCCCACAGAGAGGCTAGAACCCAGTCTTTGTCCAGACTCAACCGGGACCAGCCGCTGGTGTGTGATTCAGACTTTATGCTGTACATTCCATCAGCAAACAGCAGCCATTCTATTTTCTTAATGTCTGTTTTTCTTTATGAGTATACCCGTTTACTTTCATTTGGCATTTTTTTCCTTTTTTTTTTGACAGTCTACATGTACATGGTTAGTCTAATTTGATGCTTTATTTTGTGTGAATTTGCTTGTAGTAAAAAATGGATTTTAAAGTCAAGCTTTTGCTTACCTAAAGGCCATTTAACAAAGTTTTGATTTCTCATGTCTTTGAGGGGAAAGTTTCTATCATAAGGAAAGCGGCAGGTCGGCTACAGCTGTTTGTGTGCGATGCACGGGGATGTGCTGCTCCTGTCTTCCCCTGGCTTTGCCTTCTGTCTGCCAGCCATAGGCCTGACATGTCACTTTTCATGTCTAGCCTTCTAGAACTGCAACCTTATTGCTCCACCTGGTGTTCGGAGCTTTCCAGCATGTTCTGCCTTGCATCCAAAAATGGCAGATCAAATGTTTTACCGCCTGCGTTAGTTCATTTAGGTTGCTTTCACATGATAAGTGGTATTTGTGCTGCGGAGAACCATCTGGTCACTGCCGATGCCTTGGTCAAGCAGATGAAACGGAAGGTAGCCAAAATGATCATAGTTATACGCCAGTTCACAAACCTGGAAGCCACGTCTGACTGCCGACATCTCGCCGTGCAATCTCCTTTCTGCCCAGGTCATGGTAGGATTTTAAAGTTGTGTTGTACAACTCTGGAAATTGCTCTCCATTGTTGTGTCGCTTCTGCTTATGTTGGAAAGAGGGGTCAAAGTTGAATGTGGTTGAAGCACCGAGCGCTGCGTGTCGCTTAAGGATGTCGTCACGAGGTTAGAAGGCACCAATAAGGAACGTCCAGCTCTGTGCATCGCTCAGAGCTTATCATGTGAAAGCAGCTTTAGCGTTTCAGCACATTCGTATCATAAATTCACTTTTCTTTCTGTTGTTCCAGCAAGAACTTCTCTTCTCTTGTTCATTTCTTATAAAGTACGTTAAGTCTTTTAAACTGTTGTAATAGTAAGTCCTGGCTGACGCTGTAATAGCTTTGCACAGCTAACCATGTATTGCTCCATTCTCTGTTTTCTCTGTCTCTCTTTCTCTCTCTCCATCATTTCTGTTCTCACATGTAGTCATTTGCTTACTTTCTCATCACGGAGCTGACATGCACAGAACAAAACAACCAGAACAAATGGTCTTTAGCTAAACGTCCGACCCATTTGAACCCTCAGTCCACGTTGTGTTGGGGGTTCATTTGATTTACTTGTGTTAATGGTTTGTTAATTTATTGGGTGTTTGTTTTATGGGTTTTTAACTCTTTATTTTGCCCCTCCCTAAGGACAAATGGAAGCCACATCATTTGCTCTTAGGTTTTTCAGTTGTTTGGATTTTGGGCTTCTTTTAAAAATGGGTTTAAATTGATGTTCTTAAAATGTTTTAAACAAAACTGTTTTCTTCTTACCTAATGTCTATCCTTTTTCTTTTTTACTCTAAAGATAATTGGGAACTCGACACCCCATGGACGCTCGTCTGATCGCCTGGACATCTCAGGGAGGAGGCCGGTTCACATCGGCACCCCCCCTCAGCGACGGGCCATCCCATCCATTGGTTAGTGAGGTCACCACATGAGGAGACGCCTCATCCCACCTGCAGGGCCACTGATGTTTGTGCTATTTATACCATGTGTTTCCCTTACCTATGTGAGCCGAGCTGTACATCTCTCCCATAGACCCTTTTGTGGGGTTTTTGTAAACCCTGTAGTTGCTCCATCCCTCATAAGCTGGATTCGCCAAAGGTTCACATGCAGTTTTGCAGGAAAGTATCCCAGCTAAACTTGCTATGGCTGTTTACTGTGGCTAACTTTTTTATGTAACCACTCAATCTGACCTTCCTACAACAGTGCAAGCATTGCTGTTTTACACCCAAGTGACTCCAGAGTGAAACCTGTTGCCTTGTACATCCCCCATCTCAGGGCAAACTCATCACCCTACTGTCTCAGCATGATTGAATGGGCCATGGGGTAGAGCAGAGTGTGTGTGCGGGGGATCTCTGACCGTAACGTTGTGATTGGTGTCTCCTGTAGAGATCACCATGGACAGTAACAGTGAGGGGAGTGAGGGGAACCTCTCACCTGACGAGGATGTTTACTATGGCAGGGTAGCTCCGCGCAGGATATGGCGATCTTTGTCCTCAGAGCATCAATATGGTATGTGGTGCAGCTTCTCTCCAAGATGACAATTCACCTTGACAATGACAGCAAAAGGAAAAGGAATCATTCTGTATACATGTAGTGATGTTATCAGTGAATGGTGGTTTTTGTTCTGTATGGATAGTTAGTGTATTTCTTCAGTTCAGTTTAGCTGATTAAGCTGACGTGGAAGACAAGACTAGCCACTTTTCCCATTGCTGGAGAATGAAAATCCCTTCCCTCTATGTCCACCTTCAACCCCAGAAACCCCAACCCACCCACTCTTCCCATGACTTTCCATATCCATGCCGTTCCTCCACGCCACCCCACCCTCCTCTTCCCCCAGCTTCTCCTTTTCCTCCTGCCTTTATTGGCCAGCAGCCCCTTTTCGATATTAATTTTGCACGACTTCTTCACAATACATAAAAGAAGGAAAGAGACATTACTGGATGAGTTAATGCATCCTTGCCTTATCATTCTGGTCCACATTCATAAGCCAATAACATCTGCAAGAACGCATATTTCAACTGCTTTCGCATTGGTTGCAGTTGACATTCAGGCTGACAGTTCCACCATTGGAACATTTACTTTGACATGGTGATCCATGAGAAGCACGAGCTGCTGCTATCACGTTCATCCCCTCCCCCTNCCCCCCCTCCCCGTCCCCGATAACTGCGTTGCCAGGAACTGCTGGGGCATTCAGTGTGTTATCTCCCTCAGGGAAAATGCCTCATCTGTCCTTTCTGATGCACACTGTTTCCAGATGTGGACAAAGCATGACATTACCCCTTCTGCACTGATGCTGGAATGCACACGTCCTCACGCTCCATCCAGGAAAGCATGCGTGTTTATCAGCCTCTGTGAGATAAGGCAGTGAAACAGCAATGATTAACAGTGTAGTGTTACATGTTACCTCCATTCTCTTGATGTGCAGTCTTTTTAGTTTCCCCTGCACCCAAAAACTGCTTGACGTGTTTGTTTGTGCTGTAGTGTGTTCTATGACTTTGTGTGTCACGCCAGTAATCACGTATGTGTGAACGAAGAATGCTTAATTGCTGCTTCTTTATCGAGCCTCTGCAGTACTGCTTTACTGTAAAAAGCTCTTTGCTATTAGTGGGAGCACAATTTGAGTGAATTTGAAAGTGAAGCGGATTAAAACCAATAGCATAATTATCGCCTCCAATTTCTGGCTCTTTTTTCACACATGCGTCTCGTCATCGTCTCCCCTGTCAGCTCTAACAAAGAGACATCTTCTGCTCTCATTGCCTCTGCAGCCAGCGTGGCTGTATAAGGCTGGTAGTAGCAGCAGAGGCCTCCTCTATGTTTCAGACGGCTACGGCGGACGCAGGCGGGGGCGGCGCTCTCCAGATTACTATGAGGAATCAGAACTGGATGACCTGACCCGTGTGTTTGTGGCTCTGTTTGACTACGACCCCATGTCCATGTCCCCCAACCCCGATGCTGCTGATGAGGAGCTGCCTTTCAAGGAGGGACAGATTCTCAAGGTGGGTGGTTTGACTTCCAGATGTTTGACACCAACTAAAAACTTTTTTAAAGGACCATACTACCCATTTTGCATGTTTGAGCCTAATATATTCAATTTTCTTTTTTTTTTTAAATTCTCTTTTTTTTATTGAAAGATAACCAAATGTCCACCGAACACTGCATTGTCTCTTGTACATTTTTCTTAATATATTCAATTTTTGTACACGTAAGGTTACTGACAATAATTTCCCAAAGCATACTACTGGAACAGTCAATTAAAAATATTTTTCCTACCTTCCAGACTGCCATTAATGTCACTTCATTGTCTTAGTACACTATTAAAATCAACGTGTTGATACTTGAAACGTTCTTGGGATAGGTAATAATCCATCATTGCAAACAAGACGTGTATTCAGGTTTTTTTTTTATTTTTTTTTTAGAAGTTACTGTACATAATTTTAGCATTTAAGCACAATAAAAAGCATGGAGTAAATGTATGTCTCCACCATGGAATACAGTCCCAAAAGAAGGCCTGTGTTTATGGAAATATTTAAACGACCTTGACTTCTTAAGGCTGCGTAAGAGTTAGCAGGCGAAACATGGATTTTTAAGGTGGGTGTATCACTTAAATATTTGATTTTGAAAGATTAAGAGGTTTTGCAAAATATCAACAAAGCTGAAATGCAATTTTATCCTTTGGGAAATGACTGTCAGTAACATAACATGTATGAAAATTGAATATATTAGGCTCAAACATGCAAAATGGGTGGTATAGTCTTTTAATAAAAAAACTGAAAGTCAGCTTTCTGATCTGGCTTTTCTTTTTTGTATAAATTATGTCATGCTTAAATTTTGTAGAAATGTTTTTATGGAACTGATCCTGTCTGTTTTGATCCTTGCTGTATTTGCTTCTCACAGCTTGTACTGTTGACAGAGTAGAAATCTTTGCTCATTCTAGTACTCCGGCACCGATTAAGAGCTTTAGCTAAATGCTTGAGATTTATTTTTTCATTGCGCAGTAGTAATCATTGTTTTAGTCCTATTAAGAGCAAAAAGATGAATCTAATGAATTCCTGTCTTCTCCCTACACTTTGTTCCTTAGGTGTTTGGGAATAAAGACACGGATGGATTCTACAAGGCACAGATCCGTGACCGAGTGGGTCTTATCCCCTGTAACATGGTGTCTGAAATCCAAACAGAGGATGATGACATGATGGCCCAGCTTCTCAAACAGGGATTCCTCCCACTCAACACTCCTGTGGAGAAGTTAGGTAAGAACATTTTTCCTACTCTACCTTGGCTTTTCCTTTCTCATGTTCTGCGTCTAGCGTTCCAGCTTTACGCTCTGACGTTTCTCACGTCTCTTTACTCTTCCCACATTTTCCTGCTTTCCTGTGAAGTGAACTGCGACCGTTTCAAAGATGGCCGCTCAATAAATCGCAGGTCCAGAAAGTCCAAGAGAGGTCTGTGTCCAGGAGATGCTTTTCTGCTCTCTGCTGTCTTTGCTATTTTTTTCAATCTTCAGATTTATTTATCTATAAAATGCTTGTTGTTGCTTATTATAATTATTTCCTCTTAATATGTTGTCACTGCCTTAATATAGGAAGTTTACCTGACAAGACAGATGATCTTAAAGGACCATACCAGTGGTTTTTGCATGTTTGAGTCCAACAAATACTACCCGTATACACGCTAAGTTGCTGTCAACCATTTTCCAGAAACATAAAACCATATTTTATGTTTCATGTTATTTTTCCATATCCCCTAATCTTTCAAAATCAAATGTTCAGGTGATAGAGCCATTTTAAAATTCAATGTTTCATCTGCTTTTAATTTCTTGGTAAAAGCTATCTTCTTCTGCGACTTTGTTCTCTGACAGAGACGTGCATTTTCTTCCATGCAGCTCCATGTTGGATTGGTTAAGAGACAAAAAATTTAACAGATGTCGGGTTTGCTGTGATGGATTACATATCTCAAGCATGTTTCAAGTCTCTACTAGTTGATTTTTATAGCAAACTGGATTTAATAGAAACCCATGCATTCAATTCAATCCTTACCGCTTCTGTCGAAAGTTTTGGAAAATGGTTGACAGTAATGTAACGTGTGTGTTGTATATATTGGGCGCAAATATGCAAAATCACCGGTACGGTCCTTGCTATGCACATCATTAATTATCACATACTTAAGTGTTTATATTGTTCCCATCGTTTACTCTTTCCTGTCTTTGTCTTTTATTATTTCTCTCTTCACAGAAAGGAACCGGCGGAGTGGGCGTCAGTACTCGATGTCAACGCGCAGGATGGTGGCCCTGTACGACTACGACCCCAGAGAGAGCTCCCCAAACGTTGACGTAGAGGTACCGTCCTCCTACAACTCCACCTCTACGTTTTTATTTTGATCATTCTCACCACCCTTATGTAACAACTGAATATAACAGTTAAAGGTTATAGGAAATGTGAGGTACATAAGCAGTTGTAATAAAGTCACGGCTAATGAAGGTGGGAGGCGCTGTTGTATTACTTTAGAAAAGTGGGAAAGAAGCACATGGATGTTTAATAAGAGGTTATGTCAGTCCAATGCTAATTGTTACACACAATTTTTATGATTTATTCATTCATAAATTAGTGGGCAGATATTATAGGGCCTTTCTACCAACAAAGAACGTTTCCATTCTCGTTCGCGAATGTCATTTGGAACCGTTCCAAGCATTTCGACCAAAAATAAACTGATTCAGAACCAAAAAAGTTGATTCCTGTTAAGAACCAGAAAATAGCGGAACTATACCAGTTGCTTTTGTTGGTGACACAACGGTTCCACTACAAATTGGTGGAAATGCTGGTTCATTAGATGACACCTTATGGAATGTTTTTTTTGGTGGAAAAGCACTATAAGATACAGGCAGTCCCCGACTTATGAACAATCTGTACTTACGAACTGACCGCCATAAAGCCTATTAAATTAAAAATTCGAGTTACATATAATGATTTGTAATAATGAACGGCGCACTACTTTACGATGCATGGCAAAACATTGCGCGTTGTCTGCGGTGCGCTGCTGCACCGCCGCTGCATAATCATTATTATTACTGTACTGTACTGAATTATTATGTTTACAGTGTTTTAGGATCTGGAAGTGTTTCTTTAATGTTTCTTGCGCATAGAAAGAAACATACTAGATATGCACCTAAGTAAAATATATACGCTTAGATACGCACCTTACATAACTGTTCCGACTTATGTACAAATGTGACTTACGAACAGCCGTAACTTATTCGGGGACTGCCTGTACTGTAAAAGTTACTTTCCCATGCTGTTTCTGTGGCTCTTCCCCTGGTTTCACTTACTGTCACTTTCTATTGGCACCGACACAGTGTGAGGGCAGCAGACTGACTGAGGAGGTGAGTGAGGGTGAGGAGGGTGTGGTCCATCTGCTCCGTGTCTGTTTCCTCTCCTGTTTGTTGGAGTGTGAAGGAGGAGGCGGGCTTCAGATGACGGGCTCTGGCTCTCCGTCCCTGCTGGTTGTGAGCTCAGCCCCTCATGCGTCGCTGAGCCCCTCCTCGGTTTGGTCTTTGTGGTTTGCTTGAAGAGAATCCCGTAGCAGAAACGTGCTCCGTGTGTTTCCATCCTCTCTTCAAAGCTGCAATATCTGATGCATTTGTAGCTGCAATGGTCTGAACTGACACTCAGATTGGAGATGCATCACGTTGGTTTGGAGGAGGAAGTGCAGAATTTGACTCTCATGAACCCTTGTGGATTTGATGTTTTGAAAGATCCTCAAACTGCTGTAAACAACAACAACAACAACACAGAGATGAAAAGTCTTGTTCTTCTTCAACAGGCTGAGCTGACGTTCTGTGCCGGCGACGTCGTCAACGTTTTTGGTGAAATAGACGAAGACGGCTTTTACTACGTAAGTATGAAGCTTCTTATATGCTGGAGAGAGAGAGAGAGAGGAAAGAGAAGAGAGAGAAAGGAAGAGTGTGGGAGAAGGGAGAAAGACAAGAGGGAGAAACAGATGAAACAGAAAGATGGAGAGGAAGAGACAGATGGAGGGGTGAGGAAGATAGAAAAGAGAGGAAGAGCAAGAAAAGAGAGAGATGGAGAGTAAAGAGAAAGACAAGAGGGAGAAAGATGAGACAGAAAGATGGAGAGGAAGAGACAGAGATAGAGGGGTGAGCAAGATGAAAAGAGAAAGGAAGGAAGAGAGAAAAGAGAGAAGGAAAAGAGCAAGAGAGAAGAGAGGAAGACGAGACTGGAGAGAGTGTGGAAGAGAGGAAGGGGTGGAGAGAGCGAGATGGAGAGACAGAAAGAGGGAAAGCAAGATGGAGAGGAAGAGACAGATGGAGGGGTGAGCAAGATAGAAAGAAAAGGGGGAGAGAGAGTGAAGAGAGAAAGGAAGAGTGTGGGAGAAAGGAGAAAGACGAGAGGGAAAAACCAGATGAGACAAAGATGGAGAGAAAGAGATGGAAGGGTGAGCAAGATGGAAAGAGACAAAGGGAGGAAGAGAGAAAAGAGAGAGAAGAGAGGAAGATGAGTGGAGAGAGGAGTGGGAAGAGAGGGAGGGGTGGGGAGAGTAAGATGGCAAAAGAGGGAGAGCAAGATGGAGAGGAAGAGACAGATGAGCAAGACGGAAAGACAGAAAGGAAGAAAAAGAGAGAGAAGGAAGACGAGTGGAGAGAGAAGACTGCGGGAGAGGGAAGGACAAGAGAGAGAGGGAGGGGTGAGGAGAGCGAGTTGGAGAGAGAAAGAAATGAGGGGTCAGCAAGATAGAAAGAAAAGGAGGAGCCAGAAAAAGAGAGCGATGGAGAGTGAAGAGAGAGAAAACCAACGAGAGAAAAGAAGGTGAGACAGACGTAACCTAGCTCTGTCTCTTCCTCTCCATCTTGCTTTCNCTCAACGGACACAAAGGACTCGTTCCCTCCAACTTTCTAGAAGAAGTGCCTGATGACGTGGAGGTTTTTCTCACCGACTCACCATCTCGATACTCGCAGGACACTCCAGCACGGATAAAGACTAAAAGGGTACACGCTCCTTCGCAGTACTAGCCCTCTCTCATCCATTTACTCTTTTTCACTTCCTTTACCTCCTTCAGTTTGGTGTCTGTGCTTGTGTGTGTTTCATTGATCAAAATATACAGGAGTCTATATATTGTAAATAAAAAGATTTATGAAAAAAATGAACTTTAGGACTAATACTTGACAGAAGTACTTTTATTTTTCATGTTTACTGCTGTAAAAGGGGGAAGTTATGCATTGTAAAAATACCTGATATACTGTATTCATAAAGCATTCTCAAAGAACTTTTTACTTGTTTTGTGTCTTGGAAAAACAGCAATTAACACTTTTTGCACATGCATATTTAGCGTTTTAACAGATGCTTTATGAATATATTCTGTGTTTGACCTGAAATCATTTCTAATAGAGCAAATAGTTTTGATGTACTGAAAGATGAACTATGTAGTCTGCAGCTTAGCATGTTCTATAGTCCAGATGCATGAATTCTTGAACATTTTATATAGAAATAAATAGCGTAGTACAACTTTTGTATCTACTCCTGAACGCCTTGTTTTGTAAACTGCTCTGTTGTAAAGTAGCACGCGAAAGGTCAGCGTGGCCTCTATTGCCATCTGAGGATAATTTCAAGAGTAATTATTTATTAAATGTAAATATGTGATGTTATTTTTGTTGTTTACCTAATAATGCAATTGTTTAAATATGAATAGGTGTCATCAGATATTCTTTCCTCGTGCTATGATTTGCCATTGTCATAGTGCAGAACTACTGAAATGCCATCACCATATTTTTTCATTTCTTTTCCTCACCTGCTTGGCAAACAGAAGAAGAGTGTTCATTTCACACCTTAAAGGCTCTGTTTCCGTCACGTAAGTGAGCAACTGAGGATACCAAAGTTACGCTCCCTCGTCTAATGCAGATGACATGGGCGGCCTTCGTTTCTGATGCAACATGTGTGTTATTTACCACCTTGCTTTAGGGTTTTTCTGAGTTTTTTAGGCATCTCTTGTTTTCTCCAAACACCAACACCGTCAGGCAGTAACCCTGGTCGATGCATTAGACGAGAAGTGTGGTATCTTCAGTTGTTTCTCTGAGTGTTGTACATGAAAATGTCCGTCTCCTGCAATAAATCCCTTCTGTAACTCAGTCAACTAAAAGGCCACATAGCATGACCAAATCACCCAAGTGGTTAAACAAATTCTCTTTAAACTAACAAGTCTGCTGCTATTGTCTCATGTTTTATCCAATCAGATTAAAAAAAAACAACAAAAAAAACCTTGCAACTTTTATGCTGTGATCCATTTTACTCACAACTCAAAGTTCCAGGTCGATTCTTTTGAGTTCTGATCGTCTGGCTAAAAGTATTGCAGCCCCTGTATTTTTGTGCAAACTTTTCTTTCTGAGTTAAAATACCACTCCAAACACAACAAAATGTAGTTTTTTAGTGTGTTAAAGTACAACTGAAAAAAAAGTCAACAGTTCATAAGTAGGAAGACACTTTTGACATATTATTAAGATTTGAAGAAAAATACCAATATTATTAGTAGAGATCAAACCATAAGTTAAAACATCTTCTCTGAGGTAGGGTCAGAGGTCAAATGGTTTTCACGTGTTTTCACTTACTTTTACAGATATTGTAGTCGTATTATCTACTCTGAAATCCAAATTTAAGTCTAAAGAATAGTTGAATATTCTGACTGAATACTCAACTACTTGTAAAATACATCAATAAGTGAATTTTGTTGCGTTTGGAGTGGTGCTTTGGTAAATTTACACAAAAATACAGGGCTATAATACTTTTGGTTTCAGCGCTTCTGCTCAGAAACACGTCGACGCTCACACCAAGTTCAGATATCTGCATGTCAGGTCTGTGAACGTTACATTACAAATGTAAACTACAAAACTGTTACAACCTTTCATAATAAAACCTACAGATCAGATAAAAATATATTTTGGAAATGTAGTAGAGTAAAAAGTTACGAAAAATAAATACCTAAGTACAGATACTTAATATTGTAACTGACTACACTTTTCCGTGTTGGAGGTTGGGTTTTTCCGAGTTCAATGGGTCGCAGCATTAACACTTATTTTCTCTGTATATAAGGAATAATGTGAAATAATTCAACAAGCTACAAACATTTTCTTCATTTTTGGTTTTAAGAACGCAGATTCTAATCCAAACCAACAGTTATTTTAATCAACATATTGTTACGTTCTGGTTATACAGATCATATTCATGCACACAGTGAATTGTGTTTGTATGAGGTGATTTATTTCGACATTAAAATCACCTCATACAAATTAAATCTCAAATCCTCTGTGTCCTCAAAGAGCAATTTTAAGGCCTTTTAGCTCATGGTTACAGAAAAGGAATAGTGACTAGTAGTTTTCCTGTAACCCAGCTGTATTAGTTAATATATACATTTAAAAATAAGGAGGGTGAATGTTATATATATCCCACTTGTCCCATAAATGCCAATGTATCTGTTGATGTGAGGAACTGGCCTGTCTGAACCGTTGTCACCTTACATTGTTAGTCAATGTTTGAACTGAATCGTGCTTAAATTCTGTGCTGTAGCTTATTCGTAAGAAAGAAAAAAAAAACATGGCTTCCACTTGACAGAGGGGGAGGGAGGGAGGGAGGGTGTGTGTCTATACCTGAGTGCGCAGGACAACATCGGAGCTTTGAGAAGTTTGATGTGGGATCTGCCAGGCTGAGGGAGGTAGACGTCAGAGCTAAACGTGACCCTGCAGAGACAGAAAGCAGGAGTAGATCTGAGGTGTGACTCCGCTGGCTTTTTAACACCCTCAACTGTCCCTTACGGGTCTCCCATTAGGTTCCGTTGGAAAAATCGGGTCCGCCCAGAAGAGCAGCCTCTCCCACGGTGCGGCCACTCATCCCTGGCTCTGGCCCCGCCACCGTGGGGCCTGGCAGTCCCATCAGGGCCCCACTGGACATGTACTCCAAAAAGAAAAAGGGACTGCTCTCCAAAGGGAAGAAACTATTGCAAAGACTCGGCGCTGTAAAATAATTTCTTGGCATACTTGGAGTGTCATCAACTTCCTCATCGTGAACTATTTCCATACATCAATTCACCAGAAAATCAGTGGACAGGTAGCATTTGTGAACTTAGCAAATGCTTTATTCTTATAGCTCTCTTGCATACTAGATTTTCTATTTTAACAGGATCGACGTATTTTGAATAACACATTTCACATCACGTACCTCACAGAATCAGATCATTTAATGTAGAGCATCTTACCTCTAATCTGTGGTGATGGACAAGATGAGGCTCTTGCACTTGACCTGATGGCACTTTCACACCACAACACGCCTCCGATTTAGGCTAAAGTCTCTGTAGAAATCACAGTTTTATTCAAACAAGTCCACATTTCAACGATTTACGTGAAAAAGACTTGAGCCAAAGTCCATCAAAGCTTTGCATGCTTTACTTCAGCACATTCCATCCCAACCCCCGACATGGAACGTGATGGGGTCAGAATGGAAGTTAAAGCATGCAATACTTTATCAGAGGAAGCCGTTCCTCCTAAAATACAGCATTTGTCAGAAATCTATGAAATGAGCACATTAAGATACTACAGGGTCTCTGCAGTAAATTCAGCATCATGTATATCCAGCTGAGTGGTGAGGAAATGCCTAGTAGATCCAACCTCCATATATTTGCCTTATAATGCACAATGGTTTGTTGCCATGCCAACTGGCGCATGTAGACCATCTTCATTTGTTATTTCATTAAACAGGAAACTGTTGATCTGACTTGTGATGTGCAGGTTTCTGTTTGAAGTCCAGCGCTCACAAAACTGAAATCTTCAAGGCTGATTTCAACATCGTTCATCGTTAAGCCCAAAACTTATTTTTAACCCTAGTAAAGACAAAAGTGAATTATTAAAAAATACGAAATAGAGGCACTTTATTTAAAATGATAGCACCTACATTTCATCGTTTGCTACGTCATACTCATGCGTATCTAATTAAAGCCTGCTACAGCCTGTGTGACTTTGGGCATTTTCAGATAAAAGCAAACAATTGCACAAAAATCTTGATGAGACTTTGGTCAGCAATCTAAAATGGTGATCCAAGCTTATAGTATGACACACGACAGCCAATTTAACGCTCTTGCCACCCAAACCCACACGTGACTGTCAGAAATTCAGCATCAAACTCTCAGAATTTGAATGTTGCTACGATCCACATCTACAGCCAACCAATAAGAAAACAGCATGAACAGCACGGATGCAAAGTGCAATCATTTAGTTCATTAGCTCTTAAGCTAATGATGACGTGTTTCGGCTCACATAGCTTCTTTCCTAAGATTTACCAGATGTTCATCACACAATCTTAACATCTTATCGTAGAGTCTGACATAACCATCTCTGAATAAGCAATCTGCGGGACATCAGAAAATTATGTCCCATTACTGTACTCTTAAATTGCGTAACATGCAACAATTTGGGGCTGATATTAAGTTTCTGTGTTTAAATTAACTGGGTAACAATAAGACACAAAGCTACCTCTACACTGCCCACTAAACCCCACACGGCCACTTTATTCAAGCTAACCACCATTTTGTCATAGATGCTTGTTTCTTGTAAGTCATGATGGTGCAGGATAACAGTACTGTATGTCATATATATAGATGCATATTTAGCCCTCCTGTATAGAGTAGTTGAATGTGTGAATTAAAAGCCAATGTATTTCTCAAAGCTGCCCAGGACTGTGCAGATGTCCGTCTTTGTACGCGAGATGAAAAGTTAACCATCTTTTATCTCCTCACATCTCCTTTTTCATTCCATCCTCCCATTAAAAAAAAAAACAACAAAAATCTAGCCTATTTTTTCTACACGAGATGAAACTTAAACTGCCAAAAAAGAATGTATGCAAAACATTCTGAAATACTTTCTGTACAAATCTTGACCAAACCGCCACATTAGCCTGATACACATCCATCTTTTCCTATTTCTGGACTGTCGAGTCATTGCTTCTATTCTGTTTGAGTGACTGTTGCTCTTTTTGTACTTTGTCCATTTGTAAATTGTTTTTAAATGTTTATACTTGATTTTCAAACTGCCTTTTTTGTATATTTAACTTTATAATCCAGCAGTGCAAGCTTTCCCCATGGTGTCTTGAAGACCATATCGTTTCAAAGTCTGCAATTGTGTGCTAGCTTTATGAAAAGAATTATCAGCCTATATTGATGGTTACACAGTATTGTGTGGGTGTGCATGTGCAATTTTTTTTAAAAATAATATAAATAAATTTGATATTTTGTAATGTTTGTATGCCTGCTGATTCAGTATCAATGTGATTCACATCTGTAATACAGTAATAACAGCAACAGCTACCGTATATATCGAGTATAAGCCGACCCTGATTTTGATCTGCAAATTTAGATTTTTAAAGAAACCCGTACATAAGACGACCCCCTGATGTTCCATCAATTTAATTGTTTAGCAAATTACCTGTTCTTCTACTGTCATTGTATTCCTGTGATTTTCTGAAAATAAAACATATTTATTTCAGCAGCTGATTACCATAACTGACCAATCACAGCAGTGCTTACTGACCGCTGCAAAATGTACTGGATAAGATGTTGAGTCAGGAAAGATCTCATTCTAAGGTATGATTTAAACTATTTAAGCTGGATAGTAGTAATGGGTAGTATTTCTACCCCTGGAAATTCTGTTCCGTCCAATTTGAATTTCTCGTATTTGCTTTTTGAAATTTGTAATAAAAACTCGGCTGATACGCAAGTTATATACGGTAGGCCAGTATGAACAGTCATAGACTGTTATTAAGCTACATATGCCCAGAGGGCATAAATAATAATTAGCTTATGTAATGTACAGTAGAATCTTCCTGGTCTAACAAGTTTTTGTTTTTTAAAGGCCAAACTCAAAATCAGTTTTGAAGGTGCTCAAAACATTTATTCTCTGAAACATCATTTGCATTAACTCAAAAGTTGCTCCTGACAGAAAATCCTGCTTCTTACAAACCCAAAACGTTTATTGGTCGCTTCCTTTTCATTGATCAAACATCATTTCTTTTTGAATTCTAAATTGTGACTGACGTCTTTATGCGTCATAAGCTCTTTTGTAACATTTCAAACTGCAAAACATAGTAAAGGCTGTCTGATTCAAGGTTGACACACCATTAACTCTTAGATAGAGCCTGACTGATACTGGATTTTTGACACAGATCCCCATATTTAAACCAAAACGTTTTTCTTTAACATTAACACAAATCAAGATTCTTCAAATTTGTTGTGTCTGTCAGGTCGGTGACACAGTTAATTATTGAAATGTTGAAGCAGTTATATCACCCCAACATCACTTTTAATCTGAGAACATTAGATTTTTTTTTTTTTTTTTTANTTTTTTTTTTTTTTTTTTAATCTGAAAATCTTTAAAACTATATTGCTGGGATTTATTAGCTGAGTAACTTTAGCTTAGTTGTTTTTTTTTTTCATCCTTCTATGCCAATGCAGATTTATCTGTTATAAGTATCAGCAATGTCAGCTGGCCCATATATCGGTCAGACTCTGCTGTCAACACTGCAAAAATAACTAATTATCTAGTCTGAAGAAATCTAACTTTCACTTTTTCAACAAAATACTTTTTTTCAAGCTAACTTGAGTCACAGCCAAACTTTTGGTCATCTGTACATGCTTATAGGTAGAAGAGGAGGTCATCCAGATGAATGCTGGGTTCTCTGTGGATACTCTGACCCACGAGGAAGGCCAACTTGTGGGCATACTGGCAGGGTGCAGGCACTCGGATGATCCCCTAAAACACAGAGGAAAAAAAAAAAAAAAAAANAAAAAAAAAAAAAAAAAGACACAAATACACTAATTTTTCATTGCCTGACTTGCATTTTCCATTTTCTAAAGACTTTGTAAGTTAGTTAATTAACTCCTGTATAATTAAAGGACCATAATGATGGTTTTGCATGTTAAAGCCCCAATAAATACTACCCGCATACAAGTTACATGACTGCCAACCATTTTCCAAAACATTTAAACAGTATTTAATTTGTTTCTCTTATTTTGCCAAATCTCCCCATTCTTTCAAAATGAAATGTTCAGGTGAAAAATCCACCTTAAAATTCAATGTTTCACCTGCTAATACTTGTGCATGATTGTAGAAGACACAGGGAGAATTTTTTTTTTTTTTACTGAATTGATTTTGCATCAGAAAAGCCTCTTTGAATTGTAGCAAAGCCAGTCTACCTGCCAGTTGTAGTACATGTGGCACAGCTTGTAGGTGAGCCGCTGCATGTGGTCAGGCTTCAGTCCACTGGTGTCGTACACCACATTGTAGTGGGTCGGGGAGACGCTTCCCATGCGGACAGCCTGGCTCACAATGTAGAAGTCATACCTAAGAATTAAAGGTAAAACATTAAACCACTGCAGAACTTCAAAAAGTTTGCAGTTACAAACAACAGCCTTGTGGTTAAAAACACAGCCTCAAAAATAGTGTGTCATGAGATCCTTATAGACCTTGTGACATCTTGAATCAATTCAAGTTATTGGGAGTCACGATCAACACTTGTCCTGGTCGCAGCACATCGATAGCATTGTCAAAAAAAATGGGAAGCAGAACTGCTATCAGCAGGAAATGTTTGGGTTTTGTTACTTTGACTTTCAAGGAAAATGTGATTTATTCATTGGGGCTATCTCACTGAGTATTGTGCAATTATTTGGTCCGTCGCAAATCAAAGGGATCTCAATAAATTGCAAAATAAAGTGGCTAGATTGGTCTTAAGATGCTCATATCGTATTAGCATTATTAATATGCATAACAGATACCATACATATCCTGGCTTTTGGTGAAAACTAGATTACAATTTAGTTTGTTAATTTTCCTGTGGAAAACATTTGTGGGCACTCCTAAATTTTTATGTGATGAGTTAGAATACTCAAATCAAGTACATCTCAGACTCGTCATAATGGTATAAACAATTTATGGCTTCCTTGGTCTAAAACAAAATTTTTAGTACACAGTTCTAACACATAGGTCCTGTGTGGGTTAGGGTTATGTGGCATGGAATGGACTACCGGAATACCTTAAACACACATGTATTTATATTTTTAGGAAACAAGAAGGCATTTAAAATGCAAATATGATTGATAATATATGGCTGTTTCTAGGTCATGCTTAGCTGATGTGGTTTATCTTGGTTGTTTAGTTATTCATGATCAATTGGTGTAACAGGAGATATTATTATAATAATAACAATAATAATTATTATTGTTATTATTATGCTACTGTCAGATTGCTTCTTTTGAATGTTTTAATTCTATTTTTGCTTATCAATTTTTGTATTTTAAAATTGTGGTCGCCCGGAAGATTAACGACCGCTAAGACAGGAGCTAAATGGGAACCCATAAACAGTAAAGACAATAAAGAGCAATAAAACAAATACACACCACTCTGGACGGGTGACGGCCGAGTCAACAATGGTTCCTGGTGGCGGGTTTGACACTTTGCCGTTGATGTGAGCGAACAATCTGCAGCTGATGCGCTTCTTCACCACCACCACAGTCAGCTTCGGTCTAAGATGAAGTAGCACATCCAATATTATTTATGACAATATTTAGCTCAACAAACCAACCACGCTTGTGATACACAGTGTAATCACGTATAAGGTTTTATTTCTTGGAATATTATATAGAAATAATCAACTAAAACATACTCGTAGTCTTTCCCCATGGTCTTGATGGACTCGATGATTTGAGGAACCTCGTAGCTGACCACGCTCTGCAGCTGTCCGTCTCCTACTCCGTCTCTGTACACAATGATGCGCGTTGGAAGGCAGTTGTTGAACTTCATGTAGTCCTTCAGTGCACCTGGAAAACAAATATAAACTTGTATGACTGCTGTGCTGAGCAGATATATGGAAGACTTAAGTGCATGCAAATCAAAGGAAACTTGCCATTCAAGGCCATCTTCAGTCCATCCATGATCTCCTGCCCTTTGTGCTGCAGCACACACTTTGAGTACCACCTTATCAAACAAAATCAGCATGGTACAAGTTCAAACGTGCAACTTTATTCAGAATATCAGTGAAGTACGACACCATCAATAAAAGGATGAAACAGAGTTCATCATGTGATTTGACTTCATGTTGCTTCTCTTGTCGTAGAATTTTTTTTAACCACAGACATTGGCTGCTGAGTTTAGCTGAAATGAAAACACATATACTCCAATAACAGTCATGTCTGCCTGCGTTAGAGACACACCTGGTCATGCCCTGGTTCAGACTGGCCACTAGAGCTCCAATGGACCTTTTTCCAGCACAACTGTCGTGGTAACAATCGATGCCCACAATCATCAGCTGCTTGAGCTGCACAAAAAAAGCAGAAAGTTAATTTTGTGTCCAGCTTTATTTATACTAAATCCTCCTGCACATTGTGATTGTGAGCTGTCCCAGACAAAGTTTTGACCTCGTACAGTGTGATACCATCTCATGCTGTGATGTGCAGTGAGTGTATATGGTCACAGTGTCTATGAGGCTTCACACAACTTTTTCCATGTGAAGATTCCTGTTCCAACCTGACACTTCAAAGATTCTGACTTCAAAAATGCTTCCACTTATGACCAAATAGTCTATGTAGCTAAAAATAAATGAGAAAATTCCACAAAATGTGAAATCATAATGGGCATACAGTCACAAAAATACACAGTAGTGTTACTAGGATAAAACATTATCTCATACCAGCTTAATGCATTTGGGGTACAGACTATCTTTTTAAAAATTTCTCTACATGGAAACATGAGCGCTAAATGTATGAAGTACTTTTCAAGAATGTATATGGCAATTTCTTCTTCAAAGATCGCTGAAACATGGAACTTTTAACTTTTCCAACAGACAATTTACACTCCAAAGTGGACATCTGTTGTGCAAGTGACTTACAGGGATTTCCACACTCCACAGCTCTCCTCCTATCTTACAAGCCATCTGCAGTGCAATTTTGGTGGCTACAGTCATAAGTGCCTGAGGCCGGCTGAGGGTACGACCCACTACACACTGGCTGGGAGTGGGGCAGTCCACGCAAAGGTACTTCTTCACAGTGCTGTATTTATCCTGCCTGTTGCTAGGAAGGATCACTACCACCTAAGAAGCAGATACACAGAAACCACAAAAAGGTCTGATGATGATACACATTCACATCTTCATGAATCAAAGCAAATTACATACACACAAAAAAAATCCCACTCCAAAAGTGAAATGCAAACCTGATGCCCAAGTTATTCATTATATCAAGTTTTACACTGGCAGTTAGTCAAGAAAATACAGGTAACATGGCTACAATTCAGTTTTTCAGAAGAAATATGTAATTACTGACTACATGATAGATGTGATGACTAAGATGAAATGTACCCTGCAACTCTATAAATATTATCTATGTATTCAATCACTCACCATCTGTGTTTGCTGTCCAACACTGTGCTGCAATGCTCTGAGGAGAGACTCCTGTTGATCTTCATACTCCACCCTAAATAACGTAATCAGTTGTCATGATGTTGCACAGTTTTGTTTTCAATGACAATATAGCACGTAGGTGAGAAAAGAGCAAGCATAAAATAGAAATGATAAAAAAAAACAGCAAAAGATAATAGTTTCAGAATTAAAAGGTAAAAATAAAAGCAGCAGCCACTGTAGACAAAACAGATTTCTCAGAAAACTGGGAAGAGAGTAAACTAATTCAAACCTGGAAAAACAAGTCTTGCAAAGATGAATTTAGACACATCTGACACCCTGTGAGAGGAAATCTTTTTTAATATGCTTCTTGAATTGTCTGCTGAAACCCTGCTATGCCACAAGTGTAAACCCCATCAAGGTTTCTACTCTTTATGGCTGCAATAATTTCTTCTTTCCACAAGAGGGTGCAATACCCTTTGTTTTTGTGGCTGATAAAATATGCTTACTCTAGAACTTACATGACAGCCCTTTGTAAGCGGATGCCGAGTGGCCCAGAGACTTTCTGCAGGAACTGCAGGAGGGACTGGGCTTCATTTCTGTTACGACGCGTGTACAGCATCACCCAGTTGGTCAGCGGCGGAGAGCTGATCACAGGAATTCCACGCATCTCTTTAGACCAGTCAGCTGCCCAGGGGTTGTATTCATACTAGGTGACAAATTCACATTATATCAACCTTTCAATTACATCCATGTAATTAAAATCATTTCAAATCAACTATATATATATATATTTATAAAACCAAAAGTGAATTATACCGATCTTGATCCCTGGAAAATCCTCTCTCCGGGGAGGACTCTGCCAGTCAGACTTAGGAGTTGCTTATCAAAACTGAGCCCCCAAGTATTCAACTCTGCCTGTGAATCGCTATTCCTGTAAAGTCATTTTAAAGATTGAAATTAGACTCTGGTAGTAGATGGATATTTTGTCAGAAAAAAATTGAATTACAAGATGGCTTCAACTGACAAAGAATTTTCCTTTGTTACCCATCTGCTGAGATTTCAGATTAGATGGTCTAATTTCCACAGAAAAGTGTCAACAGCAAAAATAAGCAAAACAAAAATCTAAATTTGCTGCCTCATTGGAACAAGTACGGCCTGAGTTTATAATATAAAGAGTTTTAAATCCTATTCTGTATTTGGGTCCCTTTTCACCATGTCACTGCTAATGTGCATCAAGTTCATTTAAACTAATCTATAATTTAACACTGTTATTGCATTGACTGCTCCATGTCCCCAGTTCTCACAATAAAAATAACTTGCAGCTTTTCTGTTCATGAATCTTCTGGTCTGAGTTAAACACGGTTGTGGAAAACCCAAGAAATGTGAACGTCACCTACCTGTGTATACTGCTGATAAATCGGATGAGGCGTCCCTCCCTCTGTTCTGGGGACAGTTTTGTGTGGGCGCTCAAGTCCTTCATGATGTTGAAGTCCGCTCGCATCTTATCAGTCAGCCCTACAGAACAAACAACTTTTCCTTTAAAATCTGATGATTGCACTGTATGAATGTAGTTTATCATGGGCTAAATCTTATTCACAGTGAGAAGCTTTTTTTTTTTTTTAAAGCAATTCACGATTGTCACCAGTAACCACAGCTGATTTTGGCTCTATGCTTTTGATGTCAGTCTTTTCATCAGCAAAACTGCACCAGTCAGAAAACTTTTGAATGAATCATGCTTTTGTGAGGGAATACATTAGCTAGAAAGCTAGACGAGACTGTAGCATTCTACATAAAACCTCAATGTCACAAATGCACAAAAATATATTAAATCTCACTAATATGCCAACTTTTGTTTACAAACACAAAACTGCCAACTTGTCTTCCTTTTCAAGTGGTGAGATTTCAATTTCTGCCATTGCACTGTGTGGTGCTGAAGCCCAAAAACCAACTATCTTAAATAGAAATGGATTAATAATTAATTGTGCCAGTATAAGACTGTAACCTGTAAAGTAGCAGAACTCTGGGATGAGCATGGCAGGACCAGGTGGAGGAGCTCCAGCCATCGCCTTTTTCACGTGGCTGACCAGCAGCACCTGGTTCCCGTCAGTGATGTCCAGACCATATTGCTGAGAGCAGAGAGTAAAAACATGCCAAAGAGACTCAGACAAACCTAGTCCATAAATGAGGTTATTCATCACCCAAGTTCACCAAGAAATATGGGGCCAAATTCATAAGCGGAAGAACACAAATTACCATATCGCTATGTGCAAATATCATGGCGTAACCACATTCCCTCATTCATAAACGCCTGTGTTATAAATCATATTTTAGCATTTGCCTTGAAAGAGGCATTACTGTGATATTTCCTTATTTACATGTCATGGAAGCCATTTATATAACAAACCAATATGCAAAAATTAAGACCTGCTTCATTCTGGCGGTAAATTTCAGCAGTATGAAATTTGAGCAACATTTAAAACTTATTTGCCTCACGTGTGTTAGTGATCAGTAACTCTGATAAACTCACTCAGCTGATCAGCCGGTTTTTAAATGGCGAGTTTTGATCCAATGTCACAAATGTTCTTGTGGCGCTCTGCTTCAACTGCTGCACTGTGCATAATCTGGGCCATGGCCTCTTTAAAATTTAACCTTAAATAGAGGAGGCAGGATTCTCCTTACACTAATAAAGAATGTGTTTTATCATCTGTCTTAATTGGTAATGTATATTGTTATATAACATATAGTAATTACATGTAGGAGCCTTTGTAAATATATATATATATATATATATCGTGTAGAAAATGTGTTGTCTCAAAGATGACACGACGATTCAGTAAAGACAACACTACACTGCAATACCAAATATTATCTCAGTTACACCAGTACGTGTGTTTAAAGTACTACACTTACAGTCTTGTAGTAGTTCTTGAAGGTCACTTCTTTGTCACCCCTCGTGAACGTGTTGTTGGGAGTGTGATCCCATGCAATATCATCAATTCTGTAGGTTTTGTTGTTATACCTGTAAAAAAAACAAAAAACTTCAAGTTAGTTCTGACATTAACAAAACTATGATCACACCTAATTGGGTACAAGACCCATAGCTACACAGATAAAAATGAACAGGGGTAGGGGAATGTAATGTCCCCCCCCAAAAAAAAAAAAAAAAAAAANGGGGGGGGGGGAACTGATGAAACAGCACTTCACAGTTCATTCACTTGAGCTATTTACGTGAGAAAGATTAAAGACTTTGGCAATACCTGAAGAAGTTGTGTGAAAAGCGGCTCTTACTTGGTGAGGACAGTAAGTCCAACAAGCTCCTTGGTGCAGACCACATGGAAGCGTTGACTTCCACACTGTTGCTTCAGATTGGCCATAAAATCAAGCACTGTCTCATCACGCAGCACCCTGTGGCTCACGTCAGTACACAGCATGATGGCCGACTCATACTGCAAGATGGTGGTGGTGTAGCCTGGCCAAATTGTCAGCCTAGTAGTAAATATTAAAGTGTAAGTTCGCCATTTTTCAATGCTGACCTCGATAGCTTCTCACTTGTTTTAAGCAGAGGGGCAATCATTTACGTCTACCAAAAATGTTTATATGACCTACTAATAGAGAGCTGCAGAAAGTCAAATTTTATTGACTATTTGCTATATCTACAGTTTCTGAAGTAAGAGGTTGAGCAAATTTAAGTCAATTTACTGTTATTGGTGGAACAGACAGACAGACTTGACTAACGACTGTGGGCTTCTCACTTTTGCAAACAATATCATGATTTTTTTTTTTTTTAGGCCTAAACGATTCCCCCACTTGATGTAAAAGCTCAGCAGGGCAGCAAGGTTCTCAAAGTGACTATTACTAGAGTCACACCAAATACAATTATACATGATAGGAAACATTTATGAAGGCCTGGACTGACCTTAGTCACATTAATTATACCTGTGCTGTGGGATGTGGAGTGGATCGCCGGGGTTGTAGTAGTTGCGTCCAATCTGCTGCATATTCAGCATCCTCAAGATCCTGAGCAAATATCAGGATGTCAGACAGACTTGGTATCTATTCACCAAAACTTGGTTCAGCATTAAAAAGAACATCAGGGTTCAACAGGTAAAGATATATGTTTACATCCAGCTTTAAGTATTATCAATTCATATTTGCAACGATCACTTAACAAATCCAATTATTGGGGAAGGAGTCCTTTGAATTCACAGTTAAGACTATTGACAACAGTCACATTATTGTGCACAAATAACTGCAGCCACTGTGGTTACCTTTTACTTCTGAACATTACCATTACCATAATTGTACTGACAAAAAACATTAAAAAATGTGCTATATACGCAATATACAATTAAAAATTGATTACAGTACTATGCAGACAAATATGAAATGTTATTTTCCAACAACCTAAAACACATTCAACATTTTTCCAACATGATCCAGCCCCATGTGACAACTAAGTTCAGTGGAAAACTTACTTTCTGAAGGTGGTGTTGTAAAACTGAATGCACAGTGGTGACGTGGGAGGCAGTTCATTTGTCAGAGTTATCGTTATCTGAACTTTCTCTCCCTGCCTTGTCTCACTATGTACCACAGTCTCCTAAAAACAAGGTAAGACACTTTATCAGACACAGGAAGCCAATTTTTGTCGATAAAATACTATATCCAAAAAAGCAGTGTCATTTGCTTTCCAGCTTACTATGCAGTTAAGTTGCAATATGACCTCCAAAATAAGTTAATGTTTGCAAGGGTTGCAGGTGGAACAAAATATACCAATCATGGTCAGACCTAAAAAAAGAAATGACTAAATCTACAGTGAGGTCCAAAAGTCTGAGACCACATGGAAAATCTGAAAAAAAATTTTCCATGTAAATCTGGAAATAATCAGAAAGTCTGACATCACAAGAAGCTCACTGGAACATTGTCATGCTGGGATAACTTGGCTCATCAGGTTTTGCACAAACTTGTGGAGTCCATGCCAGCTGGAGTGATGCTGTCATTTAAGCAAAAAGGGCATACCAATACTAAGATATTCTGAAATTCATAAACATTTTTCAAAGATTCAACTTTTCACTCAAATTGTTAAGATGACATTATCATTTGTAATGAAAAATCTTGTATTATAAAAAAATGCAAAACAGAAGCATTTTCACAGTGGTCTCAGGCTTTTGGACCCCACTATATGTTCATATAACATAGGATGGTGGAAAAGGCAGCATAGGGAGTTTAGAGTAAAGAGATTCTGCCCGAAATGGGCAGAGAAAATATTTATCCAGCTAATGTCTTGTAAGTTATCAGGAACACAGCAATGCTACTTTTATAGGTTTGGATTACTGCTATACCTTGTTCTGCAATTTATGAGGCAGAATGAGCTGTGCTCCATCAAAGCTGCGTGCTGAGCCAAGTACTTCGTCATGCGATAAGAGAAGAGCAAATCGCAAGCGACGAGACTCCATTTGGGGTTTGAAGTCCACATGGTACTGATACAGAGCCCACTGAGGGCGGGACAGGATGCGAAAGAAGTTGGCTGTCAACTGAATGGCAGAACCAGTGGTTCCTAAGAAGTATACAAACACAAAAGTTATTTTAAATCCTCTTTGCCGAAGATTAGAAGTACACTGGATGAATGTGTTACATTATGCATTTAATCTTTAAATAGTGACAGACCGGACTTTGATTCTCTGACATGCTCCATAGCCTGTCTGGTGTTAACCCCTGCATCATGAAAATCACGGTGACGTCCACCTCTTTCCCCCAGCTTCACCTGCTGAAATCCAACGGAGATCTGCTGCACAGCTAATAACGACAAAATAAAGTCCATCAGTTTTCTTATACCATGATTCAAAATTCAAATTCTCAAGTCTAGACTGATTAAACAGCAGCTGAGTCAAACCTCGAGTTTGCTGTACTTGCAGCAATGCAGAGATCGAAAAACATGGTGCCAGTGGTGTTTATATAAATACTAAAGAGTTGTGGTCACTGATTAAAGCAGTTTATTTAGTACTGAAAAACCTTAAGGTTAAACCATACCTTCTGCAACAAAAGGCCCTGGAGCTGCTTTCGTTCTCCCTCTACCAACCGGCTCCCCTTTACCCAAAGGAACAGCCACTGGTTCAATCTCTGCAGCCTTGCTCTTCACAAAATTAAAAATAAAAAAAAAATTGAATTACATGAAGCATGATTCATCACAACTGTTTCCAAAACTGGGTGATTTGGCAATACATATATGGAGGAACTCAAATAAATACTCTATTAAGGGAACAACTCAGTTTTGTGGTATTTTTTCACATGGCCAAACACTTGAGTCTGATGAACTGCACCACATTGCCATGAACACATATCTGTATCACATAATCAGGAAGTAACAACCTCCTTTGTGGATCCTAGAATTTTCAATTTTTTTCTCTTACAGGGTCAGAGGCTTTAACAGGTTTCAACTTTTGAGGTACGATTATTATACTGTGTGAATAATATTGTGATGCATAATATTTGACTCAACACCTGTCTGACTTCATATCAACAAAAATTAAGCATCCCAAGCCTTATAAAAGTCCACTGAAATTCAACTTTAAAGAGGCAAAGCAGCATCTTTTAAACGGAGTTTGGCATCAAGAGACGTTTTAGATTTCTATGACACACTGGGATACAGAAGAATTCCTTACCACTCCAGGTGCTGCAGTCTCTTGACCACGTGCTCGGCCTCTCGATCTTGCTCGTGCTCGACCAGTCATTTTCAGACTATCTCAAATGATGCAGCTACAGGGAAAGCATACTCACATTAGCGAAAAATTAAAAATGATAAACTGAAAAAGAACTGTTAATGTTCTGGAACAAGATTTTTCTGGTTATTCTACTTTAAAGCAATGCTTTTAATACTACAGGTCGCTCTGACACCAGTTCATACCAAATCCTGTTTTACACAATATGTTTATGAAGGTACTGGGTTATCCAGGTCACTGGATATCTGGTAGTAGCTGCCTTTAATATACGTAAAATCAGAAACCATAATAACATATCATGCTTCTTTAAGTATAAACCTACCAGACCCAATCTGTATATTACTGTCAGCACACTGACAAAAACAAAGGGTAACTTATGGTTGATTTACAACTTATTGGCAGTTTGGTAACAATTTACTTGTACAAAGATTTTTCAACAATTCCCCTTTTTCTATAAATTAAATGTTCCTCTTACAACAGTTTTTGTTGGAGTAATGCTTGAAATCATTCATTTACAATGTTATTGCAGCCACTTAATCATATAAAGGCAGAAATGCCTTTCAAACCTTTTACCTGATCCTCACGCAGTCAAAATGGCGCTTGCCTATTAATCGGTCCATGACCGTGCTCAACTAAGCTAATGATAGCATGCAAGCTATAGTTTGCCGCAAATAAAACATTTCCTTAAAAAAAAAAAAAAAAAAAAAAACTCCCAGGTTAAGCTTTCCAGCGTTAGACTGAGGAACCTAAATGTTAACACTGCAACGCTAATTATACCGCTCCGTTGGCTGGTAGCATGTGGTACCATTTCAGCTAGCAAAGCTAAAGGCTGATTAGCCGGATACTGACAGACATTTCTACAGTCGACGATATTTCGAATACACATGGACACTGTAAACGTATTCACAACTGAAATGCCCTGTAAAATATATTGAATACATTTTAATGTGTACTCACTATTGAAGAAAAATAGTCTCTTTTAAACCCAAATGTCAACGGAACAGACGATATCAGAGGAAAAGAGGTCGAAAATTTTCTGGCATTTCAATTATAGGCCTTATCACTTGAAAATAAGTATTACGCTTTGTTCTACTTTTTCTACTTTCTACTTTTGTCAAATATTCCTACAGTTGAAAAAAGCGTCGTGAACTAGTAGTAGTATAGTTTACATAATAAACTTAAAGAATGTCACTGAATGGTTGCTTTAGAAATAGTAACAGGAAAAGCCGGAGGACTACATTTTTTAGCGTAGTCATCCTCATAGTCAAGTTTGTGATGTGTGGATTTTTTTTTTTTTTTTTTTTTTTTTTTTTTTTTTTAACAGTACGATCTCAAATGTGGCCACCAGATGGTGCTACAGCATGTCTTGTAAATATGCAGCGTCTGGCTGTCTGAGTTACTAACAGTTCTCCAAGGAATTTGATGAAAATAATTCAGCAAAACGAAAAAACCCCAGTTAGGCTTTTCAGTTCACAACTCATAGAAAACCAATTGATGCTTATTTTTGTGATAGATCCACTGAATTTACATTCAGATAGATGGGTTTACAGATGGAGGATGGATGGATAGATAAAACTTTGGTTAAACAAAAACTAAAATAAGTTGTATTTACTATCCTGTAATCATGGTCAGGATATTAGTTTAAAGGGTGCTTAAAAACCTGCAAACAAAGGGCACTTTCAGACTGAAAGTGTAAAAAGAGCATTGACTGGTAGAGATAAATCTTGCTGTTTACTTATTTTGCAATTCTTTTAGTGATTATTAATTCATAATTAAAAATTAATAAACCACAGGTATCTGCTCCATCAAGGTCTCCATATGACTTTGATGAATATTATTCAGACGTATAAGAATTAGGAATGCTTTGACAAAGTCAAAAATTCCTCTACGGGCTATCTTTTGAACAAGCACCTGATCAAAAGCTGCTAAAAAGGTTTCCTCTCCCATCCTCATCTTGCTATTTCAAACAGAATTTGAAACCTTTGAGGAAGATGTACATAAGTCTTTTATACCTGAGGTCTGAGAGTGAATATAGATTAAGACCTGAGGGACCAATGTGGGAACAACTGCTTCATCCACTGTTTACCTGTTGGTGGAAGAGTGGTGTGTGGAGAAGAAAATGGCAGGGACATCAACCCTGATCATGGATAAAAAGGAAAAGATGTACCAAGAACAATGTAAGATTTTTTTTTTTTTTTTTAAGCTAGGATTTATTTGTGTTTATGAGCTTATGGCATGTTTATTGGTTATGATAGGTCAAATTATGTGACACTTGAAACTCTGAAATGTAAACTCACAAGTCTGTCATCATGGATAGTTAAGACTAATTAACTGACCAATAGCAAACCATTCTCTTTCATCAACTGGTCAGGTGACACAGTAATGAATGTGTAAATTACCCAAACTACATCATCAGACCAGCACTGTCAAGCTGAAGAAAGGTAAGGATTCAGAATCTTGCAAAAAGGATGAATACTGTCCTTTGCAGGGCTTGAACCCAGGTTCTCTGATTGAATCATAGTGTCACTAAAAACACACCTATCCTATCTCTGGATAAAGAGCAGTTACAGATGCAATTTCATATTACAGGTAGGACTGGTTTTCCTCTCATCCTGTGGCTGCTTATATAAACAAAACATATCAAGCACGGAGACATTGGTTGGCCAAAATGTAAAACAATACAACACTGTAAGACCTTTTGATGAAAAAGAAGAAAATTCTAAAACTCCACTATCTGTGACAAAAAAAAGAAGAAAATAGAAAGATAAAGTAGAAAACCCAGTTCAGAGAGAGCTGAGTGCTCTGAGGCCGAGAACGATGTACCCTGCCAGAAACACTGATGAACACGCTTCAGGATTGAAGCTTGTTCTGCAGGCCCCAGTGGTATGATTTCAATGTTTACACTCAGCAAACACTGAATGATATTAAAACACAAAGCTGAAAAGTATTTTTATATTCATAGTAATACTGTAAATAAAATTGTGGGCACTGTTACAACGTACATGCCCTTCATTCTCACACTTAATGTCATCATTGCTGGTATTGTCATCATCATCATCATCATCATCATCATCTCTCTGGTAGCTCTTCAAACTCACTTTTTGTTTCAGAAGCATAACAAAAGGTCAAAGCCTTCATTTTACGTAAATCACAGGGCCCCTGCTCGAACTCCTGATTGCAAAAGCAGAACAAGAAGGGATTCTGAATAATAAGGATGTGCCTGCTATGATATCAGTAAGCTGGTTAGGAAAATTAGATTACTCTTTCGCCTGCCATGGAATCTAATCTGCCTGCATCAGCGTGCTCCCCCCCCCCCCNCCCCCTTAAAAGAAAGAGGCGCATACACTGCATTATGCTTCATGCTGACATACACACACATTTTCTTTGCCAGTACAGAATAAACTGTCAAAGCTAGGATAGATGGCATCCAAATTAATGGATTGATCATGAAGACAGAAAACACCACAACAGTTACAGGCTCAGATGTATTGTCAAAGTCGCAGGCTAGTTCTCCATCAGATTAATAATAATAAAAATAATAAAAAAAAGATCAGATTTGTTCCAAGATGGTTCAGCACCATTTATCTCATCTTAGACCTTCCATTCTTTAGTGATGGGCTTTATTTGTTTTCTTTCCTAAAATATAAGGAAACCTAATTTCTGCTTACAGGTGAAAGAGTGTCTCATTTCAGTGTAGCCAAATTTAAATAAGGTTCTTTCCTGCAGCTTTGTTGACTCTGACATTTTATCACATCAGGTTTTGATTGTTATTATGAAATCCTGTTCCTCTTCGTTTGATAATTTTCTTTATTTGATGGATTTGGCCACTATGAGTGTAGTGGTAGGAGAAGAATATTGTTGCTAATTTGTCACAGTTTGCTATAAAACTTTGACATATCAATAAAAGAATATGTTTTTGTTAATGGTGTGTTTCTGATTATGACTGTTGAACTTTGACCAGCCCCACTGTTCATTTTGGGTGGTGTCAGCAGGAGAAGGAGGAGGCCTGTGCTGACCATAGCAGGGTTCTGGGGAAGCACAGCCCCCTCAGAGCCAGCTTCAGAGGGGATGCCATTTGATCTCTGCAAAGTCAACAAAGGGCTGGTCCACAGCCGGACTGCAGGATAACAGAGTGGACACGTAGCAACACCCTCCAGCTGGGAGGAGTGGCCGTACCTGCAATCTACAGTAGATTTCTCCTCCTGAAACACAAGGAGAATGAATCTTCCCCTTTTAGTTTTCGATTCATCATCTTTTGTCATTTTCGAGTCTCGGCAAGAATGAAAGGAAAGGTGTACAAAACGGTGGTGAGACCAGCGATGTTGTATGGCTTAGAGACAGTGGCACTGAGGAAAAGACAGGAGGCAGAGCTAGAGGTAGCAGAGACTAAAATGCTGAGGTTCTCTTTGGGAGTGACGAGGATGGATAGGATCAGGAACGAGTACATCAGAGGGACAGCGCATGTTAGATGTTTTGGAGATAAAGTCAGAGAGGCCAGACTGAGATGGTTTGGACATGTACAGAGGAGGGATAGTGAACATATCGGTAGAAGGATGCTGAGGTTGGAACTGCCAGGCAGGAGGCCTAGAGGAAGACCAAAGAGGAGATTTATGGATGTAGTGAAAGAGGACATGAAGTTAGTTGGTGTGAGAGAAGAGGAGGCAGAGGATAGGGTTAGATGGAGGCAGATGATTCGCTGTGGTGACCCCTGAAGGGAAAGCCGAAAGGAAAAGAAGAAGAAGAAGAAGAAGAAGAAGATCTTTTGTCATTTTGTTTTGTATACGTTACAGTATCAGGTACTTTCAGTCAATCATTTTTTGCATTTTTTTGTTCTTCCACAATAAATATTACATCGTCTCCTTGAAGCAACCTCACAGTCCATCTCCTCTCTGCTGGATTCAGCCAGACCGCCACCACACAATGGGAGAGCCACAGATTTCATTTCCACAAAAGATTAAGTTGCCTTCTGCATTGCTGGACCTCTCTGGGGGTTTGAAGTTGAGATTTCAGTGGTTATGCCTCTCTTTGTCCTAAGCATTGGTTTGAACAGAGGTGCAGTGAAGCATCAGCAGCAAAGAATCTAATAAGCTCAATGTGGGAATAAAGCAGAGGGAAGTGAGCATCAAAGGCAGCCAAGCACAGCATGACTGGCATTGGTCTGAACTCCCAACCTAGGACACTCAGCATGCTCTTTAGCAATCACTCCCTTTGGACCAGACCTGGGCAGTAATTAAAACCATCATTCCCACTGCCTCGGTATCTCATTAGCCACAGGACCCAAGGCTTTCATTTCTGCTTGACCAAAAATATCACAACTCCACACCAAAAAGACGAACCCACAACCAAAACGCAGGTTTTTGACAGCTTTGAGCTGAATATAACATCATCTATTACTGAACTACAAAGAACAGCGGGAGATCTGGTTTCTTTGAGTCCACTTCAGATAATAATTGTTGCACCCATCAGAGATGATTTGGAAGAAAACTTCTTATTGTGTTGCTGATTGTGTCTAGTTGTTCAAGAAAACACAGAAATTAAATAGCAGTAAAAATTATTAAAAATGAGAACAAACTGATATATTCAAAGTTCTTTTGCTTTCACTATCAAAAGGGGGATTTGAAATGGGTAAGTACCACTCGCAGTGGTCAGATTTAGTGCTTTGGCTGTAGATAAAAAGAAACTCTTCTTCCTATGTTTAATTCAGCAAGAGCCATGACTAACTCATGTAATATACTGGACCTCTGAAGTCAATCAGAAGCTTCTTCCCTTTCTTTGTGTACTGTAGAAAGAAATGAATGTAAAATGTATTTTGATGGGATGCAGATCGCCATATGAGGAAACTGTTGGGTTAGATTTAAGATGTTATTTTGTTCCCCAGTAAATCAGTTCTCCAATATAGCAGCAGTGCACAGCCATGCTAAAACCTTAATCCATTGCATGTTATTGACCTACTTGGCATCACTGCCAGGCTGTTTTAATGTTTTTGTATGACAGCATGAGAGCTAATGGGAGAGACAGGTTGTCAGCTGAAGCGTCACTGTTTCCTTCAATAGTGGCAAAGGTAAATGGTAGCATATCTGCCTTTCATTGATCAGTTCTGCAGCTGTATGTTCAATGTTGTATGTCATAAATCCCATTGACTAGTTTTGCAGAAACTGTGAAAGCATCTCAATCCAATTGGCATGCTTTAATAACAAATTCTGAAATGAATTTGGAAAATTATTCCAGGGTTCTTGATAGGAAAATTACAAAATGAATGCAGTTCGAGACGCTGCCGCACCCAAACATATAAAACACAATCAGTCTGCTATGCTGTTACATTCCCTTCACAAACATGCCAACCACTGCTCCTCCTACTGTGTGCGTGCATGTGGCCATGCATGTGTGTGTGTGTGTGTGTGTGTGTGTGTGTGTGTGCGCAGTACATCTGAAATGGACTCTGCCCATTCTCTGGTCATGAGAAGCCTCTGATCTTTCAATGACACAAAAGACTTGTGCAAGATCAGGATGAGCTCTCAACCTTTGTCAACATCCTGTCTGAATCGGAGGCTCTTTAATGACAGCAGTGCATTGTTTATGCGAGTGTTTGCTTAAAAGGCCTTGATGCCACAAAAACCATTATAGACTGGGTCCCCATTTCCTCCTCAGTGCCATTATGAATCATTCGAAATTAAAACCCCACCACAAGCTGGTTCTCAGCCAAATTCAGCTAACTGACTCTCTCCCGCTCTGTTTCTTTGAGAAGCCTTTGATGTTAGCAGGGGGCTTTTGCACTCGCAGTGATGGTAACGAATGATACTTTAAGCGATTCTTTTTTATCCGGCGAGCTTAATGAAAGATTAATGGGCTTGATATTTTCCCTTGTTTATATTTTATTTAAAAAAGTAAGCCGTGGTCCTTGGAACCTGTTAAAAGCCTCTTGGTAATGATTTTATGGATCAGTGGAAGCCTTATTATGGTCTTCGGCTCTAAACACAAGAAGTGTTGATTGTCTTCGCAACAACATTATCTCTACATGAGGAGCGTTGACCTTGAATGTTGTGCCCACATCTTTGTCGGATGTGAATGGAGCATACCGCCGCCATGGAAAATTTCATTTCCATACGTCCTAATTCAGATGCTGCAGATTCCGCATCTCATCATATTTCACAGTTCAAAGAGTGAATTATTCAGACTCGATAGATGTTGTAGCGATAGTCAATAGATTTTTTCCCTTTAAGATCAAGTTTGTTGAGTAGATGGATAATTTATGATTTTATGACAGAGAATAAACATGAACAAGTGCCTGCCAATGAGAGAGCGATCATTTCGGGCTTGCCAGTGGAGTTCAAAAATCATGTGCTTCAGATTCAGATGATGACAGTTAATATTATGATTTGCAGCAGTCTCTGTTGAGACAAAACATAGTTGTTGCAGAACAACACGTTACCTCACTTAAATGGCTCAACAGACCATGTAATAGTTTCTGATGTTCCTGTGAAAATGTCTTACTTTCCTCCTTTTTACACATTCTTACCCAGTTTCCTTTTTAAGTCTTTTCCGAGTCTTTTCCCTTACGAAAGGAATGAAGGGCTCAAGATCAAAGACTTCCTCTAAACATTATTTTTAATGCTCTGTACTTGACCGATTAAGCATTTTTCTGCTTTTATGGATAATATTCTCATGTCTGTCTTCCACTGTGAATGCAAAGAAGAGTGTCGGCTATGTTTATTATCTACAGTATGTGTAAATTAAACCAAATTTATCATGATGAAACCATCTGAAATATTTCTTCATTTGACAGGGTTTTTCATTCATTGTGTAGTTATATATTTATTTTTTCAATTTAGTACTAGCTGAAATGTCATAACAACTATAATTGGAGCATATACATATACCAAAGCCAAACTAGCCTATAGACAAGCTTTCAGATCCTCATCCAGATCTGGACCAAACTTCACCTATTAATATTCATTCTTGGGACAAATATGCCACTTTTTTTTTTTCCTATTGAGATTGGTGTGTTACTTTTGAAGAAATTGCCAAAAAATATCAATAAAATACTCCAAATATTATTAAAGGACCATTTAGATGATTTTTCATGTTTGAGCCCAATAGTAGCTGTACACACGTTATGTTACTCATAACTATCTTCCAAAACATAAAACTGTATTTTAATTTTAGTGTAATTTTGCCAAATCCCCTAATATTTAAAAATCAAATGCTCAGATGATGCATCCACCTTAAAATTCAAAGTTTTGCCTGCTAACACTTATGCATGATTGTAGAGGGCACGGCCATTTTAATTTCTTGGTAAATGCAGTCTTCTCCTGGGACTATATTCCCCAGCGGAGGCATACATTTTCTTCTGTGTAACTCTGTGTTGAATCCATGTTGAAATGATAAAATTATGTTAGGTATTTAAAATTTTAAGGTGAACATGTGTAATTTGAACATTTGATTTTGAAAGATTAGGGGATTTGGCAATGTAACACAAAAATCAAATACAGTTTTATGATTTGGAAAATGGTTGGCAGTACCATAATGTGTAAGCGGGCAGTAATCATGGCATGGTCCTTTAAGACTTTTATCTTAAAATAAAAAGGTGACTAAACCTAAACCAGCATGGTCTTAGATGAGACACATTTTGTAGACACAGAACACTAAGAGGTTTAGGATTTTCCCTTGAGAAGAATGCTGCATTCAACAGACCTCGGAAATCGGATTTTTCCCAGGTGGAAGTTCCAACTTCCAACCTCAAACCGTTCCAGCCAAATGCCATAAAAAAAGCATAGCTGAACACCAATAAATACTGTTAAATTAATTAAACTTCGTAATAAATGCTAACTAAAGTAAAGTTAGACTACAGGACTGTCTGGTTGTGTTGTTTTACAATGAGTATTAAACTTTGTGAGAGAAGTAATAATCTGAAATTATTTACGCTTACATATTAATGGCAAACAGTTATTATACAAAACAGATAGTCAATTGGCGATATATTCTGACCTTTTTCTTTCAATTTCACGCAAGAAAAAATACTTCATTCGCCTTTTAGCTGATCATTTCCATTCACAAAGCTCGCTTCCACGGCGCCGCCATGTTGAGTGACGTCATACTCGATAATTTTGTCCTAGTTTCCCAGCCGGAGCTCCGACTTCAACTACCGTTTCAACGCATTTTTTCAAGTAAGAAGTTGGAAAAATCTGAGTTCCGAGATCTGAATTTTGCTGTCAACCTGTTGGCTGTTTTGCTTGCTGCTTTCAATAGTCACAGACCCATAGGACCAGTGAAGAAAGAAAGAAAGAAAGAAAGAAAGAAAGAAAGAAAGAAAGCATTTAGGAGGAAACAGTATGTTTCTGAGTAGTGTCAGGGCCTCTGCTCTGGCCCCAAGGCATACTAGTCTCTCTCTCTCCNCTCCCCCCCGACCTCTTGCTCTGTGATTTATGCCTAACTTCTGTAATTACAGTGCCAACAGCAGCAGCCGTCAGGTTCAGATGGGGTGAGGCACAGACATGCCCCGTCACCTGAAAGCAGCAGCTCGCCAGCTCTGCTGCTACATACAGCTGCAATTTTCCCTTCAGCCTAATCTCCTTGACATTGGCTTTAGGAGCATATTTGTGTGACAACGAGACGCCGCAGAGGCCTACAGCCAAACTTCAGTCAATTGTTTTCCATTAGAAGACACAGTGCAGTTATGAATGTATGTTTTGTGAGAGAATCAAATGAATTTCTGCTGATTGATTTTTTGCTCTTATCAACTCACAGTAATGTTACTGTGGCCCATTACTATTAAATGGACTGTGTGAGGATATATTATGGATAACCTTCTACGAGGCATAACTGATGAATCCTTCACTCCAGCTGTGGGTCTGAAATGTGATTGGCAGGCATTTGGACTTGTGACCAGCAGTGTGGATTCACCAGCTGACCCGACATGTTCTTGAATATAAAACAAACTCCACCCACTCCAACCCCAGGAAATGGACAGGAAGTATATCCGTTACCATGTGTGCAGCATTTTGGAAAAGGGAGCCCTTAGATTTACAACGGCCGCTCTTCTTTGCACTGTATATGTATGGGGATGTCATGACTCACCAGGCGTTTTCAGTGGACAGAAAGCTCTCTTTGGCAGCCCCCTAAGTGAAGCAGCAAGATAGAAAGTCAGAGAAAGAAAAGAAAGAGAGGAAGACAGAGAGAATGTGCCCACATGAGTGTGACAAAGCGCTGCTGGGCTGATTTGCTCACCATGGCAACCATACGGAGGAGACGGGGGCTGGGGGACCCCCTGGCTTTTTGGCATGGCATAATAGGGAGAGGCAGGGCTGTCTTAACCTTGGTGACATCCCTGTTGTCAGTGGGTCAAATCCTTGAATATCAATGAACTGACTCGGTGCCCCTTGCGATGGTCCTCAAAAGTGTCCAGCTCACATAAGAAGCTCTCGCTGTCCTCCTTGACCTCTGCTGACCTGCTTCCAGCCACTTGCTGCATTCAGACCACAAAGGCTGATTCCTGAGGGTTAAACAACACTTAATCAGAGCTCATGCATTCCTGTTTCCTGTTGAAGATCAATTCAGTTAACTTCTGGTCCCCAAGAGGAAACGGTTTTGGCAGCAGAGGGCAGAAAACTAGGTCAATACATTTACCAATCAAAACATTTTCTCATAAGAAATGCAAATGAATACAGGGCAAAGTCCTGCTGCTGGTTAAAACAACAGCAGCATTCTTAAAAAGAGCAGCGCCACCCATCATTTCAGTCCCTGTTAACATCGAGTCATGTGTTTGCTGCTTCATAGAACATGCTGTTGTCTGTAGCATGGCCTCTTTCTATCCTTTGAAGAACAGAAGAACAGAAGCTTGTCTTTATGTTGTTTGTGAATCTAGTCATTTGGTTCAAAGTGTTGTCTGTGACCCCAGGCAATGATCAAACACAGCTAAATTTAGGCCTCATTTCCATATCAGCCATTGTTGCTAGCAGTGCACGGTGTTTGTGAACATTCGTATGCATCCAGGTAGGTGTTGTGCAATATGTGGTCGGTTTGCATGCCTGTGTGGAACTCCCTTTACCACAGAGTATGCTGGCATGCCACTGGCTTAGGCCTCTCTCATTTGTGACAGCTGTTGTACCAATGACAATCAGGTTCTTGTTTGCCCATCTAAATCCTGCATACATTCACACCTGTTCTTTGAGATTTTAACACGTAGAAGGAAGCAAATCTTTTAGAAACACACAGAAACTAAAAGCACAAGTCCATTGCATTCTGTCGTTGACAAGTTTATGAATTTTAATCTCTTGCAGCCTCCAGTGTTACATCAAAAGCTCAGGAAAAAATTTCAATGAGAAAAAAAATTGCCTTGAAGCCAGTACGTAAACAAGGACAGCAGTGGGCCAGCTGGCCCTCTGAGTGAGTCTTTATTTTCCACTCAGGCCAGATAAGTGGGTCCTGACCCTTTCTCTGTGTAGATTAGCCACTGCTGCATCACACCCATTATTATTATCAGGCTCAGACAATCTGGCCCACCACCAATGTCCACGAAACTGAGATTCTTTCTCCATGCTATAGCTTGATTACTCAAAGGAACATATGCACTGGCATCAGATACAGTCCCAAACCCAACAATAAAGTCATTTATCATCTCTTCAACTGTTCCTCTGCACTTATCCTAAATTGCTTCCAGTCCTGTCACTGCATTAAGTAAGCTGGGGAGCAAAATGGTGCATTGTCTTGGACCACTGTAGACTAACACATGTTATGTGTTCTGCGTGCCCATTCGTATTAACTTGATGCCCCATGAAAAAATACTCTGCAGGGATTTTTGCAAGAGCTGAAAGCAGCACGGAAAAATAAGCCACATGGTCAGAAACACAAATATGGAGGATGTGCACATGACTTTAACAGTAAAAACACAAGCAAGCTTACAAGTGTATGCTGGATTTTATTAGACTTGTTTTATTAAAAGCAGACACCACAGCCAAACTGTAAAAGCCAACTACAAAAACAGACTATATGTTTTTTTTTTGTTTGTTTTTTTTTTGTTCTCTGCTGAAATCATTGTTCATAGATTGAAATTTAGATCTCTAATGCAACTTTTTTTTTTTTTTTTTTTTTTTTTGTACAATGTGTTGCTTTGCAGGATGAGCAGGACGGCACATCACATAACACATAATGGTTTAAAAATGATACAAATGTCTGTTCACCAAAATTGCAAAAAAAAAAAAAAAAAAAAAAAAAAAAACATTTCCTCCCTCCTCTGTTTCTAGCCATGATAGTCAACAGACAAGAGTGTAAGTTTGGTTCTGATAGTATTTCCTGCAGGCAGTACGAGGATGTGTTGAAATGTGATGGAGGCAAAGTAAGCCTCCATAATGAACTTCGACTGTAATTTTTTTACTTGTCAAAGTAAAAAAAGTTCTATGCCAACAAGTTAAGGTATTGTAAATTTATATAGATTTCCATGCAAAGCATACTTATATTGCCTGTGTTTTTTTAAGGACAGCATTTTCACAATGATCTCTAATTATGGTAGATGCATCTTCTTTTAAAAACTGTAGTGATAACCATTTTGTATTCATGCTGATTAAATACACATAGAAAAAAGACAAAAATGTGTTGTTTTGTGTGTATTTTTGCATGTGTCCTGTTGGTAGAGATAATACAAAGGCACTACAACAGTGGTTATAGTTTAAAGGTCATAGCTTTGTTTAATTGCTTTGAGTCACAAAAATCTGATGAATGTCTTACCGTAAAACAAACTTTACCAAATAAAAATATTAATAGGGACAATTCAGTAGCACATCCATACCTAAATCTATGTCTATATCAACCCATACTATGATTAATTATGATTGCTTTATTCCTTCTAATAATAATTATTAGAATTTTCTTTTTCAGTGTCCATTGAAATTTATGTAAAAATGTCTGCACACAGTATATTCTGCCAGCAGGCCCATGCTGTTTCCTCCAAGTTTATGTGACAGTTGATTGCACTGTTTCCTTTCATGTGCCCCCCCTCTGTGCCATCTTTCTTTGTTAAGTTTGCTGAGAGTTTCTTTGAACCACAGGCATTTTCTCTCAGCGGTGTTCATGAGCTCTTCCAGATCCATCATCATTCCCCCCCCCCCCNCCGCCCTCCCTCTATAACTCTATATCTCCTTTGCTGTCTGCAAAGTCACACACATGCAACCTAAACATGTGCACAGTGTCCTGTTCTGTTTGCTCTATTCACACCGCTTTCAGCGCTGTCATTGTCTTAGCAACATCTCCAAAAATCCCACTTGGACTTGACACGCTAATGCATGCATGTACGCGCTCACATACATAGCCGATATTTCAAAATGGTCTCAGGAGGCATAATATCTGAAGTCGTAATGCATCAGATCCAAATCACTAAGTCTTCATTTCTATCCACTCTGCACTGACACAAAAGCAAATGTTTGTGTGTGTGTGTGTGTGTGTGTGTGTATGAGAGGAANCTCTGCACTGACACAAAAGCAAATGTTTGTGTGTGTGTGTGTGTGTGTGTGTGTATGAGAGGAAAGCCATCCCCACTTCTGGCCAACAATGAGGTTCATGCTGTAGGAATTTTGATGTGTTTTCTAAATCAAAGCTCTTTGCAGTGAGGATTAGGTAGGTGGCAGATTAGACCATCAGAATCTGCTGCGTCTAAGACACCATGGCGAAAACCTTCGCTGACTCCAGACTATTCACATTCCTCTTACCGCACCCTTGCCTTTCATTCAAGTTACACCCCATGGGTGCTACTACAACTGGCAATATTCTCCATTACATCTGCTGGTGTTGTGTTGAATGTTGCATATCCATTTGTCATTTTGATGGTAGAGAACATATACATCACATCCTACTTGCCAAGATATATTCTGTAGATGTGATTGATTACATTTTTTGGGATTAAAGATGGCATTCATGCTTCTGTTGAGAATAGCAGTTTCTGTTGTGGCTGTTACAGGCGATTTTCTCTGGTAATATAGCATAAAGCATTTAAATTATACAGTGAGAGAGACCGTAACAGAGGCTGAATAGAGGATGAATGCAGATTTTATGGTGTGATACTATAGTCGACTGCGATCTACTTGAAGTCCCTTTGCACCTGTTGTCTCTGCACCATATGTTATATGGTATGCACAGTGTTTCGGCATATGCTGCATCTGCAGTAGTACACAAAGAAAAACACCTATGAATGTATTACTCTTATGAAAGGAAAGGGATTCTGCTTCAGGAGGATTTTTAATAAATATGAGGAAATATCTTTGGATATACAGTATTTTTCCAGATATTAGATTGCTCATTATGCATTTTGCTCATCAGCTATTATTTTCAAATGCACAAAACTGAACAAGGTAAAATCTTTGAATAAAAGAGGAAAGAGTGATTTAAAGGACCATAACGGTGATTTTGCATGTAAAAGCCCAATAAACACCACCTACACACACGTTACATTACTGATAACCATTGTCCAAAACATAAAACTGTATTTTAGTTTTCCTGTTGTTAAATTTCCTTTTAAAATCAAATATTCAGGTGATAAATCTACCTTAAAATTCAATGTTTCACCTGCTAACATGTATAAGGCACAGTTGCTGTTAATTTATTAGCTTATAAGCTTTATTAGTCTTTTCCTGGAACTATATTCCCTTGCGGAGACATACATTTTCTTCCATGTTGGATCAGTTAAATTAAGTAACTCTGACAAAAAATAACAATAATGTTGAGTTTGCTGTGGTGGATTATTTATCTCAAACACATTTCAAGTCTCTACATGTTGATTTAAGTAGTGTACTGGAATTAACTGAAACCAATGGCAGTCTGGAAGGTACTGTAGGAAAAACAAATCTAAAACGTACAGCTCCAGTAGCATGTTTTGGCAAATGGTTTGGCAGTAACGTAACATGTATGTGGGTTTCATTTATTAGGCTCAAACAGGCAAAATCATCAGTTTGGTCCTTTAAATGAAGAGGCTAGCATATACTAAAAATAGAAAAGTAGCTGGATTTGCCATTTTGTGGTCTGACTGATGCTGTATTCAGCCTAACCAGCCCTCTGAGGAAGTGCACTGTGGCCTTGATTGTATGCAGGGGGAGTGTCTGTTTGCACAGGTCTCCATCAGTTAACACTAATCTGCCTGATCTCCACCTCAAAGTCACTCACTTCTCCACATGCAAATAAACATATTCAGTCCTCTTTCAAACCAAAGCCACTATCAAACACTTGTTTGATCAGCAGAGGGCCTGCGAGGCAGTTCATTATGCATTTTAAAAAAAAAAAAAAAAAAAAAAAAGTGCCCTGCCCCCGCCTCGCAGGGAGAGAACTCATTGTGCCAGGTTTTTTATGTAATTACTATCACCTTCAGAAGTGACTGGGAGCAACTGCCTCCACAGCAGACTGAGGTATGTCTGCCCGTCTGTGAACTATCTGTGGGCTTGTTATTGCAGATTGGGCATATCTCTTTACTCTTATATTGCCCTAGATTCTTTGCTATACAGATCAATTCAGGAACATGAAGCCCACCCACACTTCCTCCAACCACAATCCTCTGAACACTGGCTTTACGTACCACAAGAACTTGAGGTATGTGAAGGTGCTTTCATTGCATTCTGTGATAATACTTTGGTCTCTCTATAAAGTTTTTATTTGTACAACTCTCTTACTCCCAGGTACAAATACTATTTCTTTAGCAGGAAAACAAAGCTGGTTCCTTTGTTATCTATTTTCCTTTTCTGGTACAGACATAACTCTCCAAAAGGCAACTGATCTACATTTGAAGCAATTCTCTAATAAGAGAACGAAGTGCTGAAGATCACAACGAGATGAAAGTTATATATGGGTCTACTGCATTTGAGCGCAGATGCTGGAGGAACCCCCACCCCCAGCAATAGACAAATTCCTTTGTGTGTATGTATGTTTTTGTGTGTGTGTGTGTGTCATGTATGAGTCTATGACAGCGAGAGGCTAAGCACCGCACTCCAAACAGACAGGCCTGAACTGGTAAACAGGTGCTGTTGGAGCAGCTGAGGATGAGGACATGGGGCGTCTCCAGAAAGCCTGATCAAAGAGAAGCTGCCGCAGCCGCCAGTCATCCAGGGAACTTGATTTATATCACCGTGTCAGAGAACTTTATGACTGTTTGCAACAGCAGCAGCCAAAGAAAAGGTACATGGGATCCTTCACAGTCTTATACACAATAGCATGGCATCTGCAGCAAGACAAACTGAGAGAGGTGAAAACATTTCTGGTTACAGGGGCTTAGTTTTAAGGTTTATAGTTCTGGAAAGCGATGATGCTCCCTCACTGCTTTAAGAAAGAGGAAGCTCAGTTTGCTTTGTCATTTCAGCTTTGCATTTGTGATCCTGCTCGCTTTCACAAAGATACATAACATCAGCTCAATGACAGAGTGTGAAAAGCTGACAAGCCTGGCCCGGTCACATGAAATTAAATCGAGTCATTATAAAAGGCTTGACGCTGTGTCACCAAGATAATCACAAGCAGAAGTTCTTTTGTGTTTGCACACCATAAGGCAGCTCCAACGGCTATCAAAAAATGATGCGTGCAAGAGCTGATGGGGGAGGTGGGGTCCACGGCACGGCTCAGAGTACGTCTACAGAGGTTCTCAGTCATCCAGAGCACTGATGTCTAGTGGTTAAAGGTAATAGGAATCATCCAGGTAGCTTTGTCAGTTGTCAGAAAAAAGAAAAGAAAAAAAAACAAGAGATAGGAAGTGGGTAAGTGCACTAGAGAGGGGTGAGTGTAATCATCGTGATGGCGGCCTTAGCAGAGCTTTGCCATATCTTCGACTTAACTCATCCTGAGTCACGTGGTTGCTATGGGAATCTGCACTTCAGCAAACAAAACAAGCCATTGCCAAAAACATCATCTAAATGATCTAAACTACACTGCCGGGGCCTGATAACCTGCAATCTGATGGAATAAGATCTATATTTTTAAAGACTAAATTTAGCCATATACAGTCTGGTGTGATTTCCAAAGGCCTTTCTTGCCAGAAATACTTTGCCCTTGCTCCGAGCAGGATTTTTTCCCCTTTGAAGAGAGGAGAAAAAAAGAAGCGAAGCCTGCTTGGCTGAAACAACCCTGAGGGGGGGTGGTAACTGTCATTTATATTTACAGCCTTCCCAGACACCTCAGGGGTGGTTATCCAGGTGGCCTCTGTTGAAGCTCTCAGAAGCACTCACCTTTTTCGCAACTCAGGGTATCAATAGACACTGGCTGACTTTGATTCAGCCACATAGAGGTTGAGTCATGTGCTTTTGACTGTTAAAACGGGTTGGGTTGACGCTGGAACTTGAATGCCCTGAGGGATCGCGCATTACTACACCTCAGAAACTTTATTAAACTGGAGAGGACTCTCTACTATAGGTTCAAACTCTGATATATGGTTAGAAAGAGAAGGTAGATCAAGGTGGAAGTTGTGCTCAAAACTGCTTCTTAAAAAAAAAACTTGTTAAACTTGTCACATAACATGCAAAAGAACTGGCAGACTTGTATGTGTAATCAACAACTTTAAGGATCCATGTCTTCCTGTTGTTCTGACAGCACTGTCAGCACAAAAGCCTGAGTGATTGGTGTTTCTCAGATTCAAGACTAGACTTGTGGTTCTGAGAGCATGTACCTTAAAATTGTTTACAGTGCAGGGATCGTTTAACACCGAACACGTCAGGGTACCAGACTATGCATTGAGTTTTCAGATGCTTTAGAAAACTGCTTTAACCAATATGTAACTACTTCAAATCCAGGCCAGATGTGTCTTTAGAAATGTCCCGACGTCTTGTTGATAAGAAGAGAAGAGATGACAGATACTCTGTATTTCGGTTTGCAGCTATCCTGTTTTCAAAGCTTGAACCCTTCAAACAGTTTAATCCTGTCCTGAATGAGAGCTGGATCATTGTATAACCCCTTCATTGATACGCACCAACACATGGAACAGAGAGAGAGAGAGAGAGAGAGAGAGAGAGAGAGAGGAGAAAGAGAGGGCGAGTCCTGAAATAAAGTTGTACATTCACTCTTATGGTGAAAAACTACATAATGGGTGACAGAGTTGTATAGAGGCTAAAATGGCATTGAAAACACAATAAAAACATTATCAAAAATTTATAGCAAAACACTCTCATTTTCATCAAAACTCGATATTTTCCCCTTGATCACATTATAAGTTATCCTCTCACTTTTAGACATATTTCTGAAATGAAATGCTTCTGAATACTGAATCTGAATTTTCTAGGCAAACGCTGAGAATCCCAATTGTAAAATTCGAGCCAGTTATGATTTGTTAGAGATGGTGTAAATAGTAGTAAAAATCAAAATCTTTACCTCAAGACAGATGGGATTTTATATTAAAAAATATGCCATAAAAAAAAAAAAAAAANAAAAAAAAAAAAAAATAGAACTCCCTAGAAAAATTCTCTGTCGCCTTTACGTCATCATACGATTGTGGCATTAGTTACGGACAGATAACAGCTTTCCTTTCCTTAGAAACAATTAAAAAGAAGAAATAAGACACGGATGTGTGTGTTCGGTGTGGACTTACGCACCGACGTGTCTTCATTTCCAGAAAGCACAATAATGCTCAATAAAGGACTCATCTATTTTTTTGTCACCTTTTCTTTGTCGGTTAGTTCTAGTTAAATCTATTCTGGATGACAAACATATCATTAAATCCATCTCTGACATACAACACATTAATGTTTACAAATTAAGCTTTATGTTGTTGATTTTTATGATGCATTAAAATTATAACTACATGCTGTCAGAGCATAATAGCACCTGTAAAAAGCAGTAGTGCAATTAAAATAAAAACAAGCTTTATGTAGTTGTATGACAACTCCAACAACACACAATTCCAGTTTTACAAATATTTAAAACTAGAACGTTTTATTAATTTTCTATAAAATCTGAACTTTTAGAAATATATACAAATGCTCCGTAGTGCTATAAAACAGCAAAGCAAACATGGAGAACTCAACTGCGTGTACAAATAACTTTTCAATAATGAGTGCTTGATTAATTTATGGCATGAATTTGCCTCACAATGGGCAGTTCATAAGGTCGTGAGCGCTTTTCAACAGCTGCTCTCACTCCAGCTCAGACATATATGACACTGCCTCGATTTCCATTAAAAAGCCTCCAAAATGCAACACTCATCTCTCTGTCCATTTGCTTCCATTGTCTATGGGGTCTTTTCATTGTCTGTAACTGTCAGTAACAGTACAAGTGTCTTTTTTGCCAGCAAGGAAAATATCTATTGCACATTATTCAAGTAACCCCACAGTACATCCAAATGGTTTGTTCCACTCTTTTGTCTTGGGAACAATATGATTTTTTTTTTTCCTCTACAAAGTTCCTCAATGGAATAAGTGAATCCAGGAGAAGCAGATTCTTTTTTTTCTCAAACAAAGGCAGATTTGTTGCATGAGAAGGTTTAAGATACAAAAACCCATGTTGCATTATCTTCAGTGCAGGTTGCATAAATAAAACATGAACCTTGTTTCCTTTGATGGCACTCTGATTACAAAGTATCATTTAGGTAAGGGCTTTACAAGTATTTTTGGGTTTGTACAAAGAAAGCCAACTCATACACATGTGGGAGGTGGCCGTGTTGGCTCATACTTAGTACTGTGGCCTTTGAGAGATGGGTGAGGTTTGATGTAAGGCCCACTGCTGGTGAACACACTGGCAGCCTTCCTCCTTGTCCTCTTCTTCAGCTTCCTGCTGAACACATTCTGCCATGACTGCAGAGTCTTTGAGGTCCATATCCACATGCCACTGGTGATGCCCACCACCAACAGCATGAAGATCTTCACCATGAAGATTTCAACAGCAGGGATAGAAGTCTTCATGACACACTCGTCTGACTCCGGCCCGTTGTTGTCGACACACTTCTGCTCTCCTGCCAGGATGCACCAGTAGTCCATGTTGAGCCGCTCGTAGAAGTAGCAGGCGATGACGCAGGTGGCAGGGACGGTGTAAAGCACGGAGAAGACTCCGATACGAACCATCAGCTTCTCCAGCTTGTCTGTGTTCTCTCCCTCTGTTTTCATAATCTTACGAATGTGGAAGAGGGCAACAAAACCTGAGAGAAGGAACGAAGTACCAATAATAAGGTAGGAAGAAAGAGGAATGAGCACAAAGCCGGTGAGAGCTTTGACATCCATGCTGCCCACATAGCAGACGCCTGTCAGCTCGTCCCCTGCCACCTTCCTCATCACCAGGATCATGATGGTCTTTACAGCCGGGATGGCCCACGCTGCCAGGTGGAAGTAGCTGCTGTTGGCCTCAATGGCTTCGTGGCCCCATTTCTTCCCTGCAGCCAGGAACCATGTGAGAGTCAGAATAACCCACCAGAGGGAGCTGGCCATGCCAAAGTAATAGAGGATGAGGAACACAATAGTGCAGCCTGTGCTCTCCAGACCCTCCTGGATGATATACTGGACCCCACTGTCTCTGTCGCAGGCAATTCTGTCAGCTCCCACAAAAAGTCGGATGAGGTAGCCCACAGAGTAAACACAGTAGGACATTGAGAGGAAAATGATTGGCCTCTCAGGGTATTTGAAACGTTGGGGATCTATCAGGAAAGTGAGCACAGTGAAGGAGCTGGAGACAAAGCAGAGGATGGACCAGATGGCCATCCACACCAGAGAGAACTGCTTGTCTCCCTGACTCCAGTATACATCCACTTTGGGGTAGCATTTAGGGGCACAGGATTCGCTCTTCTCCACGAAATGGAACTTGCCAGGGTTGCTGCATGTTTGTTTGCTGCTGCTGTCCTTAAGGTGCAGGTCCTGCCCGTTCAGAGGCCGCTGCGGCCTGAAATCTGGAGGCTGAGTGTGGGAGACTTTGGGAGGCTCATCTGAGCCGTTGTTGGGCGCCTCCATGCAGAGGTTGTTGGGGTCGTTTTTGGTTGGCAGCCGGGAGCAGTCCAGAGAATCGGGCCAGGGGAAGTTAAACTGCTCCAGGATAGGTGAGCATTTTAGTTTGACCTGCTCACACATGACTCTGCATGCTGGGATGGGGTTGGACACCTGCTCTGTGCACATGGGAGAATACAGAGAACACAGGAAAAATTTCAGATGACTGTGGCATCCAAACTCTATCAGCGGGGCAAACTCATGCAGCTTTATAGCCGCCTCTTTCTGGTCCTCATGCCCCATCAGATTTGGCATGCGAGTCATGTTGTAGCCAATATCCTTACACAGGGGGATGTTGATGTGTTGACATCCCCCCTCTCCTGACCGATCCGGATCTATTGAGCTAATGGCCGAACCCCCTCCGCTCCATAAGACAAGCAGCACATGGAGGAGGCTCACTTTAGCAGATGAACACATTCTCATCTCTTGTAATGAAAAAAAAAAAGAAAAAAGATTTGGTCAAATGTTCTTAACTACCACAACGCACAAGTTTCTTTCATTAAAAAGTGATGAAACCCTGTTTGTGTCAGATCAGCGTGGAAAACTTACAGCACTATCTGCTGGACGATCATTGTTTCCTCGTTTAATGTTTAATAAAAACATAATTCCCGTAATGTTCGGAAGTGTAATCTCGTTGGAAGCGGCGTGCGTTCCGGTCCATGCTTCTTTTTCAGTCTCTCTCACCGCGCATCTCAGTCTGATCCCGACAGGTTTCAAGCTCCGATCTGTCCTGAACTTGTCTCCAAAAAGCTTCACCTGTCTGTCCTCAGGTTTCGCGACACTTTCCAGAGGGTTTGACGATGTGAGTCCTCTTCCAATAACTTAAAAAAGCAGCAAAAACAGTGTTCCTGTAGTCCTTTTTACGCACGGATGGCTACGCCAAGCAGGCGCTCAGAAATCAGCCAGGAAAACAACTAAAATAAATATTAAATGTGTTGTAACTGTGCCCCACAAAGGCAGGATTTACGCTCCTCCCGCCGCAGCCTGTGGACGCGTTTGGTGGCAGCGCTCGTCTGAGCTGGTCTGAGTCTCCGTCCCAGTCTAACCTGCCAAAAGATCCGCCTTCAAAGACAACCACTTTGCATAAGAAAGATGACACTGACACGCTGATTATTTTCAAATCGTGCGGAACAGCTTGTTGGCCAATCATTACTGCATCTTAAAGCTTCACTGCAAACTCCCTTCTCTCTGTTTATTTCTGGTCGACCAAAAGTTCTTCTGAAAGAACAGGACACATTTTAACACAATGCGAGGAGCCAAAATGTTTCGCAGTATGGATCTCTGTCGCACCAAAACCCAGTGCTTCGGTCAGTCTTTGTATATTCTTCTTCTTCTTTTTTTTTTTTTTTTTTTTTTTTTTTTTACCCATTTTTCCACTTTCCCTTGTGAACTGAACTTGTGAACTTTTTATATATAAAAGTTTACTTAACTTTCCCATGCTTTCTTATTTGAAATACCACATAAAACCAATAATGAGGAGAATGACTTAAGAGAGTTTTGTTACTGGAGGTTCTGTCATACATTGTGTGCAAGTGAAGGCTTTCAACATTTTAGTCATGTTCTCAACAAGTGCAGCCTTTAATTGAAGAATTCATAAGTCCTCATTAATAATACATATTTTAACTTAGCCTGTCTATGGATGAATAATATATATGAAGCAAATCCAGATAGATCTGGTTTTGTTGTTGTTCTTGCACAGTAAGTTATAGTTCGATCAGTGATAATGCAGCACCAAACCTCTTGCAGACTGAATGGAAACACACAGGGTCATTTTCTGCTGTGGATCAGTTAATATAAGACCTTTCAATATGTCCGCAAATGCTGATCATTTAAGATCATTTAATAAGAAATCATATGCACAAACTGTGTTTCAGGGTATTACCCCTTTAGATAATTTTATCTGTAAATGAATGAACTAAACATGCTGGTTTAAAGCAAAAAGATGCACAGGAGTTTGAAAACTCCTCACTTTCAATACAACAGAAAATAATTTATTTCTTAGTCGGCATTTCTAACTGGCAAACAACATATAATATAATTTACATTCATAGAACAAGCAGGGGATATAAAATATTAAAATGAACAACAGAGAGATCATAAACAAGTGCATTTAATCAGTCTGTATACTGTATTAAATTAACTTCCATTTGACACTATTCATTGTTTTGTATATTTTACATGAGCGGTTTGAAGTGCATAATACAGGGAACATGTGGGTCTTATTCTTTTCGTCGGATTAATTTAGAGTCTAGTTGTGCTTTTGCAAATAACCAAAGTTTCTCCCTGCACCTTGTTCCTGTTTTTTTTTATTCGAAGGAGAAACCCAAGAAATGAGTAAAAATCTTTAAAATATTTTCAACTAAAAAGGGTATGCATAAAATCTGTTTCGAACATCTGTTTCTCAGCCTGCATCAAACATATTTCACAACTCTGAACAAATTCAATATTTGCACCATGAATAATTGTTGGAACACTATGAATGTATTTTGGTGAGATGACTGTTTCTTTAGCCATGTAGACATTTAAATCCAGAAATGAACTGTCACACCAGTCAGTTTAAGCCAATGTGACTGATGTGAGTGTGTGGAGGAGATATCAGAACACTGTCAGCACGGAGCTTTAAGAGGAAAACGCACCATTAACAGTATTCATATGATTTATTCTGTTATCCTGGAAAGATCAATGAATATCTGCCATCATGAACTCTTTATTTAGCCTTTATTTCAATCTTTGAAGACTGCAGAAACAATTTCAGGGAAATATGAAGATATCATATATTGTATGAGCTATATGGTTAAATATTCTCACAGATCAGTATTAAAACTCTTTAATTAACAGCTGTGACACAAATCCAATCTTGTTGCAGGAGTTCATTCATAAAGCAGCACATCCAACTCAGACCACATCCACGCTTCAATTTGGAAGCTCATCTTCCTCACTCTGTTCTGGCCTTTCATCCACAATCAAATCACTACTAAATATCCTTGCAGTTATCAAACAGAAACAGAAAAAATATGTAAATGAGAACAACTATATTGTGTTTGGCTATACTGGAAGATGCTAAAAGTGATTGTATAGACATTAAGAGGCCACAGAATGCTTATTGAAATAGGAGGAGGAAGAAGAAATGTAGCCTTTTTTAATGTTTTGCAGCTAATGAAGAACTTTAAAACAATTTTCACATGAAAAGGATTATTAAGATTTAGCTGCACAGTGTGGATGATGCGACAACCGTGCAGCCATTGTTGATGACAGTGTGACTGATTTTTTCTTTTTTTTTTCTTTTTTTTTTTTTTTNTTTTTTTTTTTTTTGGTAGAGTTGATGATATAGTTATATTACCTTTAAAAAATGACAAGCAAGAGAGCCTGCGCAATCCAATACGTAAAAATGAGGAACTGGTGCCTGGTCACAGCACAACAATTCAAAGCAAAAAACATGCTCCCTAAAATTTCAGGGCATAGAGTACTTCCATTAAAAAGGGGAGGTGACAGAGGAAAGCGCTTGCTGCAGAGGGAGGCCTTTTGGATCCATACACTGCAGACTGAAAACCCTAAAGGCTTGAATGAGGAGCTGTCATTTTCATGTTTTTTATGACTGGTTATTGTTCAATTTGGGCTTAATATTTAGAGAATCATGAAATGTATATGCCTAATAAAATGTGGGCCTTCTGTTAAATTAATTATATGTATTTTGGTTTTTTAAAATATATTTTTCTATATGTTTCTGTATTTGCTGTGCATTATATCATGCTAGATTGTGTAGTTTTGTAGAAAACTCCATTACTGCTTGTTAAGACTGATGGATGTTGGGTTTCACCTGTGGTTTTAGGGCTATATAAGCCCCACCCACTCTTTGTTACCTTACTGAGGATGGCTTAAAGCTGAAATGCGTCCGTATTTGCCTGCCCGAGTCTTACATTAAAAATTATGAGCAGTAAACCTTTTGAGTGCTGGTCCTGTTTTTTGCTTTGAACCTTTAAAAACTGAAATACAGGCAGTACATTTACATGCATATTAAACTTCAATTAAACTCTGATTAAGGCAATAAATTGATTTTCTTAAATGCCACACACACAAATTAATTTTGAAAATGGCGTAAATTGGAGTACTTTAAGTAACAAACATAGATTATGTGATTGTAAATCGATTTATTCAGGCGTGTGAAAGTCATAGTCGGAATAAGCCTGTACCTCCGTATGCGTTTCCTCATCTGACTGACCCTTTGCACACTCAGATTACACAACACATCACGTATTCACCAAACCACAGAATCCTATTAATTCCATCCATGTATACGACTCGCTTGCATTATGGCCTTAGTCGCAGTAGAGACAAATAATGGGAGTATAGCGTGCATGTAAACGAACTGAGAGGCCTGGACAAGTCACAAAGTGCTGTAAAATGAAATGAATAAAACATATCAATGCGTAGCGCATAAAAAGCTTAAACAGACCTTTGATGATGCAGGAAGAACTGCATATTGTTTCATTTTATCTCAGCCGGGACAGGAAGATGTGACAGGGTGAGAAAAGAACAGACATGATGACAGACTCTGGCCTTCTGCTCCGTGTGTGTGTGTGTGTGTGTGTTTCTGTCTGCTCTGGAGCTAGTCACATTACCTTGTAAAAAGTTTGTGGCTGTCAGATTTATCCTCTGGCCTGGCTATGGTCTTCATCAATGGGGAACTCCTGATCACAAGTAAACAGGGGTACTTTTAGTGCATTTTTACAAGACTCACCAAAGTGCTTTCAGAAGGATTTCAGAAGTGTGTCCCGGCAAGATGAGAAACCAGGCACCAGCATACCTAAACGGTTTAGCACAGCATATCTTAGCGGTGGCATTTCAGCTGTTGGCGCTCAGTGTGTGGAGTATGAGCATAAATATAGAGTATGAATACGCTTAAGAACACAATACCCTCCTCTTATGCTGCCGATGTGCTGCTCAGGATTCACTTATCCAGCTGTTTCGCTTGAAAAGGTTTGGTGAAAACTTCAGCTTCGAAATGTCCTGGTGTTCGTCATTTTATTTACACAATTTAATGTAAGCAATGCCTTTAAAACAACTAAACAGCAGATAATTTCTTGACAAACAGCTTTTCCTGGCAGGTACTATGTTTGTTCTATATTGTTGAGGAAGTTGGTGTGTTTTAAAAAAAAATGATAGGAGTAATGAGCAAATGTCTCCTAATGGGCTCGACGCATGGTAGGCAGCGAATGACAATGACTGGTGAAACATGTCATCCCAGTGCAGCGAGCTCGACACGCAGGAAATGCACGAGGTTCTAGAACAGATCGCAAGTCTGATCGCGATTGCTGAACGATTGTTGCCATAAACAACAAATAAACACAATCCCAACCCAAGTTCAACACATATACACATAAACATTAAACACCAAAAATTACACTGATATGATATTTGCTGCAGCATATATCAATTAAAAAAAAACCATTTCTGTTCTGAAAAAAAATCATCCTTTTATGTTTTCGCAATATTGATAAATAAATAATAAATCAGATAAAAAGGCATGTTGATTGTATCATTGTTCACCTTCTAATAGTGAAAACATAGCAGCAGAAGGGTAATGATTTGATATGATACATGCTGGTAATTTATGCTGAGTTCGTTGTTCTGTTGAAATGGGAAGCCAACTCAGAATTATTTCATTTTCCACCATGCAAATTCAAACTAATTAAAGTAGGAGACTACATGAAAAGTATTTTTTTGTTATGTCGGACATTTATGAGCTATTTGCTATTCCAAACAGCTTCTGCGCTCCCAGTGTTAAATGTTTAACCTGTTACTGTGTCTGCATGCTGATTAATTTAAAGAAATGCTTCAAAATGTTCATTTATAATAGAGAAATTATTGCTGTGCAGCCATATTGAAATGATAGCAACACTAAAGAGTCAAGGAACCTTGCATGACTTTCTGATTAGGAATTCTGAATTGAGGTGGCATTTTTTTTTTAACTTTTCCGAGTCAGATATTGGGAATTCCGAGTTCCAAGTTCAAGTCTAATGCAGGATTAGATTGGCTTCCATGACTAAGCAGTAAACTGTTGGGTTGTTGGCTCATCAATGAAAGTATGCTGATTGGTCATCGTCTGGCGAAAGTAATCAAAGGTTATGCTGTAAGCCATTGTACTTGGAACTTGAAAAGTTCCAGGTCGATTCTCCTGAGTTCCGATCTAAATGTGTTCCAGTGCTCCTGCTTGGAAAAACACGGATGCTCACAGCAAGTTCATATTTTCATGGCGAGTCCGTAAATGTTATGAGGATTTACATGAATTATTTCTGAACGATTAGCAAAGAGAAAGGAAAAAAAAACAACATTTAGTAGCTGAGCAATATGTCAAAAACTACAAAAAAAGTGGTTAATCTTGTGCTAGTTTCTGACCCGAAATTTCAAGTTGAATGACCGTTCCATTGCACTTTTCTGTGTCGGAGGCTGTGTTTTTCTGAGTTCTGAGTTCTTACAGCATTAAAAATTCTATTTTGCTGGATCACATCGCAGCTGCATGTTTTTATGAACATAACAAGGGTGAAATTTCACAAGATCGAGTATCATGTGTTATCAGCTCTTTGCACTTGTTTCACTGGAAAGCAACAGAGGAGAGGCAACATCGCCACTGAGTATCGAGCAATAATAGTTTAAGATCTTGAAGGACACAGAATATTTTGCAAGTCAAATTTTCCATATTCTTTTTTTTTTTTTTTTTTTTACACGTTCCAAATTACAGATCTGTGTTATGAGTATCAGAATTGCATGTACAGAGAAATCAGACCTGATTCCAGACTCACTTTTTCAGTTTTAAAGGACCATACTGGCCATTTTGCATGTTTGAGCTTAATATATTCAATTTTCATACACGTAACATTACTGACAATCATTTCCCAAAGCATACTACTGGAACGAATGCTTCCTTCCAGACCGCCATTGGTTTCAGTTCATTCTGTACGCTATTAAAATCAGCTTGTTGATACTTGAAACATTCTTGGGATAGGNTGGTTTCAGTTCATTCTGTACGCTATTAAAATCAGCTTGTTGATACTTGAAACATTCTTGGGATAGGTAATCCATTATCATAAACAAGAGGTGTATTCAGGTTTTTTCGAAGTTACCTAATTTTAGCATTAAGTGCAATAAAAAGCGCGGAGTGAATGTGTCTCCACCAGGGAATATAGTCCCAAAAGAAGGCCTGCATTTATCCAAAAATTTAAACGACCATGACTTCATAAGGCTGCATAACTATTAGCAGGCGAAACATCGACTTCTAAGGTGGATATATTGCTTGAATATTTGATTTTGAAAGATTAAGAGATTTTGAAAAATATCAGAAAAGCTGAAATACGGTTTTNGAATATTTGATTTTGAAAGATTAAGAGATTTTGAAAAATATCAGAAAAGCTGAAATACGGTTTTATTCTTTGGGAAATGATTGTCAGCAACATAATATTTATGAAAATTGAATATGTTAGGTTCAAACATGCAAAATGGCTGGTATGGTCCTTTAAGGATCCCACAGTAATGATAGTTTTAGTGGGAAAGTCTAAATGACACATGCAAACTATGTTCCTTTGTAGCAGCGGCGTATATGTTCTGACGCATCAAAGACGAGGACAACAGCTGACTTGCGTGCTCCTTCCCTCCCTCTCCACTAGACTTTTATTATGTAGCTGATATGTAGCAGTAGAACAAAAAGAAAGTGACAGCTTTAATGTGATATCAATGCATTCCCAGGGTCAGAGCACTTTTGCTCTCCATTTACTGATCATCTGGCTTTCAGGAAACCCCGCCTGACATGTTTTAAAGCAAAAACCTGCCCTTATTATCTCTGCCTTTGGTGTAATGAAACTGACAAGATAATATTTTCACACAGCCTAATAAGAAGACACAGTCTACTGGTTTGTTGTAATTCGCCGCCTTTGTTCTGGCTCGCTCCTGTCTTTCCTTCTGTCGTCTTCTCTTTCATGATTGTTTTGCTGGTCATGATGATATCGCTTTGAAAAGGAGAAGAAAAGAGGAGGAATCAGGTCTGTTCAGTCTGTAGCATCTGTAGCCTCACCAGCTTCAACTGTCTCTTTTATGTTTTTTCAGCCCTTTTTTCATATATGAACCCCCACTATAGCTCATTCCTACTCAGTACACACACACGCACACACAGCAACTTTATCTCATCTTTGCAACCACAACAGTGCAACGAAGAAAGCAGCGCGGCTCCATCTCTGAGAAATCAGCAACTGTGAGATAATTCTGTAACTAATAAAGTGAAAGGGGGCCCTTTGATGGCGGAAGCTGAAAAGATATTTTATTTTTTTGTGTGTGGGATTTGAGATGTGTGATTCTATGGAGCGAGCTCGCTCCCCTGCTGCTAGGCTCTGGCTGGAAGCTGGCCCCCCTCTGGCTAATGTTATGGAAAATCGGAGGAATTTTATGGCTGTCTTTTCCCTCAGCCCCCTTTTTTCTTTTGTTCCCCTTTGAAGAATGACTTTAGACATTTTATTTACATATTTAACCATGGATGAAAGAAATGAAGGATGAGGAAGCAAAGCTCCTTGGGTTCTTTGGGGAATTTTGATCAGTAAAAATGAGTTGAAGCTAATACAGTTTTGTTTGCGTGGACTGAAATTTGATGAGTATCAAACACGCCGGCGTGGTGGTGACATTTCTGAAACTGACACCATCAGTCATCTGAGGGGAAAAAAATGATCTACTTCTATCAGCTCGGGACCATTATGAGTAATATTTCTTTTAATTGAAGTGGTTAGATTACTTGCATGCTGTTCCAACATGTGAGGTATGCTATGGGAGAGATGGGGGACGTTTTCGACATGTTTGGCATTGTTCCCTGCATTGAAAGGGCATGTTGATTAAACGTACGGGTGGGGTAGGGCTATAATCTTCTTAACCAAGGCCCTCCTCTTCTCTTTCAGAACCACAATGAGAAGAAACAACACACTCTGTTGGAGGTGAGACTATTTGTCCACATGCCCTGCACATTGTCACAGGATCCTGTTCTCCCTCCTGATCGCATGCATTCAGCGTTTAGCTCGGATGATCCTATTGATCAACATAATCTGTTTTTTCTCTCTTATTGCCATTCAACATTTTGTGAAGTGCTTGATACGATAAATGAATAAATGATTCATTTGCAGTGTTAATGAATGCTTTTAGTATCAGAAAATGCAGTGCAAACAAACTAGTCCAAATCACTTGAAGCACGTTTTAGAAAATGTTAAAAAGAGAGGCAGAAGCCTGGATAATGCAATCAAAATCTGATCTATCGCAGTTTAAAAGATTTTCTTAAAGGATAATTTCATTTAATTTTACAGTTGGTGTTTTTCTGTCCAGTTTGAAATTCTGGAGCTTTACTAAGAGCAGCAGTTTTAGCAAAGGGTCAGACGTTTTGAGGAAATGCATATGAATCGAGTGATTAATTATTGACGAACCCTGTCAACATCAAAGCCTGCAGTATTCTTTGCTGGTGTGGTTTAAATAGTTCAAAAAGTAAGTTATTAATGAGAGCTAAATTGTCCCACTCTTATTTTCACGCTGCTCTGTTAAAATCAGCTTTGTCTCAGCTGTGTAATATTACTGTATAGTCCCATCCGTTGAAGATTAACCGTAGAAACTTCTTTGATACGAGGGAGCCTTTTTGTGACCTCTTAAGTGTTTATGGAGTAGATTAGTATAATTATAAGGATGGCGGACCTTTATGTGACTGTGAATCTGTCAGCCATTCTGGAATAAGCTCTGCCCTAATGAATTTTGTTTGTTAAAAACCCAGTAACATCTGGGTCGAGGCTGCTTTGAAACAGCAATATTAGTTTAGGGGTGTGTCTTACATCATCCTCTTTCATGTGGTGGTCGAGAAGAGGAAGGGAGGAAGAAGCCGGGGAGGGAGGGGGGGTTTATTAGAGTTCAGCAACTTAAGACGAAGCCTTGAACCAAAACAGTTACAGTCAACTGCTTGCAAAATGCATTTTGGAAAATCACGTCAGACCCGGCGGAGATGTCAGCAAGAGTGGAACGAATGAAGATGAGAGCAATCGTGAATGTTACAGTCGGACTAGGAAGACGAAAGAGGAGGGAAAAGTCAAAAAAAAAGAGGCAAACATTTTACTTCAAGCATTGGTGAAGGACACTGATCGCAATATTATTACCCAAGGTCCTTGTGGGGGCACTTGAGTGTGAATTGCTAATCAGAAAGGCCTTCCCTGGTCTAATCCCTCTTTGAGTGGCCGGCCTGGAATCAGCGCGTCTAGGGAGACTCCCCACTGCTTCTGGCTCTGGAGGCTCCATTCAACAGCAGAACCCTCCTTTCCCATTCCCACAGTCCCCTCACACTACGTAGAACAGCCATGCACGCACACACACACACACACACACATCTTTGAGCACACGCATGCACATGTGCATGCACCCACACACATACTCATCCTCCTCCAACCAAATTAGATTAGACCCTTCCCTTTCTCCCCAGCAAGGCGCTGGTCTTTTCTCTGCCCGAACCTTTATCCTATGCTTTTGTCTCTGCTTTAAAAAAGAGAAACAAATTCCCAAACAACTCCCCTCCTAAGAATGCACTGGTTTGGAAAAGGATGAGGGGAAGGCGGACATCTTTAGCAGACCTTAGGTGATTCTATAATATTGCCAGTCCTTTGGTGTGTCTGCTCTAATGATGTGTGGATGTGGGGGAGAAAGGCAGTGTGGCTGGCAAAGCAGTGAGAACGAGGCCAGCTGTGCATCATGTCAACCTGTTACCCCACAACAACACGAGCCGTTCCTGACAGCAGCACTAAGGATCTCTTTATTCTGGCCCCTTGCTAACATTGTCCAATGTTTGCTCAGTTTGGTGATGAATCCTTCCTGCCCAGAATAAATAAAGTTCAGTTGCTGTGTCCCCGCATGACATGTGAACTAATGTGTCCAAGTCTTGTTGTATTACTTATTTTGATTCATCGATGTGTCTTTTATTCCTTGTAAACCAGTAATGGACACTGACGCATATAGGCAAAATAAGTTGAAAGGGTCTTTTGTAGGATTGTGGTGTGGAAGCTTATTCCTCCTGGTCCACACAATCCCAAAAGCAGCAAATTGAGATCAAAGCAAAATTAAAGCTGACTCGTTCAAAGCAAGATAAAAATGTGTGAGCCTGCAGCGAAATTTTCTCTATTGATTTCCTCCTTTGCTTGCACTCTGCGGGACTGTGCCGGCTGTGCTGCACTCAGCTCCAGAACTGGAGACTGTGAGGCTGCTGCAGGGAGGAAGGAAACGAGTATCGATACGGACAAAAACGCCATCATAATGATCAGGGATGAACAGATTTCACAGAGCAGTTAAGATCTAAGTGATCGGGTAACTTTTTATTGTCCTCCAAAGTCTATTTTCACTTTGTATTAAAGACACAGGGAGGAATAACGAGATCTAAAGGCAAGCATGAAAGGAGCATGAAGGCCGGAGTTACGTTTTGCTGTTTGCTGTATGTTTTGTTATTCGAGATGATTCTCCATACATGTTGACATTTACATGCACATAATACTCAGATTTTTTTTTTTTTTTTTNTTTTTTTTTTTTTTTTTGTCTGTTCTGCAATAAAGGCAATAATACAAGTAAAAGGCAGAGTATACATGGACGGAATTAATCGGATTCCATGCTTCACTGAATACACACGAGGCATTGCATAATCATAGCATGAGTGCGAGTCCACCAGGTGAGGAAATTCACGGAAAGATAGCTTACGCTGTGTTTCTCGTGACCTGGGAACTCAAAATTTCCAATTTCTGACCAGGTTAAAAAAAAACAAAAACACCCCCCCTCAAGTCAGAATCTGACTTGGAAAGTCAGATTAGCTTTCCCAACCCCAAGCTCAGACAGACGTCATTTCAACATGGCTGCTCACAAGTAAACATGAATGCAAACATTAATTTCTGTATTTCTAAACAGAAGCACTTTCTTTTAACCAAGACACAGTTAAACATGTAAACCTGGCAATGGAGTAGCTGTTATGAAAAAGTAAAAAATCTAATTAAAATGTAGCTTCTTTTGGTCTGACAGAGCAAACAAAATTAAAGTTTTCACAGAGGCGTCCATGTTGTCTTCTACTTTGCTAGCTTGAACACACGGCAGTGGAAAATAAGAATTAATTCATTAAGTCCTAATTCCATTTTACGACTTTCAAGTTCTGAGGTACAACATTACTCTGATTATAACATTTACATCCAGAACAAATTGATTTACAATTACATAATCTAAGTCACCTACTTGGAGTAAGCTTATTCTGATTTATGGCAATTTCAATTAGAACGTTTGCACATTATACACATTAAAACTCTGATTATATTCAGATTAAGGCAATAAATAAATTTTTTTCAAATGTCATGTAAACATGATAATTAGATTGGAACTTGCTTTTCCTCATTGCTGGACTCTCCTCATACCGTGATGCACAACATGTCATGCATATTTGTGAACCATGCAGCATATTAATTCTGTCCATATATACATATTACTGGCATTATTGCCTTAATTGGAGTACAGATAAAAAGCGTACATATAAATGTACAGACTGTTTGAAGAAATTGATTTATTTCCTTAATTTGAGTATAATCAAAGTTTTAAAGTGAATGTTAATGTACTGAGAGTCTCGTGCATGAGTTTTTCTTTTCTTTTTTTTATAACTGATTTTCTTATATAGGCATCAATAACACACTGAATAAACCATCCAGAAAAAAATAAATAAATTTAAAAAAACAGGCCTGTATGAGTATAGCATCTTCAACCCCCTCAGCCAACCAAACCACCTCTCTCAATCTGACCCCTCCAAAAAAAAAACAAAAACAAAAAACAACATAATCCGTCAATAAATTAGAACCAATAGAAAAAAGGTATATGATATAAAAAAAAGGTATAACTAAAATAAAAATGAAAAAAAAGTACACATATCATACACATATCAATCTATACACACTCACACACACACACACACAAATGTACATTATAAAAACCATTTCAACAATTAACTTTAAATACAATCATACATACAGTACATACATTTAAGCCAATCCCATGAAACGCTCACTTATGAGTTTATTTTTTAAGAAGCCAGATATGGACTCTGTCTCTCTGAAGCTGATTTACATTTGCAAGAACATTGAAGAGCTCCTTTCTCTTTGCTGTTTTCATTTGCTTTCATGTGGTCGTGCAATCAGACATAGATGGAGTTTTCTCAGCGCTGCCCAACAGGTTCATATTGGAAATACGTCAGCTTTAATTAGAGAGTCAGCTTGAACGTCATGTTCCAATAATAACACAACAGCAAACAAAATGGCTTTGTTACGCCGAGCACAAATCTAGGTAATTATGGGTAATTTACCATCAGTCTACTTGCGCTGCAGGTTGTGGGTAAGGTGTGAAGGGATGAGTGAAGGTGCAGGTGAAGGATTCAGGGTTGCATTTGAAGTCTTGACAAGCCTCGCAGTGAAACCTGAACAGGTATGAAGACAAGCTGGAACAATCAGTGTCTGCTCGCACCGCAGACCAGCAGCGTCTTCTGAGCGTCTGCTTTTCTTCACGCTGGAGCTTCACACAGAATGTTTGCATGCATATTAAAACTTCGATTATACTCAGGTTAAGGCAATACATTTTTTGCAAACATCAGGAGCAAACTGGGGAATATAAGATAATTGGCACTGATCTTATGTCGTTAGAGTAATGGAAAGTCCAGTTATATGGTCCTTTTCCTTTTTAAATAATCTTTATTAAATAAACATGATCCTTTTCTGACTCTGCTCATCCTTTATTTGGTGAGTTTTGGTTGCTTCCTTCTGGTCATAGATACAAACTTCCTTATCATAAAATCAATAGATAAAATCACTCCTTTATCCCAGCAGCTATTAGTTTTATAAATATCTCACTGTAAGGTTTTTTATCATATTGTCTTGTTTGATCTTTAACTGTTTTGTGTTATTTGCTGCTGTCTACAATCCAAATTGCCTCACAATGACAATAAATCAGGATGGATTGATTGTAAACACCATAATTAGATTAACATTAGCATGAAATTACTCGTCCAACTAACAGACCTGGATTATGCTATTGTAAATCAATTTATTCAAGCATGTAAATGTTATAATTGGAGTTAGAAACCTCCACATGCATTTCCTCCCTTAATGGCGGACTCTTCTCATACTCCATTTATGCAGCCTGTGTGTTTAGATGCACATTAAAACTTTGATTATACTCAGATTATGGTAATAAATAGATTTTTTTTTTTCAAATGTCAAGTATACACCTTAAAGGACCATACCGTCCATTTTGCATGTTTGAGCCTAATATGTTCAATTTTCATACACCTAATGTTACTGAAAATCATTTCCCAAAGCATACTACTGGAACGGTGAATTAAAAATGTTTTTCCTACCTTCCAGACTGCCATTGGTTTCAGTTCATTCTGTTATGCTATTAAAATCAACTTGTTGATGCCTGAAACATTCTTGGGATAGGTAATCCATCATCATGAACAAGACGTATATTCAGGTTTTTTTTAAGTTTTGTAATTTTAGTGTTCAAGCACAATAAACAGTGCGGAGTGAATGTATGTCTCCACTGGGGGAATACAGTCCCAAAAGAAGACCTGCATTTATTGAAAAATTTAAACGACTTCATAAGGCTGCGTATCTATTAGCAGGCGAAACATCAATTTTTAATGTGGGTGTATCGCTTGAATATTTGATGTTGAAAGGTTAAAAGGTTTTGCAAAATATAAGGAAAGCAGAAATACAGTTTTATCCTTTGAGAAATGGTTGTCAGTAAACGTAACATGTATGAAAACTGAATATATTAGGCCTCAAACATGAAAAATGGATGGTATGGTCCTTTAATTATACTGAAATCAGAGTAAAATGGAGTAAACTTACTCCAAGCATTAGACCTAGATTATGCAATTGTAAATTGATTAATTCGGGCACGTAAATAATCATAATTAGAGTCAGCCATCTCCATATGCATTTCTTCACCTGGCAGATCCGCTGCATAGTCCAATTACGCAACGTGTCTTAAATATTGAGCTAATCCTCTTAATTCTCTCCACATATACGTCTTACTTGCATTATTGCCTTAATTACACTACAGACAAATAATCAGAGTATAGCTTGCAGGTAAACGTATTGACTGTGTTGTGTAAATTTGGCGAATGGCGGATTCCTATTAATTCTATCAATGTATACTTCCGTCTTTCATTTTTGCTTTTGTTGCAGTAAAGACAAATATCAGAGCATGTAAATGTGCTGACAGTCTTGCACATCAAACGCCATCTACAGTAGACCAATGTGTTATATGTGTTAACATATTGGGAAACTGATAAGAAATCTGAAATCTCTGTAAGTCAGAAACTCGAAGCTTCAACAACCGACACCAACTCATCTCTTTGTTTGTCTGTGGCTGTAAAACACACACAAGAATTCATTTGCACATCAATCTTGCTTTCTCCAGCTTTCTGTTGTTAGGTGTAACACCTGGGCAAGCTGAAAGGAAGGTGAATGAAGCTGAGGAAAATGTCTTTTAATCTGTTTCAGATATAGTTTCATAGCTGTAAGCAGTCTTACCTCATCTATGAAGCTTCCTCCTCAGACAGAGGGATCACTGTATCTGTAGGCATTCCTGAGGCTCAAATATCAAAACAGCACTAAATAACCTGTCATTCTCTTTCCCCAGAACACTGACGACGCTGCGTGATCAAGCTTGTGGTCCATTTTTGTGTGAAAAATACCCTGAAATGGTATAATCTCTAAAGTTCAAAGGTCATCCCACTGAAGGGTCATTTCAAATTTCTGAAAGCTGAGCTGTAATATTACATTTCAATCCGTGTTTTTGAGATATAGCACAATATTTGTAGATGATAGCGGGAGTAAAAATATCCTGTTTTCAACCATTTTGGTAACCAGTTATGGAATGTGCCTGTGGGCTTTTTTCCCTTTACATTCTGAGCCATCGCTGTTTGACTTTTACGCGTCTGAGGTTAAATAGATGTCCCAGACACTGATACAGAACTTAATACCAAGAGATTTCTACTTCACATCAGGAACTCAGGACCACCTAGTGCTGTAGCATGGGAAGGCTGTGACATACAACACCGTGAAAAGAGGAAGTGACACAGTCAAAAACACACTCGTCCTGTTCTGAGCTGTTTGACACGTGTTTCGTACGTCCTGTTTGATAGGTGGCAGTTTTATCTCCAAAATATGCGGATGGGATCATTAGGGAATGACTGTTTTCTCTCTGATTAAACAACTTATGAAACAAGTATTCATCTCTATCTCATGTCTGTCCNCACACACACACACACAGTTTCCTGCAGACGATACCCCACTGCAGTCTCCTCTCATGAGAAAGGATGTTGCTATATGGCAGCTTTTGGATTTTTTTTTGTTTTTGGTTGCTCTGATATGAAGAGCAATGAACGAAGAGCAAAGAAAGTGAGGACAATAAATGTCCAAAGATGGCTGTGTCATTATAATGCACATTAGACCTGGTGCAAATCAGGTATGAAGGACCTACAGTGGGGTCCAAAAGTCTGAGACCACTGTGAAAATGCTTCTATTTTGCATTCTTTTTAAATTTAATGNAGTGGGGTCCAAAAGTCTGAGACCACTGTGAAAATGCTTCTATTTTGCATTCTTTTTAAATTTAATGCAATATTTTTCATTACAAATCATAATATCATCTTAAAGGACCATACCATCCATTTGTGCCTAATATATTCAATTTTCATACATGTTACATTACTGACAACCATTTCCTGAAGGATAAAACCGCATTTCAGCTTTCCTTGTATTTTTCAAAATCTCTTCATCTTTCAAAATCAAATATTCAAGCGATACACCCACCTTAAAAATTGATGTTTCGNAATCTCTTCATCTTTCAAAATCAAATATTCAAGCGATACACCCACCTTAAAAATTGATGTTTCGCCAGCTAATAGTTATACAAAATTATGAAGTCAAGGTCGTTTAAATTTTTGGATAAATGCAGGTCTTCTTTTGGGACTGTATTCCCTTCTGGAGACATACATTCACTCCACACTTTTTGTTACGCTTAAACACTAAAATTGCGGAAAAAAAACAAAAACCCTGAATATACATCATGTTCGCGATGATAGATTACCTATCCCAAGAACGTTTCGAGTATCAACAAGTTGAGTTTAATAGAAGCATGGAAGGTAGGAAAAACATTTTTTAACTCATTGTTCCAGTAGTATGCTTTGGGAAATGTTGTCAGTAACCTTACATGTATGAAAATTGAATATATTAGGCTCATACATGCAAAATGGGTGGTATAGTCCTTTAACAATTCAAGTGAAAAGTTGAATCTTTGAAAAATGTAGATGAATTTCAGAGTATGTTAGTATTTGGTGTGTCCTCCTTTTTGTTTTAATGACAGCATCACTCCAGCTGGCATGGACTCCACAAGTTTGTGCAAAACCTGATGACCCAAGTTATCCCAGCATGATTTGATACCGTTTCAATGAGCTTCTTGTGATGTCAGACTTTCTGATTATTTCAGATTTACATGGAAAAAAATCATGGATTTTCAATGTGGTCTCAGACTTTTGGACTCCACTGTTGCATTAGTTGCATTCATTGTTTAACAACTACAACAACTCTATCTAACGTCTTAAGCCTTCATTATCATTTTCCCTAACAACAAGGAAGAGGTGTGTATTTGTGTGTGTGTGTGTGCTGTGTGAACCTCACAGGAAGGACAGCAGAGTTTCTCATCCATCCAATTATTATTCTGTTTCATCTTCACCGCAGATGTTGGGAAGATCTATGTTGTCATTTTCCTGAGAAGACCAAAAGGAGGGTAAACAAACTCGTTTTAAGTGCTGTCTTGAGTGTCAAGTGCTGCTGACGGTCCACATTCAGACTGAGCCTGTTACTGTCTAAACAGGGTGACGGCAGACGGATCAGCAGGACAGAAAGACAAAAATGGCTGGGGCCCTGTCCCCTGGAAGTCGATGTTGTCTCTCTCCTGATCCCTCTCCCTTCTGATGATAGACACCCTTGTCTCTATCCTAAAGCCATTAGGACATCCTCTCACCGCCATGTCCCGTCCTTCTCTGTCTGGACAAACAACTGCATCCCCTCTACGTGTCAAGCGTCTGTTTCCTCCCTCGCCATTGACACAATCTCTCACCTCTTCTGCCAGCGTGGTTTTGACAAAGAGAGCCCGGCGTTTCAGGTTCGGGAAGGTTTCCATTAGCACCTTTTGGTGAAGCCCTTTCATCCGGCCATTATTGCCCTTGTGATCTGGCCACGTAGGGCTGTGAAACTACCGCCGTGGTGACGTCAAAGCAGACAGAGCCAACAGCCTCAGGAGGAAGTCCTCAGCAGAGAAAGGACTCTTTCTGTTTGCTCCCTCTCTAATTGTTTGCTCTGCTGTCTGGAGGTGTTTGTTTATCTCTGTTGACATTTTTGCTTGGTGTTGACATCTGATATGTGTCATAGGCACGCCATTCACAACTGTAGTGCAGCCCAGTTTAAAGGACCACATTGGTGCATGTTGAAGCCTAATATATATAAAGTAAAACCCTCAACCATTTAACAAAACGTACTACTTGAGCAGTATTATAATTGTTTTTCCTATGTTCCAGACTGCCATTGGTTTCAGTTTATTCCAGTACACTATTAAAATCAACTTGTAGAGAGTTGAAACGTGCTTGAGATAATCCATCACAGCGAACACAATATCTATTTAACTTTTTTCTTTTTTTTTTTTTTTTTTTTNTTTTTTTTTTTTTTTTTTTGAAGTAACCTTATTTAACCAGTTCAACATGGAGCTACATGGAAGAAAATATATGTCTCTGCTGGGAAATAAAGTCCTGGGAGAAGATGGACGACCGTGCCTTCTACATTCAGATGTACATGTTAACTGGCAAAATATTGAATTTAAAGGTGGGTGTATCACCTTAACAAATAATTTTGAAAGATTAGGGGATTTAGCAAAATAAAAGGAAAACGAAAATATGGTTTTATATTTTGGAAAGTGGTTGTTGGTAACATAACATGTATGCAGGTCATATTTATTGGGCTTTGACATGCAAAATCACTGGTATGATCCTTTCACACCCTTGAATGTCCATATAGGTTTTTGTAGTACAAGTTTATATTGCTATTACCCTATAGTAAAAACAAAATTATGTCTACCTAGACACATTTGAGTCCATATAAATGGGTTAGTTATGAATAAACTTTGTACGTGCAGATTTGTGCATGATTTGTTCAGTGCCAGATAATTCATTTCTCCTCAGAGGCATAAAATGATTAATCCATTCTCGTTGAATACCAAGGGATGTACTTCTATTGACTGGACAAACTATTAATGGCATCCTGTTTATTTGAAGTGATTACATGGGTTTGTTCCCATCTGTCTCATGGGAGGAAGTTCTGTCCCTATGCAGATGCTGTTTTTCAGAAGTAGAATGGTGAAGCAGCAAGCAGGCATGCAACAGAGCAGATTTAAGGAAACTGAAATAGAACAATGGCTCCTCCAAGCCTGTGTCCTATTTCAGCAGGGAACAATGCTTAAATTGTGGCACTTTTCCATACACATGAAAAACATGGGATGCTTCTATAGAGCCGTACACATTTTTGCGATATTTTTGTTCCATTTCCTTTGAAATGTGTTAGGGGAAACACAGAAGCTCCCGCAGAGCATGAAATGTTCCTCTTATTCTAAAGAAATTGTGATGTGGACACAAGATGATATAGTAAAACTATAGTAATTTAGTTTGAGATTATGTTTCAATAGAAATGCTGCATGAGCCTTGGACAGATGGCAGCTATACAGCAAATAGTAGGATATGTATTTTTAGTTCCACCTAAAGTGTGTTTTTGTTGTTTTAGATATACGACCTCCATATAAATCCAATCCACACAAAGAAATGGCAGTAAAGCAGCTGGAAGGCTTAGTGACGGCTCCCATCTCTGGGAATGCAAAGACCCCCTGGACAAACTTGGCTGAAGGACGCCCCGCCCACTTATTGTCCGACGGCCTGATTGTTTGTTGTCATTGTGGTATTGTTTTCACTGTCACGTTTTGATCTTGGTTTATGACTCCAGATGTTGGCAGAGGGATGCTATCCCACAGAAAAGACATTTCAGGCCCGTCTCTGATGTTCTCTGTGGTGTGTTGCTCCTAAAACAGCAAACAGAATCTTCCTCCCAAAACACCAAGCAACCACTGGCCTGTACATGGGAAATGACCTTGTTTGTTAACTGTGTATTTAAAATGAATTGGACAAAATTACTTAAAGGACCATACTGGCCATTTTGCATGTTTGAGCCTAATATGTTCAATTTTCAGACATGTTATGCTACTGAAATAATTTCCCAAAGGATAAAACCCTATCCTTTGGGAAATGATTTTGCAAAATATCAGCTTTCCTGATATTTTGCAAAACCTCTTAATTTTTCAAAATCAAATATTCAAGCAATACACCCACCTTAAAAATCAATGTTTCACCTGCTACACAGTAAATTTTGCTGTGTTGAATTAACACTATAAGAGTTGAATGGGACCAAATAGACTCAGGCCTAGTGTTAAATTAACTCTTATAGTGTTAATTCAACACAACAAAATTTACTGTGTAGTAGTTACGCAAAATTATGAAGTCACAGTCATTTAAATTTTTCCATAAACGCAGGTCTTCTTTTGGGACTATATTCCCTGGTGGAGGCATACATTCACTCCATGCTTTTTATTGCACTTAAACACTAAAATTACATAACTTCTAAAAAAACCTGAATACACGTCTTGTTGGTGATGATGGATTACCTATCCCAAGAACATTTCAAGTATCTACAAGCTGATTTTAATAGCGTACCAGAATGAACTGAATGGCGGTCTGGAAGGTCAAAAAAAAATTTAAATTCACTGTTCCAGTAGTATGCTTTGGGAAAAGTTAGTTTTCAGTGACATTACATGTGTGAAAATTGAATATATTAGACTCAAACATGCAAAATGGGGTGGTGCGGTCCTTTAAGTGATGTTATTGTTTTACATTTACAAATTTCCACACCCATTCTCTGATTGTCGGCACTTTTGTACCAAAAGCTCATAACTAACAGTGACAGGGGAATATGGTTGGTGTCCCAGAATAGCGTGTGTTGTGTCTCAGCACAGTTGTTGCCTCTTTTCAACAGGGGACACTGCTGATGCTGGAGCCAAATTGTGAACTATTCAGGGCATCTCCAGGAATTGTGATGAGATGGGCTAGCAGGTAGGACATGCGTTGTTGTTTAACTGAACTGCCATTGTGAAACAATGCAACTTGCAGCATTTCAGCGTACCGTTTAACTTAAAAAACAAAAGAAGTTACAGAAAGAGTACAGAGACTGAACTCAGCAAAACTCGATGAACTGGATTTAACTATGACTTAGAGAATTCCATTTTGGGGAGTTGGCCAGCAAACCAGCTCACAGGGCTATTAAATTAAGCAACCGCAATGCTGGAGGGCAGGTGTGAACATGTAATTGTTATAATGTTATTGTAGCCTTAATATTATATAGTGTCATCATGTCATTCTTTCAGCTCCAAACTCGTGAAAACGCAGGCCAGTTCTTAGAAATATCGAGCTGAGCACCAGCATCAGCACTGCGTTGAGTAATTCTGAGTTCCAATAAGCATAGCAAGATGTTCTTTTTTCATTGTGTTCAAAAATAATACGATATTTGAAAGTGGCAGATTTCCACATGGGGATTCTTGTCTGGCCAATCAGAGATGTTCGGTCTTGCGAGCTGAGGAACTATATTTCTGGATGAAATTTCTGGTTCTTTGGTGCAAAACAAAGAAGTTCCTGAGTTCCTGAAAAAGTCCCTGCATTGCAAAAAGCACTTCTGAGACACACTTGATTATAGATTCTATGACTACTTCTACTATAGTGTCACTGTGACGACACTACACCAACAACTACTAGAAATACTTGTTTTTGTACAGTATGTTCTGCAGTTATTTTCTTCATAATATCATATGAATGCTGGGAATCCTGCATGCATTTTCTTTCTGTAGGTGACTCCCACCTCCAAATTCCGGTTGCTGTCTGATGTTGAGACGAGGCCACCCTGGTCTTTTTCTTTTTTTTACTTCTGTAAAGGTTAGGGGATGTGAATGAATCAGTTCTGTGTGTGCTGAAGCTTCTTACCACCAATCAGCAGTGATAAAAAAGAGGAGAGAGAACCAGAGGCAGCAAGGGGAGTAGGGCTCCTCTGTAATTACAACATGGTCTTAAAAAGCAAATACCAAGCCCTAGCAACCTCAGCCCGGAGACAGAGAAAAAAAGAGGGGGATAGTGGAGAGGAGGGGTAGAAAAAAATAGGCAAGGGGAGCTAAGAAGCGCCACAGAGAGCGACCCCGCAATGACCTCGGCTCTCCAACAATCGTCCCCTGCCAGCTGGAGCCAGGGTGAGGGGCGAGAGCGAGGGGCCGGGCAGGATCCCCTCCGATTTATGACTGACTATAAGGCCCCTGAAAGAAACCCAATCACCCAGGATTCCTGCGCAGCATGACTCTGGCTGGAGAGAATAGATAGCCCAGCAAAGTGTGGGACTGGGGCTTCAGATGGCAGAGCCAGCAGCTCATACACAGGCACTGACAGAGGGCCACTTTACCAAGGGGAGGGCCAGTGGGCACCGGCTCTATTATGTGCAGCCCTGCACATTGTGCATGATATCATTATGCTGTGCCGACTCTAACCTCAGCTACATTCAACGACTGTCCAAACTCATCCTCTGAACTCTTCCTGTCCAACATATTTCACAACCTGGATTTACATGCACCCGGCTAATTGCTCTTTCTGTCTAATTAGAAGAAATTAAATGGTTATTACATTTCAACCTGCTATCAATGCAGAGAGGGAAAGAGAGAGGCAGACTGAGAGTAGGGCATGAAAAGAAAGGGAGAAGGCAGCTGTCTTTTAAAGCGGGGTAAGCCGTGCTTGGAGCTACCCTGCTGATCCATTAGCATATCTGAATGATCCTGTTCCTGCACAGCCACCACCACGCTGCAAGGTGGCACATCTGAAGAACGCGCCCTTTGAGCGTGCTTGCAAGCTGGGGAAACTCTTATTTTTCAACCCGTTTGAAAATCTGGAGACAACTTGATGTTTGAGAAGCCAACAAAAATAAAAGAGGGAGAGAAAAGAGGACAGAGAAAGAAAAAAGTTTCAGATTTTGAGGAGGACAGAGTTTTACAAGCCGTTTGAAGCTGGATACTTAATAATTCACTTGATGCTACAAGCAGCAGTCAGGCAGGATGGAAACACACTCATGCATGACAACACTTTTCATTGTATGCACGTTCTCGAAAGAAAGTATGTCACAACCTCTGGTTTAGGCTGAGACAATAGAAACGTAGGATATTATTAAAAAGTGGCATTTCAGGGATCCTCAAAAGCAAAATCATTAAAAAAAAATCTATTTCATCACAAAATTTACAGATTCTTGCAAGTTACTATTTTATGAAAACTAGTCCTAGCTTTAATTTTTGTGCATATTTGAACAGCGTTATCACCTCCACTTTATCAACTTATAGAGGCAAAGATAACAACCAAACTCATTCTCCAGTCCAAAATGAACAGTGACACTATGAAATGTGGACTTTGCAACATATAGATAATCATATCCGAAGTGATAAAAACATCCTTTTGGAAGAAAAATCCTATATCTTCTTGCAGTATCTCAAGCAATGCTAGAGCTTCTGGTATCTGTAAATTCTGATGCTGATCTTACTTGCTAAATGTGTCAGAGCTTAATGTGTTTTTTTTTTTTTTTTTTNTTTTTTTTTTTTTTTTTGAGATCAGCCTTGAAGTTGGTCTCCCCTCAGCCACAAAGCGGGCTTCTATTGACTGGTTCCAGGGAGCGTATTGATGGTTCCATAATTTGGGCACAGGAACACAAAAAGGCTGACCCCCGCTGGGCTCAGCACGACAGCCCAGTCAGCAGGGAGGCTTGCATTTATTAGCCTGGGAGAGGAGCTCCTGCAGAATTAAAGCACATTCACCCATCCATTGATCTCTGTCATGAAAACAATACTCGCCTCCCTCTCTGGCAGCGAGCTAGGCACCGCGCGCTCTGAGGTAATTCGGCGGCCATTGAAAACAGGATGGCTCACACCCTCAGGCTCCAAGTAAACTATTTGAAAAGTGAGAGGAATAGGATAAAAAAAAAAACTAAGCCATATTAGATTATCAATCCACCTGTCCAATTGTATTATGCCATGAATTAGGATGAATGGAGGATGAATATGAATGCAGCTGTTTTGTATGTACTTCCAGGGAGCAGAAACCTGTCTTTGTTTTGTTTTTTTTTTTGTTTTTTTGGCTGTGCTGTGACATGTTGAATGCAACTTTATGTGCCTTCAAAAGATTTTAAGCCCAGGTTTCCTCTATATTTTGAAAAGATGTCTATAGATTGGATCATGGTTAGGCCATCCACAGCTTCCTTAACTTTCTTTTAACTTTTGGCCCTGGCATTATGGTCATATGAGAGGTGCAGCACGTGGTTGCATAGCTATAGCGCCTCTCCAAGCGATCTTATCTGCTGGCCAATAGACAAGGGTAATACATGGGATAAAGGCAAAGGAGAATTAGGGCAGCATTTTCCAACACTGAGAGCCCCCACCATCTTAGTTTCTGTTAATCCGCTGATAATGGCCTTCATCACCTCCAAAAATACCAGAGAGTGAGTCACAAGGCAGGATCATGCTTTCCACTGTATCCTATCTGAGAGGAATGCACGTGTATAAGATAAACAGAGCTGCTTCATTGTTAACCCAACAAAATGTCTTGTGAAACATGTGAAAAATGAAAAGTTCCTATCAGTTGATGTCTTGTGTGCAGGCCTTCCTCTGGATATATAATAAAAAAAAACGAAAGAATAGTATCTTGAGTGGAAGGTTTGCACCTAAACAACTCTCCCCTTCCTTTGCAGCAGGGGTGTGTGTGTGTGTGTGTGTGTGTGTGTGTACACAGGCCTGACTGTTGACCTGAGGAAGCTGCAGGGCTTTGATGCTGCCCTGAGTGGCTAGTGTCCAAGGAACAGAGGGCTGTCTGGACTGTCTGGTCAGCTCCAGACACAAGCCACAGTNCTAGTGTCCAAGGAACAGAGGGCTGTCTGGACTGTCTGGTCAGCTCCAGACACAAGCCACAGTGTCAACACAAGACACGAGAAGACAGAGAATGTCACACTTCACACGTAGTTGAAAGGAGCAGTGCTTCTCATTATGCCACCTAGAGCTGCTTTTGTCAGCTGGGGTTTGATGTGTGGAGGGGAAGGGCTCAGAAAGACGCCATGGCCTGGTATGGGGCCTGCCGCTGCTACGTTTGAAGTAACAGTCGGGACAAGGTCTTTCATATTTACAGGAAAGAGAGGAAAACTCAAGGGATGGCCTTGATTGGCACACTGTTTTGTTAGCGCGATAAATGGCTTGAGCTAATCACCATTTGCAAACGACCTAGTCACCAACAGTCCCCGGAGCTCCAGCCGCCTCAGGAGTTTTAAAAACATCTTTGCAGGCACTTTTTTTTTTTGACTCCTCAAACATCAGACTTCCTTTAATCTATTCTTACTCAAAAGTCATTCAAATATGTTACATAAATTATGCTCTTAGCATTAAAATCAAAGGGGAGAACCATCTCCATCTCTCCTACTGCTGTCAGTAAACTTTTCGATGGACAGGCATAGTCAAACTTAACTTATGGATACTATAGACTGTAAATTTTTTCATTGTAATGTAACTTTATAATGTGACCACGTCCCTCAATTACTATGAGAACACTCCTAAACATCATTGTACATTTCATTTATTCATTAAATTAGAGCACGAAAGATAACTTCTTCTGTATGACACAGGATATCTACCAGCGGGCCATAAAAATAATCTTTATACTTTAAGATTATGGAATCAAATGCAATAATTCCTTGTTTTGTTATTGTATATCTGTAGATACATTATTATTTAAGCATCCAGTTGTGTGATATATTACTCCTCTCCAAAACTTAAAAAATAAATTTTTTTTAAAAACTGTTCAGCCTAAAATAAACACTTAAAGAAAAATGTTATAGAAATTTCCATGTTCTTACTTTCATTTACTTTGATACATTTACAATCATTTTATGTGCAAAAAATACATGGATCCACTTCTACTCTCCCTTGCTGTGCACACTGAGTGAAAACAGGTCATTTTAGATCTTTAAGGCCTGCTCCCAAAAAGCACATTCTGTTCTAATTAACCCATTGCATCAAGCCTGAGCTGCAAAACCCCACAGACTGCTAAATATACAGTATATGCTGGCCAAAACACTCGCTTGCTTGCTTGGTACTTTGTGTTGAACCAGGTGTGCAGGTGTGTCAATTTAAATGTGTTACCTGATGGCATAAACATGTTACAGAAGTAAAGGACTAATCACTTTCAGAGAAGTTCATGACCTGTATGGGTTTGCATTTCTGGATGCATTTCTGTAAACATGAACTACAATTTTTGCAAATGACAATGTTCAACACAAACTTTCTACTATATAACACTATAAAAATGAGGGTATTAAAAAAACAACAACATAATATGTCCCCTTTAGCCTTGAGACCAGATTGTGAATTCCCATGCGACTACGTCTGCAGATTTCTCAAATATCAATATTGTAAACCATTTCTGCCTTCATACAGTCAGTACAGTAATAATCAGTACAAAGTATAACTAAAGTGTTAGAGTTGTATTACTTTATATTATTTATTACTAGAACTTTTTTACTAGAACTTCAAGATGCACTGATGCAGTTATATCTGTGAAAATCTATCCAACTTTTATCACAGTCTGCCCTTATCATTCAAAGGACCAAACACTGCAGCTAAAATAACATCTTTATCTTCATCTCCATGCTGGCTAGGATCTGATTAATGTCCCAACTGTTTCTCCTCTCCCAGAAGTTCTTATAGTGCAGGTTAGTCCATTTTCTATGAAGTCTGTGTGCATTGTTTGATGGGAAAACATTCATATACCACATCAAATACACTTTGTACTTGGCAAACAAAGTTGATTCTGATCCTGTGTCCTTTTTTACATTGCAAATGAGAGAAAAAAAAACTTATTCAGTAACATCTTACTGGTGTTGACTACTACACCTTAAACCACCATGAAAGGTCATGGTCAGGGCCTCTCTTTGTAATATATACAAGGCTTCTTTCAAAAACAAAGGAGAGAGAAAAGGGAGTGTGTGTGTGTGTGTGTGGGTGACAGAGAAAGAGAGACAGAGTGTGTGTAGGGAGGGTGTAAATAGACTCTGTTCTTATCTTTGTTCAAATAGTGTGGAAAGGAAAAGTCAGGAAATGCACAAAAGGGAGAAAGGAGCGTAGAACAAAGGCAGGTACAAGATAATGACAAGGTCAAGTGTGTGTTCAATGCCTCAATTCAGCTGGAGAGAGATAAGGCCGTACCTGCTGACAAGGTGTGTGCAGCAGAGGGGAATGTGAGGTCAGTTAGAACTGTGGGGATAGATTTGGCTACACACACGCACACACGCGAGCGCGCACACACACATACACACACACACGTTTTTGTCGTTCATCTATTGCAACATCAGCTCTCCAGCACCACCTGTTGGACAAACAGGTGCACATACAGTTGCACACACATTCAATTTAACATGGGTTGCAACAGATCGAGTTTAGAAATTTATTAGGAAGATTTCAGAATAGGCATCTGGTAAAAAACACACAAACACAGTGACCGGTGAGTAGTGGCAGCCAGGTGCACCAGTGTTCACTCAACCGGAAGTCATTTAAAGGACCATACCAGCCATTTTGCATGTTTGAGCCTAATATATTCAATTTTCATACATGTGNATTTAAAGGACCATACCAGCCATTTTGCATGTTTGAGCCTAATATATTCAATTTTCATACATGTGAAAGCTGAAAAAATCTGACATGCAACTTACGAAGTGTATCATAATCAGTCTGTAATGTGAAATGATTTGTCTGGATGCTACAGAGTTTGACATGTAAGCAAGTTTCACTTTATTCTTTAAAGCCTTGCATACAGTATATATCATGTCCTGCTATGAGTCCAGTGTTGTAGGAAGCTTTTAAAACCTAAAAAACAACGCAGATACGTTGCCAGTGCATTCATCAGGTCTTTACTGGAGCAGCTCCAACAATAATCAACACAATTCTTGTGCTGCTTTGATATTTAAGTTCTGTTTCTGAGAGGCATGTCTCAGGCACGGAGCTCACATCTGACAGTGAGTATGACATTAAGTATGATTTCAAACAGCAACAAAGTGTGAAAGGGCTCGAGGCTCAAAACTTACTTTCACAAAGCTCAAAGGATCAGATTAGTTGAAGGCTATCTCTGATGTGTCACTCATCTCCAGGAGAGAGGAGAAAGAGAACACAAGATAAAATGTCTTTTGGTGGACCGAGAGCCAGGGAGGGGAGACAGAGATGGAGGGATATGCTTCAGTAGATGTGTGATATAACTGATCCTCATACTGACCCTAATCCTGATCTGGAATTCTGATCTCATGCCTGGGTAAAGGAGATAAACACCCTTTGGGGAGTTTCAGGCAAAAGAGAGGCCTTGGACAGATACTCAGAGGTGGGCTGGGTCGGTGGGACATCAGGCAGCACTTTGACCACACAGAGCCTTGAAGATGTGAGGGGCCAAGGGTCTATTTAGTCTCATGCAGCACAGCCAGACTCAGGGTGAGCACAGAGAAAAAGCACCAGGAGAGAAGGTTTGAAGTGAACTGCAGGGAGCAGGCTGGCTATGCTGTTGCGACTGAAGAAGAAGATGAAGAAGAAGAAGAGAACGAAAAACTATAATAATATCTTGCACTTCTTGTTTTTAAAAAATTTTTTAATTTAGTTAATTTTTTAAACATATAAAATAAAAAATAACAATGACAAAGACAGCAAAACAAACAAAAGGATCTTCATGAATATCACACAAAGTCAGTACATTATATACAGCTGAGGGCCATCTTAAGTGTCACATATCAACAAATTATATAGAAATATGACCCATAAATAGTCACTGATGGGCACAGTCATTTCATGCACCTTCCAGAAATTTCAACAAAGGTGCCCAGACCTGCCTAAATCTCCCAGATTTNGTCATTTCATGCACCTTCCAGAAATTTCAACAAAGGTGCCCAGACCTGCCTAAATCTCCCAGATTTGTTTTGGAGATCGTGAATTAACTTCTCCAATGGCAATAAATTAGCCACTTGATTCAACCATATTTTAACAGAAGGTATCTGTGGGGATGACCACAAAATAAGAATACACTTTTTAGCCAAATAAACAANTTTAACAGAAGGTATCTGTGGGGATGACCACAAAATAAGAATACACTTTTTAGCCAAATAAACAAGCACTTCTTTAAAGTTATCTCAATTTTAGTTTCTTTTTATTTATCTATTTTACTCTTTGAGGTCGCCATGAATGTTTTTTGTTTATACTGACATCTAGTGGTGATACTAGAGTATGTCATGAGTAATTAAATTTCCCAAAGGTTCAAAGAAGATGTACTCAGAGTCATACTAAAAAAAAAAATTTAATCATGTCAAAATGAATGAACACAGCTTGGTTCCAGTAGGAGGCAGGCTTATCGCAGAGATGGAAGTTTACACACACACGCACACGCACACGCACACGCACACGCACACACACACACACACAAAATCCCTGCCAGTGCCTCTGCTTTGTGTACNCACACGCACACGCACACGCACACACACACACACACAAAATCCCTGCCAGTGCCTCTGCTTTGTGTACTGAGGATTAATAGTCCACATCAGGGGCCCTGATGGAGGGGGAGCCAAGCGAAGAGAACATGTTTGGCCCCTAGACTCTATCAATCAGACACCCCTGCTTCTACCCAAACCAAATTGACCTGCCTGTGCACCGTCCACGTCCACGCTCTGTGTGGAAATAAATCACATTAAATCTGAAGAAGGTACCTGTCAGTTCCAGTGAATACACCAACCCTCCTTCTGCTCTCCCCAGATGGAAAGATGCATCTGACTGTTCGGCTCACTATCTCACACTTACAACAGCCCGAACACTTGACTGAACTGCCTGCAGAAAGTCACGGATGCACTTTGTTTTCTTTGAGAGTTCAGCTTTAGTTGGATCGTAACACACACACATGCATACGTGCACAGGACATTCATTGATCAACTAGTTTTGATCGTCAACTATAAGCTCAAGGTTCAAGGTTCAAGGAAATCTTTATTGTCCCTGAGGGGCAAATTGTTGTACAGCCAGCAGAAACCACACAATCATACTACAAACAATACACAATATACAATGGGCAGTAATTAGCAAAAAAAAAAAAAAAAAAAAAAAAATCACATTCAATTATTTAAAAGGCCAATGGCAGCTGGAACAAAAGAGAATTTAAGTCTATTTGTCCTACTTAGGCTGCTTGTATCTGCAGCCGGATGGGAGCAACATGAACTCCTTGCACAAGGGGCGCTAGGATCAGCCAGGACAGACTGGGCCTTCTTCAAATCCTAGTTTTGTACAACTGGGAAAGATCAACCAAGGTGATGCCTGCAATTTTGCTGCACACTTTAACAATACCCTGCAGTCTGTTCCTGGTTTTGAAGGTAAGTGACCCGTACCAGCAGACAAAAGCGAATGTAAGGATTGATTTGATAAAACAAGAATAAAACAATTTCACAAAAGTATTGTCAAACTCATCTTTACAACATTACAGCTCATGCCAACATTAAAGCTCATCTATTTGTATAAGACAGAAGAGGTTAAATTTAATGATAAAGTGGATTCTTGGATTAAAAAATTAACGTACTTAGATTTGTGTTGGTGTCATCGGTGCAGAGTTGTTGATACGTTCTTGCGTCAGTGCTGACAAGACAAATTCCCTCACATTCACTTTACTTGATGAATACAGTGATTTTGAGTCTCATTCTCATTAAAAACACAGTCACACCAGTATGTTTGCAATAGTGCAGTTCCCCTCCTCTCATCCTTCATCTGTCCCCTTATTCCCTGGTTGTATAAAGTCTGTTCCTCTGGCTCTTGGCTCCAGGAAGTTTCACAGCATGAGCAATAGTGTGAGGGGAGATAATGTGAGGAGGGCTGGCTTTAAATCTCAGCCCTGCTCATCTCCTCTCATCCTCTGGTTCACCTACGCGGCCGGCTGACAGATGACACAGCGAGCAGTCCAGGCTGCATCTCTGTTCTTGGGTCATCCATTGCTCCTGGAATGATAAGTGGCTGTGTCCTGGTGTGGCTCATCCTGCTGCATACACAGTCAATCACAGCCAGGCCGCGGTACAACACACAGCCGTGGAGCCATAACAAAACTCATGGTGACATCTGAATCTCCTGAAGTGACAAAAGGATTTTCCACTGTTGGACCCATAAAGTATGAGTGGTACCACTCCTGCTGCTGCTACCTCAATAAATACTAACACCTAGTTTTGGCTCTGTTATTTAAATTACTTGTTAAAGGACCATGACATGCATGTTTCAGTCTAATAAATACTACCTGCATACATTACTGCTTACATTACTGTCAAAATTACATTGCTGCATACATTACTGTCAAAATATAAAACTGTATTTTAGTTTTGGTGTTATTTTGCCAAATCCCCTATTTTTCAAATTCAAATATTCAAGTGATACACCCACCATAAAATTCAATGTTTCACCTGCTAACACTCACGTTCTAATTTAAATTCCTCTGGCAAAAGCAGTTTTCTCCTGGGATTATATTTGGTGGAGGCATGCATTTTCTTCCGTGTAGCTCCGTGTTGGATTGGTTAAATTAAGTAACTTCAACAAAAAATAGTAAGGGCATGTGGTTTGCTGTGATGGATTACTTGTCTCAAGCACGTTTCAAGTCTCTACAGGTTGATTTTTTATAGCGTAGTGGAATGAACTGAAACTGAAACTAATGGCTGCCTGGAAGGCAGGAAAAACAATCAGAAAATGTACTATTCCAGTAGTATTTTTGGGGGAAATGGCTGTCATATCATATTTCAAGTGCATCCAAAAAAAAAAAACTGCAAAACTACAAAAATATGATTAAATAATATTTACCATTTTGCTTTAGAGCTGAAGGTTCTCAGTTAACCAGGTCACTCACAGCAGCAGATTCACTTGGACTTGCTGTTTAGTTTTGAAGACATTGCAACAAATGGTTTCCTCCAGTTCTAAGTCTACAGAGGGCAATAAACTGGCATTTATCCTCTAAGAGTCATTCATACCTTGAACCAGGTGACCCATTGGGTCACATGGGAGTCATGTAAGGTCATCACGGGTCCACTAGGCTCCTTGGGTCAATAATATATTCAGTCAGATCAGGTCAGGTTGGTCATGTGATATCGCTTTGGGTCTCGGGTCTGTGTGTCTTATACCCAAGTGGATCCGAGTGGACTCAAGCAGACTCCCGATCAGCTCTGATGTTTTTTGAGATGAGAGATGACATAAACTGAAGTGCAGAAAAAAAAAATGGAGGAGAAAAGTTGCTTGTTAATTGGTGTTACATCATGCTTCTGCCAGAGCTGGTGTTCTCTCTTTCTGTTTGACTCTAATTGGGTCTGTATGGGTTGACTGCATTTTGGATTAGGTCTAATTATCCTCGGGTCTATTTTTGGTTCGAGTCCAACTGTCCTTGAGTCCCTTTCAGATCAGGTCTCTTTTTCTGAAAATTAATTTATACACATCAAGTTCGCGGATATTTACCACAGACCTATTTTGGGAGGGGTCCAAAATTTTTGACCTTTAATGTGAGGGTCCTGATCCAAGTGGCTTTTTTTTTTTAACAATATTTTTATTGTATTTTTTTCTTTGTTATACAGGGTATATGTCCATTTTTACACACAATGGGTACGCATACATAAGTATACATATGCCTCTATACATACTACTGAGCATATTAAGACAGCAGAAAATATCACTTGATTGCATACACTCTTGCATTTTTATGCTGTACTAAAAATAGAAAATAAAATTAAAAAGAGAAAAAAAAGGATAAAACATTCTATACAAGAACAGATTAGTTTCTCTGACAGACATTATTTACAATCCGCAAAAGTATACTCTTTCATAAAATTAGCAGACAAATAAATTAAAATATCAGATATACTCTTCATGTGAATAAGCAAGTGGCTTTTTTTTAGTTCTAAATCAGTAGTGGGAACTACCTGAGGCCACATGGAAGCCAGGACCCTCATGTGATGAGTTACCTGGCCTAAGGTGTCAATGGCTTTCAGAGGATAAATGCTGGTGGTTTTCAAAACTAAACAGGATGTCCATTTGCTTTGAACCTCTACTGCTAGATATTATTTTAGACTTGCTCTTATTTTCACAGTTTTGACATAATGCTAGTGGCTGATTATCATTCAGCAAGAAGTGATCCATGATTTTGATGTCTCTTATGTTTCACATCATTTATCGAGTGAGTGACCAATAGCCAAGTAAAGTCTTCTGTGTTCCTTTAAGACTCAGATAAAACAATGGATGCACACACATACACACACACAGTCCAGCACTGAAATCATTTTACATCTCACTGCAAGTGCAACAGGCATTTCACCAATGTGTCACTAGATGGCAGCACAACTGCATTGCTCTGTCACTGCCTGATTGAAAACTTTAGACATTCACACCTTTCATCTGATCATTTGTATGACATAACACGATTACGTAAAATGTCAAATCTATCATTAACTTTCTCTAAGATTGACATGTTGCCTGTCTTAAAACTCCTCATGTGCACACACCATCACCCTCTGTAAGAAAAAATCTAATAACATGGCTGACTAACTGCTCAGCCTGCATGTCATGCTGTTGTAAGCTTGCATGGAAGATAAATACATAAATTAAAGTAGAGCTCTGACATCCACTCATAGGCCTCTGCCCAAACCACCCTCTAGAGATAATAAAAAAAAAAAAAAAAAAAAAAAAAAAAAAAAAAAATCTGAATTTTGGAAGAGAACATTCCTGTTAATCCTCTGGACCTGAACATGGTTTGCCAGGTAATTCCAGGAACTTGGCACTCTATCACTGAAAGGGAAATTGGGCTTAACATGTGAGGCCCTGTGGTCGTGCAGAGTGTCTTTAAGCAAACTGAAAGGCGGACTGGAAGTTTGATGTACCACTTACAGCTATATGCCACTTCAGCTACAGTTTTTGCTCATATGTAGCAATTAAATCTCTACTGAAACACATATACTTGGTTCCTTTTCTGTTTTAATCTTGGGATATTGCCCGGTCAATCATAACAAACAGCAAATATGAATCCAGATTCTACATATTCATACATCCAAACCAGACTTGATCTCCTCTTGAGGAATCTCCTGTGCAGGACTCCAGGAATCAAGTGAGGATGTCCTGAAGACATCATGCGTTGTCTATATTTTGGTTGTGAATGCATCATGCGGTGTTGGTGTATACATACTAATCTGTCGCTGGAATGTCTACCCGTCATGATTCATTCCATCATGGCTGACTGTGTTCCCCAGAGCATGAGGGAGAAGCTTATCGTCTGTCTCCTCATTTCATGCCCTGTAGCAGCCAGTCTACAGCAATACAACAAACTCAGGATGTAGCCATCATCGCTTTGCCTTCACTGCTATAGCAGGAGACATACAAGGAAAGCAGCAGGCACGCATTTAATCATCATATTCAAAAAGTGTCTCAGCCGTGAGTCTCAAAAAAAATCTAACCTTTCCACCACAGCTTTTTCAGGATAACATGAGCGAGTTGCAACCTTAAAAACATGTAGTAAGCTGAGATAACCTATCCAATATCAGAAACTAATGAGGCAGAAAGAGGAGTTGGAGTGGACAGACATCATCATTTTATCATTTCAGCTCCATACATTTTCTTGTACAAGATAAGCTTTGTCAGAGGTCAGATACTGTGTGATAGTTTGACCAATTTCCAGCACTATTTCTGGCAACTGCTGCTGATTTGATGGCAGTTCGGATTGCCAGCCATGGTGAATGAGCTGCTGCAGTGCCTTTGGCTCGCAGGGGAAATCTGTTTGGGCTGCCAGGAGTTGAACTGACGGGTGCTTTTACTCCTGGTGAGAAGATTGCTCTCATGTTTTATTGAACGTTGCCCCCAGCACCTCTCATCCTTGACAATCTGATTCTACCAAGGTCCACCTCATGACCTTAATGTTCAACCAATGGGGTGTTGCAATTCACTCACTCTGACCCCTCAGTCAACCTCATCACCCTTATAGGTCCTCTGGGCACCATTTATGGCCCACTCTCAAAGTGGATTAATATCTTTGCTGCCCACCTGCACTGTATTTAACTGTCCTTGCACTGAAATAACCTCTCATTTTTGCCCTTTACCTCACTCCTTTGATTACAAACGAGGCCAGATATCACTTTATCATCTATTCTTGGCTGACTTTCACTGCTAAGGTGCATAGCAAACAACCTCCTCATGTACATGTCTCTTTGGCAAATATATTAAATTTGGGTCATGGACCCTTAGTACACCAGTGAGTTAAAAGGAACATACTGGTGATTTTGCATGCTTGAGCTCAATAAATATAACCTGCCATACATGTTATATTTCTGCCAATCATTTTGCAAAACATGCGGTACACTTTTCCTACCTTCCAGACTGCTGGAATGGACGTCAGTTCCAGTTCATTCTGGTACGCTATAAAAATCAACTTGTAGAGATTTGATAGCGAACCATACATCGTTATTATTTATTTTTGTCAAAGTTACTTTCTTAAACCTGTACAACGTGAAGCTACACTGAAGAAAATTAATTTCTCCTTTTGTAGAGAAATTAAAATGACTGTGCTTCTACTTTTGGACATATATATTAATAATGTGAAACATTCATTTTTAAGGTGGGTGTATCACCTGAACATTAGACTATGAAATTTAGCAAAATAACAAAAAACAAACAAACAAACAAACAAAAAAAAAAAAACTAAAATACAATTTTATGTATTGGAAAGTTGGAAGTAAATGTATGTGGATAGTATTTATTGGGCTTTAACATGCAAAATCATCATTATGATCCTTTAAATCACTCTTTCCTCTTTTATTCATAGATTTTCCCTTGTTCAGTTTGGTGTATTTGAAAATAATAGCTGGTGAGCAAAATGCTTAATGAACAATCCAATATCTGAAAATATATACTACAAAGATATTTCCTCATATTTGTACTGCATATAGTATTTGTTGGGCTCCATCATGCAAAACCACCAATAAGAGTCTGTTTAGTTTCCTTGTCTGACCTCTAGAGCTGTCAACTAAACTGTCTGTAGATTTAATCCACTATGTCACGGAGCCAGTGATGCTTAAAAAACAAGCCCAGTCCTTTATTATCCATTTTACCACTTAACTACTACACGTTTCTGTGAAGACACGCAGAGGAAATGTTTGTTATTTATGGAAATTTTCTCTAAAAAAACAAAACAAAACAAAACAAAAAAAAAAAAAAAACNAAAAACCAAAAAAAAAAACCAAATGGGAATTATTTTAATTTGGAGATTGATGAATGAAGTAAATGAGAAAATAATAGTGAGCCTTCTATGAAACAGCTATGCTGAACTGAGGCCTATGGCATTAAGGTACGGTATTAACGTCATCTAAAATGTAAATTAATGAGAAAATAAATAAATTATGAAGATTCTTCATAGGAGACAGTCACTTAAATATATGTATTTTTCCTCTCTGTGGCTTTAAAAACAAATTAATCTTAAAATAACTAGAGCTTAATATTGTATTATGTCACTATTGTTGCCATATTTCTTCAATATAGCCCCCACTAAGAATTATTTTTCTCACAGAAATATCAAAGCTTCCCTATGAGGCAAGAAAAATATATGTGAAGGAAGAAATGTTTGCATCATCGAGTTACAAGCTGTTTTATTGCACAAACGTAACATCTGGCTTCATTCTTTTCAGGCAGATGTGAGAGCTGACATCTGATTTTTTTTTTTGTTTTTTTTTTGTCTTGACTCAGCTGAATGAACATTGAGATTCTCCTCCTTTTACATAAGGGGAGAATTTTATGAGAAATTATTCAGAAATGTATGTTATTATGGAACACCAAATGCGCCAAAATTAAATAAATAAAAACGACATTATGAAATAAATAACTATGCAAAAATCATTTTTATCATGAAATCTTATTTCATAATAACACTTTTATTTCATAATGCCCCACTTTTAAGTCTCTTTTTATTTCACAACACCATTTTCATTTCATAATAACACTTTTATTTCATAATGCCCTATTTTTCAAATGTCTTTTATTTTATATCACCGTATTTTATGATGTCTTATTTCATGACGAGATTTCATCAAGAGATTTGAGGCGAGTGGGCGTGGCCTTACGCTGCTGCTTTGTTCGGGGTTCCAGATAGTAGTCAGCGAAGGCAAACAAATTCAAGTCAAAAGTTCTACTACAACAATTAAACTGTCACCAACTTCAGTTTTGAGTTTTTTCATGCGAGTAAGTAGCTGCTTAGAATTCAAATATATGGTTGACTGATTTTTAATACAGCATAATTTTAATCAGTTGACCATATATTCTAATTGTAAGTAGCTACTATCTCGCATGAAAAACACTCAAAACTTAATTTGGCGACAGTATAATAGTTGTAGTAGAAAGTTTTGACTTGCCTGCCTTGTCTGGAACCAGGAACAAACGATCAGCGTAAGGCCACGCCCACTGGCCCTCAAATCTCGTGAAGTCTCATCATGAAATGTGCCTTTATGAAATACGGTGCTGTGAAATAAAAGAGACTTTTAAAAAATGGGGCATTATGAAATAAAAGTGTTATTATGAAATAAGATTTCACGATAAAAATGATTTTTGCATGGAGTTATTTATTTCATAATGTTGTTTTTATTTATTTAATTTTGGTGCATNTGATTTTTGCATGGAGTTATTTATTTCATAATGTTGTTTTTATTTATTTAATTTTGGTGCATTTGGTGTTCCATATGTTTTGAGTGAGGAAAAAGATGCCTTACACAGACAGGATTTATAAACTAAATAAATGTTATGTGAAACCTTATCCTAAAATTGCTTGATGAGCCTTAGAGAGATTTTGGTATCATCGAAATTCTAAAAAATCTCAGTCATACATGTCCCAGATTGGATGCTTATATCAATTTTTTACACAAGCAGGGACTTGATTTCACTCTAAATGCAAACTGATCCTTCCCGGTTACTTCATTCATTTTTGCCATTTGTAGAAGCATCAAAACAACCATCAATCAAGCATGAGAGTCAATTTTTATGTAAAGTAGCTGTTGTCACTCTGTTAACAGTGTATGTATGTGTGTGTGTGTGTGTGTGTGTGTATGTGTGTGTGTGTCTAGCACACACTGGCTGTTCAGAGGGCTGCAGAGCGCCCTGTCCTGCCAGCCGTGGTGGGATTACTCTGGGGATTAGCAGGATACTGGCAGCGCCCACTGATGGGACAGAGATGACAGTTCCTATCATGTACTTCCTGCTACATCCCTGCAGTATTCCCGGATTTAAACAACAACAACAACAAACAGCAGATTACACGAGGATGACAGCGGGGGAAGAAGTCACACATCACAGTGGAGATTAGGCTGGGCAAACTCTTCTTGGGGGTTTTCAAACCAAACATGGAAAGACATCTCTCACGGTCCAGTTTGGGCTGGATTAGGAAACTGGAGACAGTATTTCTTGGCATAGGAGCGTGGGAAAAAACAATGTGTGTGCTTATGTTAACTTAAGCTAATGTGCTAATAAATAATTTTGCGGTTGGAAACATCACAGTGTTACTTCTGGGATTTTAAAAAATGTATATTCTGCAAATGCAAATTCTGATTATTGCAGCATATGTCAAAGACAGCCTGTAATCAGCTGTGAGTTGGTGACAGGATGAACCTGTGTGACTGTAGGACCTGCTGGAAGACGGAGAGGTCAAGCTCTTGGGTTTGAGCCATCTGAGCTTGTATTTGTTCAAGTTTCTGCTTTGTTCCTTTCAGGTTTTACACACTTTTCACTGATGTTCGGAAAACAGCTTGTGCAGACATGGGGTGTATTCCAAGTTCTTATTTGATCGCTCCTTGCTCCTTGAATGACCTGGAAACCAATCTGCTTCACCATCTTTAAAGACGTTCCAAAGTGCTTATTTCTGTTTTGAGGATGGAGGAGGCTCTCTGAGGAGACGTGAGCGAGGAAACCCAAGATGCTCCTACATGGAAGTCTGTTACTGACAGACACGCCCCTTTACTGGAAGTCTGGTTCTGATTGGACAGATCTACTACAGCTGATCTGATACACCGACATGCATCTTAGTAACCTCATGAGTTCCATCAAACGTGAACAGAAAAACAACAGCAACATCTCAGGTGTAAAATTACTCCGATGTTTAATTCTGATTGATCATCTGTTTAAAATGACTGGATGGTTTCAGTGCAACTCTGAATGATAAAGAAACATAAAACAATAAAACAACTCTTATATTGCCACAACCAGCTGATCTATTCCAACAAAATCCACTGAAATTGTTTTTTATAAAACATGGAAAAGTTCACTAACGCTGATAAACATTTAAATTTTAACTTTCTGAGCAGTGAAACGCTTAGAAATGTGTGATCTGTAGATTATAAAGTCAGATTGTTCTGCATGTTTATCAAACTGTTCATGTTAATTGTTACAGTAATAATCAGAGGAGAATATTTCCTTATTTTATTATCTGTAGAAACTAAAACACAGCAGCTCCAGGAGCTCTGACAGCTGAGACAAGTCATGTTACTTCAGATGATGCTTGAGGATGCTTCATTTCTCTTAAATCGTATTTCCTCAGCTCCTCTGTCCTTGCTTTTTTTCCTTGCATCTTTTCCTTGTGTCTTCAGTGGGTGGGATTAAGACGCAAGGAAAAGACGCGAGGGAAACATGGAAATGAATAAGGAACTTGGAACGCACCCATGGAATGTGAAAAGTCCTCCAGTTACCTCACCTCCATTTAGGACAAGGCAGCCATTTTTTCTGTCATTTAATAGAAAGAAGCTTCCAGTATATCAAAGAGGTTCAGATTTCTGTTTTAGCCATTGTAAAATCATCCATCCATCCATCCATCCATCCATCCATTCATCCATCCATCCATCCATCCATCCATTTATCAGCCCTTCCATCCATCTTTCCATCCATCCATCCATCAGTCCTTCCATTCTTACATCCCTCTGTCCTTCCATCTGTCTGTCCATCCACTCTTCTGCTCATCCATCCATCCATCAATCAGTCTGTCCATCCATCCATTCATCCATCATCCTTCCATCCATCCCATCCATTCGTCCTGCCATCCATCTGCTCATCCATACCTTCATCCATCCATCCATCTGTCCATCTGATCATTATTTTATCCATCCATCCATCCATCCATCCATCCATCCATCTGATAACAGAAAGGGTACAGTTAACAGTTTGGNATCCATCCATCCATCCATCCATCCATCCATCCATCTGATAACAGAAAGGGTACAGTTAACAGTTTGGCTGCCTACAACAAGAACTAATACATAGACACACACACCTTAGAATTTCCAGTCTACTTACTGTAACTTGGATCTTTTAGGACTGAGAAAAACAGGAATACCCAGAGGAAACACACATAGACACAAGGAGAACATGCAAATTACACACAAAGGCACCAAGATTCAAACCCAGGACCTTCTTGCTGTGAGGGAACCACCTTCTCACTCTCTGGTCCTCTGAAGTCTGTCATGTTTTATGTGCTCTTGCTCATCATATTCCTGTCATCCAGCTGCTACTTTCCCATATATAAGCTGCTAATATCTCTCTGGACTTTTATTTGATGTTGACATAAAAGCTTATATACTGTATAGCTTGATATATCAGCCACTGTTCCAGTTTATTACAGTATTCTGGACACCTGCCTGTGGGGTGTTAAAGCAGTTAAAGTAGTTTAGGACCTCTAGTCTGCATTCAGCAAGATCATCAGTCTTCAAAATCAGCACAAAGTAAACACCTTCGACAGACTGAATACTAGAGCCGCACACACTCACACTATTAACCATATAAAGATCTAATCCTTAAAGGAGCATACTGATGATTTTGCATGCTTGAGCCCATAAATACAACCTGCACTCGATAAATACAGCAATTTTTAAAAATAGGTTGTGAAATTCCTTTTCTGATTTTTGTTTCAGAATCGGAAAATGAATGGAATGCGCATGGACCATACTAATCCGTGTATCATTCGTTCTTTTCTTATTCATTCAAGAATCCAAAATCAGAAAACAAACAAACAAACAAACAAAAAAAAACAAAACAATTTGTTATTTCATTATTCATTTACAAATCCAACAGAGGAAAAACTAACAACAAATGATACATGGATTCATACTCCCTCCGCCACGCTCCACAGCTGATAGTTTTGGTGATGGCATGAAGTGCCTTTCTTTAAAATCTCCTAACATCATGCATTTGTGCCAAAACATTCTACTTTTTGCCATCTATCCACAACACAGAGTCTCAGAAGCCATGTAGAACATCATGTGACATTTTGCAAACTTGAGACTTGCAGCAATCAGAGTAATTAATGCAGAAATCCATGGAATCCCAAAGGTGTCACTGACTTTTTCTTACACGCAGGTTTACATCCTGCGTTGTACACAGCACATTTAACATGCAATAACAATGTTATTGTTATGTAAATTTTAGTGTCTCTCTTTCTGAGTTTGGGAGGAAAATGAGAATTAGAACATTAGAGCATCGTGTGTGGGTAAATGCACCTTTGCAGAAGCTACATCTATCTGTCAAACAGAAGGATGATATACACTGAAAATGCATTCCCTTCCTTGTGGCACTCACATCTATCACCAGTTTATAGCCACTCTTCCCGCTCCCGCATATCTCTGCCGTGACATCCATCTACGTCAACATCCTAACTTGCATATCTGGTGGCCTGTGTTGTCTGCCTGTTCTGTAAGTGTTCATAACATATTCCTGACAGGTTCTACCATATGTTTTCTCTGTTTGCGTGCTATTCTGGCTGTTTGTTTTAAAAGAAGGTCACAGGATGCAGATTTTCACTTTCATAGTGTCATGTTCAATGAAGAGTGAACATGTAACAGCTTTCAAATGTTTCATATGTTACACCAGGTACCTTAAAAGGCATTTTCTTACAATAGACAAACATGCCTCTGCACTAAAGCATGCAACTGTTGATTCATCAGCTCAAAACTAATTTACATAAAAGAAAAATGTGATTCTGTTTATTTCAAGCTGTTAACACTGCTAAATCTCTGAATATATTTGCCTTAGTGTGCATGTATGATCCATATTTATGTTCTCTTGCATCTGAGTTCATGTTTGTGAGCATGTATAAATGTGCACTTGGTGTATGTGCACTGATACAACAACTTCCACAACATTTCTAGAGGGCAAATCTGCTCAGCCTTTCTTAATACATGGTGTAGTTGATATTTCTGTGTGTGTGAGGATCAGGTGAATAGGAGAGGATCTGAATTATCCTACAGCAGCACTACAGCATATTGGAGCAGCACCAGCACACAGATGCTGCTGCTGCTTATCACAGTGCTGCAGTGCTGAGGAGGAGCTCAGAGGAGCTCACACTCCCAGCTTGTGGCAACTTCCTCCTTCACACAACTCTTGGCTAATATATTGGTGTATCCTCTTTATTAGTCAATAAAGCGCCATTACATGTACAAGTCCTCACTAAACTTTTGTCAGAAAGAAATCTGAGTAACTAGTTTTTTTGTTTCAGCTGAATTAAGAGATGTCAATTTCCTGTTTCCCAAAGTCACGAATGGAGAGCTTGCACACATACACACTATCCACAAAGAAAATGATCAAGTAGTTGTTGGATATATTCCTGAATAATTACCTGAATTTTAAATTCTATTCATCTTATCAAGTTTTCTGTTAACAAAATGAGCCAGAATGGAAACCTAATAATTTCTGATGCAACAGGCTGCAAGGAAGTCACTCACCTTTGTTTTGCTTCTGAACTCATAACCATCAGAGGGCACTAAAATCCACCTGATGGTCTGAGATGATGATGTATTGGTTTTGAAGGAATTTCATGCAATACACGAATCTCTATAAAATGTTCTAGTTTGATTATTTCTCCATTTGAGCAATTACTTGAAATCAATCCCCATATTTTGGGTGAACATGATTAACAGGTCAGTGTGATGTAATTGTGTCCTTATTAGGAATATTTATATGGTTCAGTTTAACTGAGGTTGAGGAACTGGTGAATGTAGTTACTTAAAACCATCATTATCTTCATCATCTTCATCATCATCACATCATCATCATCATCATCATCATCATTATCATCTTTGTGGTTATTATAGAACCTGCATCCTACCAGTCTGACAAGATATTTACTGTCCATAACTCATTAAATCAGAGATAATTAACTCAGAAAATGGGGTGAAAGGTGCCATGTATAGATTACTGGAAATTCAGTGTATAAATTACTTATCCAAATGGATTTGGCAATGTAGTGTAATTTACATATAAAATAAATTAGAGATCAACATTTTCTCTTATTCTAAGTTTAAATTAATACAAAGCTATTCAAAGTCAGTGATTCATTGGTGAGCAATTACCTCTAGCAGAAAACCAATTTTAAGTCAAAGATTATAGTTATACTTTCAAAAAAAAAAAAAAAAAAANAAAAAAAAAAAAAAAAAAGAATTCCTATATTTGACGACAGCTATTTGACCCTACTTTTTTACAGTAAGTATCTATCCTTGCAATTTCACAACATAAAGGTTTGTATTGTAGAAGAAAAATTAAATGAATGTGAATAATAATTTAAACTGGTGCACATGTTTTTCTGGATGTTGACTCTTTGATCAGCAGTTCCTTATCAGACCTAAATCAGATCTAAATCAAAAGAATAAGCTTTAGTTCTCACACAAACTAACGCAGGGTTAAATCCTTCCGGTTGCGTACTTGACGTGGCTTTGTGAGCGGATGAACAGTGACAGATGATGAGTTAGTACCTTGAGGATTGCGCACAAGACAGTCAGAGCTCTGCTAACAGCCGTTTAACACCGCAGCGCGGCGGCAGACTGCGAGACCGACTCAATCTGACGGGAAAAAAAGTCCTTTACAAAGGAAATTCTGATGAAACTTGAAAATCCACCTTCATGATTTTCAGTTCGTTACTCTCACATCTACTATCCGGACACGGTCTTAAAGTGAGACTTCTCCCGGATCGTTACGCACAACTTTTACGCACAACCAAGAACCTGCCGGCAGATCTCGATGCGCTGTTCGTGTAACCTGGATCGCGGACTACAGTGCGAGTTCCACTCTCACAGGTGTGATTACGGCAAGTGTGTGAACTGCAGGAATGGATGAACCGATCCGCTCCGTACTCTGCTGAAACAAGACCAAATCACGAAGACTGGGAACTGTAACAGCAGCAACGCCGGGTGCCAAAATGAGCCTGTACCGTCACAGCTGGGGGATCTTACATGTTTTCTTTGCAACAATTATAGCAGCTCTCACACAAGGTAGGTGACTTGGGATGAGCTGTTTGGGTGTTTAGATGCATTTTGTGACTGTCAGGTAAGAGCAATGACTACATAATTCACAAGCAGGAAGAATTAACCTGATGCCTCTTGGATGTGCACGCGTGTAGTTAAGCTTTCTATAGAAATCTGAATTACAGAAGAATATATTCATTTGTGCCACAAAATCAGATCTCATTCCACAATGATACAACATTCCAGACCCTACGTCTCATTTAGGATAGAAGAGTGAAGGACAGGATGAGTTTATACTTAAAATATGATTTCTTACTTGCTCTTATAGATGATCTAAAGGAACTGGGGCACAGTGGTTTCACCAAATCGGTCAGAAATGACATGAAAAACAAGCAGACAACCACGAAATGATCAACTTTGACAATAAAGAGGCAAAACCCACCACATAGGCATTTTTTCTAAAGCCTATAACTGCCTTATCAATGGCTATTTCAGGGAAGCATACTGGCTGATCTATATGGATAATCAGATGACAAAAATAGTGATAAAAGAGATTTCTTAAAGCTGCTTTAAGGGTCTCAATAGACATAACAATCCTCTGCAATCACTGCACAAGCTTAAGCCCCCCNATCTCTCTCTGTCCTCTCACACTCTCTCTTATCTCCTCCATCATCTCTCCATTTCTTTTTTCTCTCCAGCTTTTCTGACCCCTGCATGCTGTATGATCAGTGATATATCATCTTAGTATCTGGGTATAAAACAATTCCTAAAGCTTGTAACATGATACCGCTACTTAGACTTTGCCTGCACAGAGATATTAATCACTTTAGCCACATGCAGACTAACATTTATTCATGATACAATTGGAACACCCTTTATTTTAGTATTTTGGATAAAATCTCAAGCAATGTGCTCATTATAAATTTGAGATGATAATGAAAGATGCATAGAAGGATGCATGAAATGTATACAAGTAAAGTATCTTGGTCAGTCTAATTATGCACCTGTAGCATTTAACATAATGTATATTTGTCTTACAGTTGAAGCTGGAACAGTCTACATCTTATTTTGACTGTGGCTCATCTAGGAATTATTTTTTATCACAATTCTTCCCAGTTTCAGATGCACATTGAAACTCCCAGTGCTCATAAATACTTGAAGTTTCTTTGTAAGAGAATCTGTCATTCTCTCGCTTACTTCTGCTTACTTCTCTGGGTTTTTTTTTTTTTTTTTTTTTTTTGTGACATTTACTTGTACCTCCCAGTATGACTGCATTTTAAGGACCTATTATCCTAGTAGGATTCTTAATGATACAGAAGACAAATATATTGGAAAAGCCAAAGATTCAAATGTTGAAAACACACAATCTAGTACTAACATCAGATGTACACAAGATGTTACCTGCTACAAATTCCTGATTAGAATAATCAATGTCTAAGGTAGTTTAATAAAAACATATTTTTCAACTCATATTTTTAGTATAAAAGCATTTTCTAATTTGAATATTTAAGGATATTTCTTGGGGAGTAACCAAAAAAAGCTAAAATATATATTTTTTAAAGTCTGTGTCCATATAATGGGAGGTTATCATGATGAACAGATCTGTTAATCTCTCAACTAGTTTAAAATGCAGACATCCCTCATTGTTTCTCTGATGCTACTGGGAGTCACCTCACTTCAGCAAGCTGTGTGCACATATGGTAAAAGCCATTACGGTGCATTAGAATTCACAATAGTTACTGAGGCTTTGTGCATTTTAATAGAATAGCACAAAGATTAATTACAACTCTGAAAATTATAGAAGAAAAGGGATTATATGACGTTAAAAAAAATCTATGTCGACCTGCAAGACAAAACACAGGGCAAAGTGGAGCACATAACCACAACAGTGTGTTATGTATAATACATGTCATGGGGCATATAGTATTGGTCAGGTGACTTTGCATGTTTGAACCCAATAGATACAACCCACATAAGTGTTATGATCCTGCCAACCATTTTCCAAAACATGTTACTGGAATGGTAAACATTAGAATTGTTTTTCCTACCTTCCATACTGCCATTAGTTTCAGTTCATCCCATTACACTATAAAAATCAACTTGTAAAGAACTGAAATGTGGTTGAGATAAGTAATTCATCACAGCAAACCACATGCAATTATTATTTTTTGTCGAAGTTACATAATTTAACCTATCCAACATAGGTACATGGAAGAAAACATATTTCTCTGACAATGTACTCTTTTACACAGTGTATTTAAGTGTTTGCAGGTGAAACATTGAATTTTAAAGTGGGTGTATCACCTGAACATTTGATTTTGAAAGATTAAGGAGATTTGGCAAAATAACACAAAAATTTAAATACAGTTTTACATTTTGGAAAATGTGTGGAGGTAACGTGACATGCATGTGTGTCGTATTTATTAAGCTCAAACATGCAAAAACCACTGGTATGGTCCTTTAAGTCTTCATCACTAGTTAAATATAACTGTTATTTATAACTGCAGAAAAAAAAACTATTGTGTCATACTAAACTTATCAGAATTAAATACAATCTTTATTTTTCCATTTTTGTTTCATATAAGCTGCATTTCAAAATATCACATTTTAATGAGAAGCTGCTACTTAAGAGGAATGAAATTAGATTAATAACATATGATTTTAGCCTGGCATTAACAGAATCTCCTAATTTTTCCTCTCATGAAAGCAATTAACCTCCAAACTGCAGGGAATCATGGGACCCTTTAAAGGGATTGTTGTAGCATCTGCATGGCAGCACCGATGCTTTCTGACTCAGCCAAGGAGGAAAAGAAGCTCGGGGTCTTCAGGATGAGTTATTTTAGAGGCTGGAACAGCTGGTGCAGCGGATTTGCTCTCTTGTTTATCAGCTGAGGGCAGGACGCTCATCATGATCAGAGGACAGGAAGTGGAGTTTTGATTCCATTTGTATTAGGTATCAGGAACATGTAACAATAACAGGCACAGAGATGATATGTAAATCTGCATTATATGTTATGTTAAAGCTTATGTAGTAACAAGCAGAGCACAGATGACCCATCATGTCCGCCTGTATGTGAAGTACTTTGTTGCTATATTGGTGCATTCTCCCTCCTGTAGATGGTGTGCCAGTTTATATCCGGCCAGAGCTGCTGCCAGCTCTGCTATTAAACAGCACATCTGTCACTGTTGCCACTGGTAAACTAAGCCAGGACTGCCTTATTCCCACTCCATTCCACTCTCTGCCTCAGCCATTCTCCCACTGAGCAAACATGACTGAGACTCCTGTCTGTGTTTGTAAGAGAGAGGGAAAAAAAATGATTCTGTTTGAGGGCTGTCAGACATGTGATGGGATCTTTACTGGGGTTGGACGTGTGAAGATGAAAAGCAAAGAAGACACTGACAGAGACGCATCATGTGCCAGCTAGAATGAGGGGACGTGAGGACTGAGTTCCACACGGAAACGCTGGAAGCTCTAAGCTGCCCTCAGTGTCATAATTACCTCTGTCAAAGGGGTTATGTTTTCACCCTGTCTGTCTGTTAGCAGGATTACCCAAAAAAGTTATGAATGATTCTGATGAAAACAGGTGGAAGGGTGGGGTACGGCCCAGGGAAGAATCTATTAAATTCTGGTGCAGATATGGATCCAGAGGCAGGTCCAGGATATTGTGAGATGAGATGAAGAGCTTNTTTTTTTTTTTTTTTTTTAAATCCATCAGTCTTTTCAGATATGCAATGTGTTAAATTGCTGGCATAAATTGCTGGCATCAGCTGTCTGTTAAAGTGGTGGCTTTTGCCATTCAAACATAGATCTCCTTTATGGCAGGGTGTCATGAAGGCTCTGTTCAAACATGCCAGGATCTTGATATTTGGCAGAGGAAATTACAGGTAAGGCAGGAAATTACGTATAATATATGAGGCGAGAGACTGTTTACAGCAACATGGCATATTGCTGTACATAACGCAGTCTCTAGGTGCTGTTTAGCTATCTGCTGATCTTGTCTTCATCTTGGATGAGAGCAGCTCTCTAATTTCTTCATTAGACCAATTTCCAGCCATTTTCTCATCGGTTAAAGATGTTCAGAGAAAATCTGCCAGTCCGAAATGAGCGCTGTGATTAAAGCGTCACTTCCTAGTCCCACATGATTGGTCTGTACCCTACACACAAAAACCTCTAATATGAAAGCGCTGTAATCTTGTTGCTTTGTTGGCAACGTGACGCCATTAATTCACACTTGTGCTGTGAAGGAAGTGTTAAGAAAACGTTATCTACCTAATAATAAAACTGCTGGCACTTTGACTAAGAAGTGACTTGGGGGTTCTTTTCAAACACGAGGCGGAAGCGTAAAATTGCCAGCCAAATAACAGAAAGAGGTGCATGTCTCAAATGGGCTTATATTTAAAAAAAGAAAAAAAGTCTTCAAAAATGATTCACCAATCTGCATTAAAAAAAAAAAAAAAATCCCATGATAGAGTATCAATAGATGCAGTTTGGTCTGGGTCTGGATGAGGATATTGGATGAGTATATAATTACAACAAAACACCTTTTCTATATGCTTGTTCGGCCTTGCTGGAGGTATGACAAATAAATCTTAAGTTACATTTCAACTATAAATACAGACATGATCTCTTCTTAATATTACTGTTAGTTTCCTATTTTTTGCAGTGACTTTCTGTTTCACTCTGCAGTATCAAGTTTTGTGCAGCTTCAGCTATTTGAAGATAATCTGCAGTAAACACCAGTGGTTTTTCATCCATAATTCACCAGGCAGGGCAATTAGCCACCAGATAAACAATGCACATGCAGGTCAGCACCTATAATCTTTGTAATCTATCAAAATGGATGTTTAATAAGGACGCAGAATGGCCGAGTGACCTCTGCCTCTGCTCATTTCCTATCACCAAGCTTTTAGACCAGATCAGAGAATATCTATGCTGCCAACTGTTGTTTATTTGCTTTGATCTCATGAAAAAGGGTCATTCCATTCTCTGTGTGATTACTATTTAGCAGTCAGCCCGCAACTGCATTGGTCAACAGATAATACACAGTTTATCAGATGCAATTGTGTTTCAGTCAGCCAGGAAGTCACATTTTAATCTCAGTCTCTGTCCTTTTTATCTTTCATTATGATGTTCATGGAGGCAGGGGATCTGCAAAGCATCCACTACCTGCTGACAATCAGAAAGGCCATTTTAATTCCAATTTCTGGGAATTGATTTAAACTTTGTAGTAGAAGTACTTGTCCCATCTTTACCCCGTTCAAGTAAAGCAGAGTCTGGGTAAAGGAGGGTAGTGTGGTCTCTCTTTGAATTCTGTGCTCATTTAGTAGGAACTATTTTACAAGGACATTTTTCATTATAAGCACTTGACTGTTACACTTTAGTAACTATTTACAACTTCTTATAAGTATATGGTCTATCAGAAATTTAGTGTTAATCTTTATGAACTGTCCTGATGATAATTAGCAAAGCCAGAGTTAAACTGCAGTTGTTTTTGCTGCCTCAGTAACTTGTAACACTCTTAAGCATCTCTTGTTGTAATTTGCATTAGTTCACCTTTGTGCTCTTATGGGAAATTTCAGGTTACACTTTAAGGTCAGTGGCCTCCTACTGTAATACTTTGATGCCCCATTCAGTTGATCAATGGACCTTAGTTGACTTTTATATTCGAGTGGTTGTTCCTGGGAGTCTGATGTTAGTTTTCATGTTATTTTATTCAAAATTTCTCAGTTCAGTTTTAGTTTCAAATGACAATTAAAATATGTGGTATGGTGATATATTTTCATGGCTAAAATCACAATTAAGTAGGGAATATGCACAGCAATCAACTTTAAAAAAGCACCAGAATAAGCCCAGATTTACTAATTTTGTTCCATTGCCAGAATGTGAAAATGATCCTAACTGCAAAGATTTGACACATTAAGTTCCATTAAATGTTGTAAAAATGACATAAAATGGAATAAGGGAAAAATAAAAAGAAAACTGACAGACAACAACTTCCACCATGAGGCTGGAAAACACATTTTCATGAAATGAAATAAATAAATAAAAGGGGGTTTACCAAAGGTACTTGTATTTTATGACTGGTGTCATAAAGTTTGGCCTAAATGTCTTAAATTTTACACAACTTTTACTTGAGACCTCATACATGCATTTTGTACCTACAATTTTGTTAAACTTTGCATTTCAATATGCTAAAACATGTGAATTATTTTTAAATGGAGAGTTTAAAGGAGACAAGAAGCCTAAAAGTAATTTTCTATTTTTACTTTACAGACTTGAACAGTCAAGAGCTGACCGACAGTAAGATCCCAGTGCCTTTTCCTGTCTTCCTGCCAGTCAACTATGAGGTGCGGGATGCGGACTACCTCTTCCTAAAGGAGGCTGGGCAGGACTTCATGAGAAACTCCAGCATGCAGAGTCACACGCAGCCCTTTGTCATCTTAAGAGCCGGCCGCCAGCCAGCTGTCAATGCCAGCTATGGCTCTATGTCCACAGAGCAGCTTGTGCCTCTAGATCTAGTCCAGTCTGTCAAGCTCTTCAAAGCTCCAGACGTCTTTACCTACAACTGGAAAATTCAATCCTTTGTGCTGACCCAGAAGGTTTTCTCCTCTAAGCCTAAGGTGCGGGTGCTCTTCTATGTTGCAGGGAGGGACTGGGACAGGGGGGAAGGAATGGTGGACGAGCTGCCGTGTGTGACGGTGTATGCTTTCTGGCAAACCCAGGAGGTGAGGGGTTCCTGTGCCATGGGAGGTGAGAGGGGAACCTGCATGGCTGAACTGGCTCCTGCACCTGGCTGGTTTGCTCAGGCGGCAGAGAGCACCAGCAGGGAGAGGCAAGACCGGTCTGCTGGAAACCCTGTAGAGCTGTACTACCAGGCTCAGCCCAAAGTCAGTGGGAAATGTAATAATGTGGATGGGAGGCGCTGGGGTAGCTCAGGGCAGCAGGCCGAGTACGTTCCTGTCACCCCCATGCAGAGGATTGGCAGCGTACACCTTCTGCAGGTGCCCAAAGGAATGGCAACCCTTTCTCGACTCAAGCTGGGCAATGCTGTTGTTATACGGATGTCTTCGAAACCACTCAAGAAGTCTGACATTGCCACTTTTTACATCCTCCTGGCCGGCTCTGTTCAGCTTGCCAACTTCACTCTGCGGTAAGAATCTTGACTTATGGTTAACCCTGATCTGACTGGGTACATGATGTTGCCAGTATTGATATACTATTAACATAAGCAGCTGTAATACATGGGTTAGGATGAATTTACAGACTCAGTAGATTCCACTGATGTGCATTGTGGTGAAATATTTCCAGTACTTCAGAGACCTCTGTAATTTCAATGGAGTCTTAAATAATTGATCAATCAGAATTCAGTAGGAGTGACTGTTCAACAGTATTAATTCTTTCTTAATGTGCTTCTTCTTCCACAAACCCTTTGCCATCAAAAGTAAGGGCACACTGGAGGATATTTGATTTATCATGGATTATGGCGTTTCTATGCAAACATGAAAAAGGTTAACAGTACTTCTGAGAACCATGGTAGATTTTTCATGTTAAATTGGTAAAATTCATACCTGAGCACAACCTGATGACATTAAGAATTGCTTCAACTTTTAGTCATCAAGGCTGACGCATATCAAACAAATCACATGTAGCTTGTGACTCAGTATCAGTCTGCAATGCTCGGTGTGAAATCAGTGCAGCACAATGAATTTATGAAGATCACAGGGATTACCAGCAAATCTCAATTTAATTTAAGGCTCTGTTCTCAACAAGCAATATTGAATGGTCCCATTTGACTGGAGATGAGAGAACATTTGTAGCACAGGAGATCTCTGTGATAATGGAGGCGGATTTTATTAAAAAAGAAAGAGAAAGAAAGAAAGAAAGAAAGAAAGAAAGAAAGAAAGAAAGAAAGAAAGAAAGAACAAAAGGCCACAGCCTCTCTTCACACCAAGGTGAAATGATACAACATGGGAAATCGACATCCCAACACCGGATTTGAGTTAAATTGCTCTCATCATTTCATTGATGATTTTTATTGTCTTTCATGTCGTAGAAACCTTTTATTGTCCTCATCCAAACAGATCAAAGAAGATCTGATTGCAGCAGAGCTAAATTTTTCTGGGTTAGCTGTCAGAACAGACAAGGAGAGACTAACACTAACCTGATAAGGCATTTTATTTTTATTGCAGGCTGCTTTATTTCCAGCCAGCGAGTGAATAATGATGTCTGAGGTGAAATGCATTAACATGATATGTTACTTTGTTTAAATGCAGATTTGATTCAGTCAGTTAATGATTTAAGTGTGTCATGAATCTTTCTCGTACGTGTGGTTTGATTTCACATCATATATGAGGGGCAATTGAGGTTCTTAAAGTGTTATTGGTGTTGCTCTGTGAGTAATCTCTGGTAAAGTTGTCAAAGGTGCAAAAATTGAGAGACAGTGCCTAAAACTGCATGTTTCCACTCAGTGTGCACGGCAGTGCTGCAGCAAAGACCAGTAGAAATAGATCTTTTTTGCAGATTAAAGCATTGCAAAGGTTCAAAAAGATGCCTAAATGAAAATAAGAGCATGGGAATCTGTAGATGTCCCCTTTATAGGTCACAATACAAAACTGCTGTCCCAAGATAAGAGACCAGAGTTTTCCCAAAGGGATCAAGAAAAATGGCGGTGCAATCAATACCTACTGAGAATTCAAATATTTCTGTGCTACTTTCACTTTGATTTTTATGCTTCAGTGGAGCCGTGCAGGTGAACAGACAGTCAAAGGAGTAATCTATTATTAATTCCTTCACACCTCAACCTGTGTTCATTCACACAGGCAGTCAATTGTAAATGCTAGAATAGATAAATATTGACCGAATGGGTGGTTGTACATGGATGCACGTCTTTTTTTTTTTTTTTNTTTTTTTTTTTTTTTAGGTCTCATAGTAAACTGTCATAAGTTCTCAAAATATCTCCAGTTTGTACAAAGGAAAAGGAAAAATGACACCATGTGTGCTTTAATCAACATTATTGGTTTATCTAAGGAATATTAAATTGTATCATAGACCATTATTTTCTGTATTCCTTATGGTTGGATTATGTATTTGCACAAGCTAGTCTCCTTTTCTTCTTTTCTTGTGGAAAAATTCCAATATTGCTTTAGGCAGTGAAGCCAAAAAGAAATATTTTTCAGCACTTTCCCCCTTCATCCATAATGCTTTTTAATCTCTGCTGCTTTAATTCTGTAGTGTCACATTCACAAAAGATTCTACTCCTCTCCTCTCCTCTCCTCTCCTCTAACTGGTTCAGTATAACATGCCATGATGAATAAACTCTTTAAGCATACACACCCCCCTCTTTTGTACCCCATAAACATGTGCTAATACACTTACTGTCCCCCAACTCATGTAGATGAACAGTAAGCTGTACCCTCCCCAGGCTTATCAGCCCATTAACAAGCATGGTGCATCAGGTCCTTAACAGCTGTCTGTGTGCTTTATCACTGTCAGAATGTCCCATTAAATTTTGCTTAATATTCTCTCATCAGTATGATAAACCTGTTATTGATGTCTATAGTCGGAGTCATGGGACGCACAAATGTGAGATCGGTTGAGAAAAAGACGAGGCACACCTGTCCATTCCACAAAAATGAACCTGCCTTTCTCAGAGACATTCTGATAAAGGTCATAATAAAAGTATTGTACCACCGTCATCACACTATCTATGTGAAGGGCAATTAGATTACCCTTTAATGTGAGCTTTATACGTTATGTGGCATGAAATATGATGCTAGAGAGCTTTTTTTGGTTTTAGCCGCTATTCAATGTCAGCGTGTGATGAGATAATTGTTTGTCTTGTTTGATGAGTTTTGTTTAAAAGCAGCATTATGCCAATAAATAATCTGGAGAGTCTGTATCAACAGGACGCCCTGTCACTGAGTTCTTCAGTGAGGGAGCCTAATCATTCATCTGTGTGACAAATAGGACTTTTACATCCATTTTCAGTGCTGCGGTGCTGCCATCTGGCAGGAATATTGGCATGAACGTCTCTCCAACTCCCTAAACTGCTCCATAAGTACGATAAGCACGTTGCTGATGGCTGGCCATCAGACTGGCAAAACAGTGGACATTTGCCTGCATAATTAATGATTGCATCTGTTTCTGATTGCATTGGGGTTCGCCAGTGGTAGTATGGCCCTGCAGTGATGAATTCACAAAGCCAAAGATGAGAACACAAATCATATCAGTGGAGTGATTACAAACCCTATGCAGCATCTCTATAGAGGACTTAGTGATGGAATACATCTGGGCCTTGCTGTCTGGCTCACACAGAGTACACAATCTATCTTGTAGGTATTTGATCAGTCTGAGTCTTTTGTGCATCCTGCATCATGAGCATCATGCAATAATTCCGTGATTTTTAAAGAACCCTGCACTTCACAAATGAATGCGGGAAGGGAATCAACTGCAGAAGACTAAGGGCCAAGGTCTGCTTTCAGTGTGTTTGTGTGTGACGGCGCTGAGGGAGGCCTCTCATGTGCGTGTGCCTTTTTTTGGATGCTTGTATGTGTGTGTGTGAGTGAATGAAGAGTATGTAAAAGGTGAAGCCATAGTGTCACTCATGTCATTGCTGGTCAGAAGTGAGATGGATGGCAGCTGCAGCACCTGAGAGCTGCTTTTCTCACACACTGTCAGCTTCAGTCTCCACAGCCATCCATCTTCCCTGCCCTGCTGCCTCCCTCTGCCCACTGCCTCCTCAGGGCCGACTAACTAAAGCCACGGACACTGGTTCCCTCTCACAGACACTCACAACAAAAACAAGAAAAAGTCTTCTTCCAGTCTCTGGGGATTTTTGAGTTTTTTTGTACAAAGAGGTTCTGAGAGAGAGGAATGGCTTCAGATAAGTCCTCTTGTTACTGTCACTTTTTATTAGTTAAACACTGCTCCTCTCAGCTCAATACACAGAGAGTTCCATCACAAGAGGGCATGCTATTCAGCGACCATTACTAGATTAACGGTCCTCCACAGTTCTCTCATTACTAATACACTGAGCGTGCCATCCTGCTTACTTCATTGATTATGTTTGATTAAAGTTTTCCCCCATCGATGGGAAATGATCTTATTGCACTTGAAATTCTCTACCGTCAGCATGAACACTGCAATTAAACACATAAAACATAAAATGCAATGTTGGTTGAACTGAAGTTACTGAGGTAGGCAGTGTGATATTGAAAGAAAATCATAAAGGTTTTTTTTTTTGCTGAATATTCCATTTGCAATATGAAACGCATTACAGGAGAATGATGTTTTATATCTGTTTTTAAATGCTCAAACAATATCTGTGAAAGGGAAGAAAATCAGATGCAATGGCTTTGGCAGGTTGGATAATTATTTTCTTACGCTCAGCTTGCTTTGTTGGCTGGGGATTCTGCACAGCACATATTTCCCTCCTATAAGAATTGCAGCTGTTAACATTTTGGAAATTGCAATATTCACAACAACAACTTCAATATTTTATGTAATAACTGCAGAATGCTAGCATGTGCCATCTGAGACTGTACACGAAAGACTGTAACTTACATTTAAAGGGGACCTGCACTTAAAAAAAAAAATTATAGTGTAATATATTAAGTCCTGAACTGCCCTGAAAACTTTTTGATTGGTCCTTTACATGTGTAACACATTTATGTCAACATATAACAAAATTTACATCAATAAATTTACATTTTTTAGTCATTCACCAAGTACAAGGTGAACGAATGTTTGATCCACATCAGTCAGTATGTTTACATGCACTTAAAACTTTGATTATACATGGATTAAGGCAACAAATTGATTTTTTTCAAACATCATGTAAACATCACAGTTAGACTGAAATTGGCATAAATTGGAAAAAGCTTACTCTGAGTAACAGACCTTGATTATGCGATTGTAAATGAATTTATTCAGGCATGTAAAAGTCATAATAGGAGTATGCCATGTATGTGTGTATTTCCTCACCTGTTGGACCCTCCACATACTCCGATTATGCAACGTGTAATGTATAGTTGGCAAACCGTGGAATTAATTCTATCCATGCATATGACTTACTCACATTATTGTCTTAATTGGATAAAGACAGGCAGAGTATGGTGTGCATGCCCTGATGCTGCTGGCCAATCAGAACCGATCAGGCTTTCTAGAAGGGTGTCTTAAACAGACTGTCTAAAAAGTCCTTTTTACATTCAGTGTGAATAGTGGTGCTGCAGGAAGGAAGAATAGAAGTGGATCCAAATGTTTTTTGTGTATTAGAGCATTGCAAAGGTTTCAAAATAGAGTTCTTAATTAAATTAAGAACATAGAAATATGTATAATTTTCCCCTTTTAAGGACCATACTGACCATTTTGCATGTTTGAGCCTAATATAATCAATTTTCATACATGTTACAGCCATTTCCCAAAGGATAAAACCATATTTCAGCTTTCCTGATATTCAAGCGATACACCCATCTTAAAAATTGATGTTTCACCTGCTAATAGTTACGCAGCCTTATGAAGTCATGGTCATTTAAAGTTTTCGATAAATGCAGGTCTTCTTTTCAGACTATATTCCTCAGTGGAGACATACATTCACTCCATGTTTTTTTTTATTGCGGTTAAACACTAAAATTATGTAACTTCGAAAAAAACCTGAATACATGTCTTGTTAGTGATGATGGATTACCTATCCCAAGAACGTTTCAAGTATCAACAAGTTGATTTTAATAGCGTACCAGAATGAACTGAAACCAATGGCAGTCTGGAAGGTAGGAAAAACATTTTTAATTCACTGTTCCTGTAGTATCTTTTGGGAAATGATGGTCAGTAACATTATGGTGTATGAAAATTGAATATATTAGGCTCAAATATGCAAAATGGCTGGTATGGTCCTTTAAACAAGTGATTCTAAAAGCAAAAATGACTAAAATGTAGCACTGCTATTACCTTGAGTGTATTACCATTAACAGAGGTGGTTCATAAAGGTTATGACCTCATCTAGACTCCTGCACTCCTCTCCACTACTTTAGTCTGATGAGTGTTTGTCTCCTGTATTTGCACCACTGCCTCTTGGACATTTTCAGACTGCTAACAATGGATTGGTCTCTGCTTTTGATTCTCTACTGTCATTCATTGCTGTCAATGCAAAGTCCATAGAGAAGTCAGTCACCTTCATTTACTACAACAACACTGAGGCACACAAGACCAAGCTGGCTCCTGCTTTTTGCTTAATTTAATGAGAACCACTCACAGCCAAAGGAGATTTAGCAGTCGGGGGTTGCTGCAACAGCCAGATTTCCTGTCTGGAAATGCATCTATGGTAGCAACCTGTATGGCAGGAACCCAGTTTTGTTTTTCCACATGCCATATTTCTTAAAATTTATTCTATGTTTCTGTCATCTGACTACCATGCCAATAACATTAACATTCACTTTTGTTTTGATTATCATTGACTGTCTTTTGCTATGTCAGAATTTAGATACAATATAAATGACTATATCGCTATCCATATATTCTCTGTTCCTTTTATTTTTGTTGAGTAGCATACTTCTGGTTATAAGCACATATTGTGTCCCTAAAACATAAAACACTCCTTCATGTTTTAGTCTTAGTTTTTAAACTTTATTTTTAATCACAATAAATAATAATCAGTTAATCATAATCAATTAGTTATATTAACTGCTGTATAAATGATTTCTTGGGTGGTGAGCTTAAACTTTTAAGTGTCAAAAAATGTCAGGAGAGAGAGCGAGAGAGCAAGAGAGAGAGAGAGAGAGAGAGAGAGAGAGAGAGAGAGAGAGAGTCAGTTGACGGTCACTTGAGACCAGATTAGCAGATTACATGTTGGACAAGCTGAATGTTCACATGTTCTCACAAACAAGGCTTCATATCTTCACACACATACACACACACACCACGCACGCACAAATAAACCTGCACATGTTAACAAAGCTGGATTCATCAAGAGGAAAAAACTATGACCCATATGTCACTTACAGTAGTGCCCATTGTCACATTTCTGGTGCTCTGACACCTCCTTAGAGACTTGTAACGTTCTATTTATTGCCATATTGTTTACCGCACAGATTTAGAGATAAATGACACAGCGTTGCATGCAGATGAAAACCTCAGGAATCACTATTTTGAACTGCTTGACTGAGCATTTTTCAAATGAATGAGGATTCAGGGAGGCTAATCAGAGATCAGAGTAATGAGGAACAATAAATGGACATATACAGGTAGGATATGAATATACAGAAAACACAGGGCTGTACTGTTTGCATTGTATGTCTGACCTCTTGACGTTATTTAACTGCTTGTCAGAGGATATCTCATTAACATTTGAACTACTAAAAGCTACTTATGCTAGGAAAGCTCGCTGGGAAACTCAACATGTTCAGCCACACACTGCTTACATTTACTGTACAAACGAGAGAACAATAAAAATAATGAGGCACTGGTAACATTTGAAGAAAGCATGTATATAACTGCTGAAATGAAGAAGGATGTAATCTTTGCTCCAACAAATGCATGTTTGCTTTCATTTTACTGTCATGAAGCAAGTTTAGGAGGAGAGGGGTGAGGATACCACAACAAATCATGTTTTCTAACAAATGCCCTCTTTCTATCCCTCCTTCCTCTCAGTTTTTTAGATTTTCCATCACTTGATCTTTGGCTGTTGTTCTTGAGGTGATTTTAATTATGTGTAGCTGCCTTCTTGTTACGTTTAAATGAAATAAATTACAAATAAATAAAGGAAAATTAGAGTGGCAATATAAATATGATTGGACAATTGTTCACTTTATGTATCATTTAAACTTTTGAAAAATAACCAATGGACATTTCACAATTACTACATTCTTGACCTTTTCTTTTTTGACGTTTCACAGAGCGACGCTGAGGGAAGGCGTGACCTTTCGCACAGCGACACCCAGCAACACTTTGCTGTGGGACATCACTCTGGATATGGGCACAGATGGAACCATTGCTGTTATTTGTCAGAGAAAGGCTCCCATACCTGGAAAAAGGCAAGTTGCTTCACGTTACTGTATGCAGTAAGTGAGTGTGTGCTATATGTAAGTGTTTTGTTGCAGCTGGGACATTTGTCATGCCTTTATAGGCTTAAACTGCTATTGTTTGGATGGACAAATAGCTCCTGAGGGGATTTTTCAGGTATTGTTGGATGCCAGGAAGCATTTACGGCCTGTAGTTGTTAAAAGTGGCACAGTGGTAATGCATGTCCTACAAAGATAATATCAGTCTATATATCTGTACCTGAGGGGTAAAAGACAAACCGCCTGCACGTTGCAAATCTGACAAAGTGTATTGCAGAGGGCATATTGTCTGTGTCCTGGGAGGACACGTCTCATGCTCTGTAAGCACTGGTCGGCTTATTGGAAAAGCTGCTGCAGTTTCTTTTCATAGCATTTCTGCTTTGTGCTTTGTACATTTCTAAATGTTTACCAGTTATGCATGTCTAAGCATTCCCAGCATATGATAAAACCTGTATTATACTGTAATTTAAAAGCTGCGTTTTGCATAGTTATATTATTTGTTTGATATTTGTTTGTTTGTTATCTGTACAAAACATAACACTAAAAGTTATTACATCTGCAAGCTGGAAACTTTTTAAAAACTAATTTTTGCTTGTTTGTTAAAAAAAAATTTTTTTTGCTATTTTATTTTTTTAGTGAATTTGGCTTTTATTTGCCATCTCTCTAGTAAAAACAGTGTTTCTCCTGGAACTATATTCTCTGGTGGAGATATACATTTTCTTCTGTGTAGCTGTGTTGGATCATTTAAATTAAATTAAGTAACTTTGACAAAAAATAATAACAACATGCGGTTTGCTATCTCAAGCATGTTTCAAGTCTACACCGTGTTTTTTATAGCATACTGGAATGAACTGACACCAAGGTTGCCAGAAGATAGGAAAAACAATTAGAAAATTTGCAGCTCCAGTAGTATTTTTTGGAAAATGGCTGGCAGTAATGTAACATGCAGGTCATATTTATTGGACTCAAACATGCAAAACCACTGGTAGGGTCCTTTAAGACTACAGAGTGTTCAATCTGCCACATGACCTGTCACATCCTTTCAACAACAGCTGCTTATCTCACGTGTCTGTTCAAGTTGAGTTGAGCTGAATTGAATTAAACTGAGATGAGTTTGTCTAAGTGTAAATCCATCTCAGCGTGGCGCATGAATTACAAAAACAGGGTAGATGGGTTAGATGATGGTAGATGGCAGCAACTAAAAGCGTTTATGCTACATGTGCCACACAAGCTTAACAGTTCGCCAAAAACTGTGACTTGGCTCTGCAAATGTAAATAAGTTTAACATGTCAAATTATTTTTGCCTCTGGAGAAGCTTCGTCTCCAAGAAACAGTTGGAAAACTAAAACACTGATCTGTGAATGTTTGGTGTTGCTGGAAAGAACAAGGGAATGCATCCAAGTTTCCCAGAATGAATTAAGATTAAAAAAAAAAATACAAGGAAAGAAAGAATAGCATTTCAGAGTAAACTGACTCAGTCGTTTGTTTGTAGTATAATAACAATATGAGAATGAAAAGGTTCCATTACAGGGAAAGAGTAAAATGACATAAATGCTTTTGTGATTCCCTCTCATTTTTAATAGCGTATTTGGAAATATGCTTAAACATTGCCAAAGTTGCAAAACTTGAGGTTGACGCCTGTTGAAATGCATCCAGTAAGACAAAACAATGCAATGCCCTGAAAGCTTCATTTTGATTGGTCCTTTACTTCTGTAACATGTTTATATTAACATGTAACATCTGATTTTACCTGCTGACACACCTGGTTAAACACACATGCTAGCAAGCATTTGGCCAGCATCTGCTATGTCGTGGCTGGACAATGAGAACGAGTGGGATTTTAAAGAGACAGCACTTAAAACAGTGTGTGTGTATGTGTGTAAATGTGTGTGTGTGTGTGTACAGTGGCACTGTAGCATGGAATAGTAGAAGTAGATTAATGTGGTTTTTTTTTTTTTTTTTTTTNTTTTTTTTTTTTTTTTTTTACACATTATAGCTTTCAAAATAGACCCCTAAATGGAAATAAGAACATGAAACACACTGATACACAAGGGGTCATACAACAACAAACACAACCACAAAGAACCATTTAAACTTGCTTTAAACCAGTCATCCTCAGATTCAGACCGAACCTCAACTGTCTCCGGACTCTGAGCTTTTCATATGTATTATTTGTATTATCTGCGAGACGTTGCTGTAACGCAACAAGTCAAAATTCTCCACTTTCGCCACTGTAAGCAGTGCTCCGAATCTGACTGTTCCACTGTGTGAGAATGTCTGCTCTGCTTTGGTTTGGTTCAATCACATTCAGCATTCCCGTCATCTCCATGACAACAATGGCGTTGGGCTCATTGAGAGTTGACAACGCAGCTAATTTCGTCAGCAGTTAGCTTGACTCAGGGTTGAATTGGCCATCGGGAGAGGCGGGACTTTTCCCAGTGGGCCGGCCGGTGGCCTTTGCACTGCACAATATAATATTAATTAAAATGAACTTAAACTAAGTAACACATTTTTTTTTCTTTCATGATTTTCTTGGCACTTAGACAAGAAATGGATTTTAAAAAGAGACAGAGTGGTGCGGAGAAAAGCTGTCCCTGGCATCATTGGTATTTCGTCCGGCCATCCGACACCTCTGACACAATCCAACCCTGGCCTTGACTGACCTTAATAAATGGACCTTTGTCTTGTTGAAAAGTTTTTCTGTGGACCTTTAAGATTTGTATTTGAGTACCCCAGCTTTAAACAGTCAGCACTGTGAAGTTTTCTCTGGCTGTCATTATTGCTTTGACTTCATTAGGCTGTTCCCCCCATTTGTTGTGGATTATTACATTGTTTATCACAACTCCTTTTAGCGTAACATATTTTTCACTTTGGCTAATCCACTCTAAAAGATCACAAAACCCACAAAACCCCCACAGGGCCTGCCTACTGTCACACCATCACACCACGGTGGGGATTTCATGGACTTTGACTTTTTGTCTTGCTGAAAGTATTTGCTGTATCTGTACATTAAAGCTTTTTTTTTTTTTTTTTTNTTTTTTTTTTTTTTTTTATCCTGTCACAGCGATTTGGTTTGGGTTGAGCCACTTACACGCAGAATACTGACCAGAAACAACTGATTAAAGCCTCATCCTCCTGTAAGCTTCACAAGAATGACCAAGGGCTTAAATATCACAGCAGCTTCCCGGATCTCACATCTGTGTTAATGCAGACTTAAGGGGATATATGCATGCTTATGTGTATCAACCATATCTTGTTTTGATACTTGACCAGAATAATATTATCTTTTAATCTTCTGGTTCTCAGCAATATGCTCTGATTATTCAGTTACACTAAATCTCTGCTTTGCCCTTAAAAAGCTACACATGGAGGACTACACTAAAGAGGAGAGCATCGGATAGGAATTTTGTACGCTTTATTTTCATGTTTGAAATTTAATGAGGGATTAACAAAATATGTTTTACAGTTTCTGCAATTGTTGGTGATTTAATAGAGAAAAGGGAACATCATGTAGCTGCACACAGTCCTGATACACTTTACATGCACACACAGAAATCCAGTGGGGTTGATAATGTTTATGTGGTGCATGCTTATTGTGCTTTTGTCCTCCAATATATCTTTGCTATAGTTCAATATAGTGCCAGGAAATAAAACCCAGAATGCTCAGTTGGGCCATGGGAGAAAATTGAATCCATAGCTAGGACACTCTGTTCTGGCTGGCATCACTGAGAGGCCATTATAAGTTACAAAGGCTTCGACTTTGTTGTGTATGCAGGATGCAGCTGTCCTCTGACTACCTTTTATTCTGTTCTCATTTTAGAGTCCCACAAATTCCACGATATCGTCAACACAGTAAATTCGGTTCTGTTCTTTTGTGTTCTTTTGTGTTCAGTGTTGTGAAAATTCCTCCAACTGCAACGTGTTCAACAAACAGTTACAAAAGCTCCTTTCAGACATGGAATCTGTTAAATTGCAGGATCACCTGTCAGAGTTGTGGCTTTTGGCCACTTCAGCAAAGGTCTCATTTAGGCAAAGTGCCATAAAGGCTCTATTAAAATATGCCAGAGCCTTTACGGATAGAGGTACAATTCCCACACAATATTTGTTAACACAAGACAACAGATTGTTTATAGCAACATGGCGAGCGACATAGCAAACAAGAGTCAGTTACACAATGGTGTCTCTCATGGCGGCGTTTCTGATTATCTTGTCTCCAGGAAGATTGGAGATCAGCATTCTATTATCTGCGACCAATTTCCAGCCATTTAATCATTCAATCTAGCTGCACTTCACTTTCTCATCTTTTGTGTGTAGTGCGTGATTGATCCACGCGCTACACACACACACAAAAAAAAATCTAACATTTGAGCGCCTTAATATTGTATGTGCCTTTGCCGGCAATGTGATGGCATTTATTCACACTTGTGCCATGAAGGAAGTGCGACGGAAATGTTACTAAGTCCTGCCTAGTGAAATTACCGGCAGTACTTTAATGGAAAAGTGACTTGGGGTCCTTTTTAAACGTGAAGCTGAAGTTTTAAATTGCCAACTAGTTAACAGAATGGGGTCTGAAAGGGGCTAAAGGCAGATTGGGACTTTTCGCAACCGGATGGTCACATTTCTCTCACAACATCTCTACACTTTTGATCCACTTAACCAGCTTCTTTCCATCTCCATCGAGAGGATTTTTTTAAAAGCAAGAAATCAGCTGTAAAAATGAATTATGTGCTATGTCATGTCAAAACCGTCTCAATCTTTCTGACTCAGGAGCGACTTTACACCTTCTTACAACAGCCTCGAAAGTTTGCCAAATGAGAGATCAGTGCAGATCCAGCATCAGATATTGGACATTCAAGAGGGTTATTGAACGCATATATTAGAGATGATATGTATGATCTATTGTTCATTGCAGCTTAATAATACGCTCTGCATCGTGAATGAGGTCTTATTGACGCGCTACGAGTGTGTACAGAAAAGTTGTCAATATGTCATTGCAGCAATGTCACCACACCAAGTTCCTTTACATCAGTTTAATGATTAAAGAGATTCTGCCTCTATTCCAGACGAGTCTCTCAATAAATCTGACTATGAGCTTATTTATTTGGCTCTAGTCCTACTGGCTGATAATATGGCTATTTAGTTATCAAACACATGGTTATCTACAAAGTAAAGATCCAAATCCAATGGCAAAAGAGCCCCAAGGAAACTGGAACACACTGGCTTTTAATACAATTTACTGTATGCAATTTTAATGCACGATTGATAAAAACTGTGAGGGACAGGCTGAAGCTTGGGATGCTGAGCTGTATGATCACCACACCTTCATTCAGAAATAATTATCTCTACAGGAATTTAATATGTAGAAAGAGAAGTGGAAGATACCTACGGGAAGCTAATGATATTATTTCCTATAATTTCATTTGGCTTTTAATATACATTACAAAGGTGTTGAAGGAATTAGATTCTCCTCGAATAATCAACAGGATAAAAAGTGTTGCTGCACTGCTTGCACCAAAGTTTAACAATATAAATATGCATCAGAATATGTCACATTCTGTTTAATTTAGCTGATTTTTCCAAACAAAAAAAGCCACAGGAGTTTTTAACTGTTTATAGGTATGCATGCATTCTATGTCTTTTAAGTTTTCTTTTTTTTTTTATTCTCTTCTGGGCTGGACAGCAGCCTGCTGGAGGTNTCTTTTAAGTTTTCTTTTTTTTTTTATTCTCTTCTGGGCTGGACAGCAGCCTGCTGGAGGTGCTTCAGATGGACTTTAAGGTGGAGGAGCTCAGCAGTCCTCTCGACAGTCAGACGATCATATGGAAACTAGAGCTACCATCCGGCTCCAAAAATGCAGCCAAGACTGAAGGAGCCATGAGGATCTATACCACTCAGAGAGACTTCGTTGGTCTGGCCCCCCTTGTAATGGTGAGCTAACTGACAGCTCATCATAATGTTACGTGCAATTGCTGTTCTGCATTGATGTTACTGATGACAACGTTCGTGATAACGCTAACACTTGGACTGCATCCTTTGAGCTTTCATGTGTGAAAATGTCATAAAACGTACTTTGTTTTGATCCATTTCTGCCTGATTTGCATCCACAGAAGGCTTAATATGCCTTTGGATTGTTTAGTAAATGGGTTCTATTTTTGGCAGACAGTGACCTTGTGTTGTTGACTGTCAGCGAGCTGATGTCTCTGATGTTCTGCTCTGTTCTGGCATGTACAATATGTGGTCATTTTCTCCAAACAGCTGGTTCATGTGCTTCTATTTTGGTGCCATCACTTACTACCGCTATAATTAGTCCATGATATAATTACCACTAGACAACTCAAGTGTTCACGGCATTTCACATTATGCTGTATCTGGGCCAACCTCTTGTTTATATGAATCACGCAATGCAAACAGTGAATTTCATCTTTTTGATACAATTTCAACACATTTGTGTACATATTACTGATTCATTGTGTAATTTAGAGTTTATACTTATGGCCAGCAGCTTCCTGATATTCAGTCCTGTCTGCTGCATTTCCATCATATTGGAGCTGGAGAGCTTGTAGTTATGAGGATATGCTATCCTGATTTGTGAATTTGACATGGTTCATCTCTCTTGTGGATTAGAAGCTGACCTCAGGCTGAGGGCCAGACATGAGGAGATTTGATGGTTGGCTAGAGGGGACATTAGGCTGACTGATCGCTCTTAGGTTCACTCTATGAACTCCCACTAGTACGGCTGCTCAATAGTTCTCTATAATGGTGAAAGCCTCATTGAGAGGGCCTCAGATGTCGAGCTATAGCGGTGAGAAACATCTACTATGAAATGACAAAGTTAAAAAAATGGTGTTCAGCTATTTCAACTTTGTTTTAAACAGTGTGTGCTTTCATAGTGAAGGGAACAAGCAACTCTATTTTCGAATTCAATTTCGTTTTAACTCGAATTTAACTGATCATGCACAGAATCTGACTGACTGCACTCCACTGCTTACACACACACACACACGCGCGCACACATTCAGTTAGTGTGTTTTGACAGAGAGAGACAAATCTGTCTGCTTCACAGCTTCATTTTCACCTGTTGTATATCCACAAATGCACACACACACACACACACACACACACACACACACACACGCACATAAACAACCCCTCCCAACTAACAATAAAGCTTTATAATTGTAATAATCATTAATTAATTTAAAGAAATTCATTTTTAATTAATAGTTACTGGAAACAGGAAAACTAATAATACAGTAAGGTATATGACAATATATATACTGCATATTATTATTATTGCTGTTATATAGGTCATATTCAGCATCAAAGGTAGATATTTGACATATTTAAAATGATGTAACACTACATGTCTCTGCAGGAAATCCAAGATTAGCTCTCCGTTTCATGTGGTGACCTTGTCATTACCCAGCCTCAAGTCTGCCCATACTTTGCTCCCAAAGGGGACACAGTTTCTGTACTTCATCAGGGCTGCTGAGTCACTGAGCCACACATTCTTCCTCTGCATGCATTGCTCCTGTCCTGTCTCCTGTTTTTCTGTCTAGCTGAAGCGCCATTCTATGTATTATGCATGAATTTACAAGGCTGGTAGCAAAATTTGTTGCATTGGTTATCTGGAAACCGTGGCTTTGACCACTGTGTTCCTTAATATTTGCTTGCAGTGTTTGAGATGTAGGAAACTAAGCTTATGCATTTGTTGCACCTTGTGTTAATTGCAAATCACTATTTGTTATCTTTATTCTTTGGTTGTAATTAATCCACCATGGCTGGTTTTTCTGGCCTCTCTGCAGGACACAGAGATCCTGAACACAGCTGTTCTGACTGGTAAGAAGGTGGTGATGCCTGTGAGAATGGTGGCTGTGGAAGAAGATGGAACAGTCACCGACGTATCTGATTATACAGACTGCAGCTCCACTGATGAAGATGTACTCAAGGTAGGATTTAGGATTTAGTTTGATACATTCACCATGCTACTATTTTAAGGTAGAGTTAATTACATGATCTTAAAATCTATTTTATAATGGAGGAAATGTGGTAGGTAATATTGCTCTGAAAGTTAACATTTTTACAGAACTCCTTTTGTTCCACTTTTTCAGTATCTTTCATTTACCTACTGCAGACTTTCTCAGAAGTAAGGCTGTAAACCTATGGCCTCACGGTGATTCAGTTACTATTGTTTAGTGAACGATTTGATGCTTCAGGAAGTCTTTGATTTTCACCATGATTCAATTCGATTATTTTGGTACACTTAATTAATGTGTATATGAATGGATATGAGTAATGGGTGTACAGCGTGCATGTATACAGTACGTGCAGAATGTCTCAGCAGACATTTTGGTATTTTTCTACTTCTTCTTCATGTCTTTAGTACATTTAAGTCTCTGCAGCTGATGTGCAGAATTCGTCATCAAACACCTCATCGCTCTGTTTGCTTCAAATCGCCAGTGTGGAAGTACAAGTATGTTTTAAAATGGAATGTGTTTAGGAGGATCATTTTTTCTATTTGAATTTGCCCAAAATAATCAATTATAATCAATTTTAACATGTTGTATTGGAATGATGCAGTTGAATCGCCATCTTAAGAATCTTTAAGAGCCTTTACTGAGAAGGCTTGCTTAATAAATATGATGAATACAACTGATTTCTGAGAACAAAATGGGGTTAGCTACACAAAAAAAAAAAAAAAAAAAAAAAAAAAAAAAAAAAAAAAAAAAAATTGAGAATGAAAGATGTTTGTGTCCTGTCTACGGCAAAAGCAACAGTGAGCAATTTAGAATGTCTGCAACAAAAAGGCTCCAGAGGGGCAAGGCTGGTTTCATGGACGGGACAGCTACAGACAAATAACTTGTACCAAAGTCACCTCTGCTCTCTGTCTCTTTTCCACATGGAAATACAAACTACGAGTTGGGCTCCAACAACATCACTCATCAATCTCCTCGACAATCAACAGCCACTGAGCTAAATCACTCACCACAAATGACCTCGCAGTCTGCCACGTTGCTCCCATCCTGTGACTTCGCCCTTTTATCCTGTAAACCTGAATACAGCTGAATGCCAAAAGTTGCTTTGTTTACTGATGAAGCTCAAAGTCAGACTCCCTAGAGGTCAGAGGGTGTGAGTTGTGTTTATTTAAGGGTAAAGTGGCATTGTCAATGAAGGATGAAGACGGGAACACAGTGGACTCCAGCCAGAATAAGACAATATCTGCAAAAATGGTGTAGCAAATAACAGATGTTTCTACTGATAAATTATGTAGTTTTTTTTTTTTTNAAAAAAAAAAAAAAAAAAAAATCAAAATTATATCAATAGACAGTCTTTTCTGTTGTTCTAAGCTCAGCTCTTAGTATTGCTGACCAGATAGCAGCTTCACTCACAAATATTCCCTTTAATCTTCTTAGCTTCACTCAGATAGCTTTCCTCTTCTGGTGTGCATGATGAGTATCAATTCTGCTCCTGATAGATGGAGAGGATTTATCTAGAATGGCCAACTCGTGGCTAAACGAGGCAAAACAAAGTCTAATCTGCCATGATGGAAAGGTTTTAGATTGTGCATAAATGATGGAGAGACCTTTTAAGAGGGGATGGGCATTCTCTTCAGTTCATTCGTCGTTCAGTTGAAGGATGGATACTTGGAAAGGGCACATCCTGAACAGTCTACTTGGCTGATTAATAAGAAATTTTATGGTCCACAAGAGATACCCTGACAATTTAATTAAACCTTTAATTTGTATCAACCTTGATCAACTTAAAATTAATTTGAACATGCGTGTCAGTGTAGCCAATGTGTNTTAATTTGTATCAACCTTGATCAACTTAAAATTAATTTGAACATGCGTGTCAGTGTAGCCAATGTGTCTTATACTTTAAACATGTTTTCCTCCTACCTGTATTTAATACAGTATGTGTGGCTGAATGCCAAATGCAACTTTAAAGATTTATTGTGCCATCAAAAACACAGATATTTTTTTTGCTAGAGAATGAGATTATAAAGGACATAGTCACAGGAACATGGCTCATAGATTGGCTCGGATGTTGGACAGTTCAGTGTCTTGGATCACGGATGACCGGTGCACTGCTTCCATTCTGAATCAAAATATAAAAACTCCAGATGACTTCACTGAAAACAGATGAGTCCTTGTGTAAGAGTTTGGCTGTATAAGAAAATTTCCTTAACTGCATATCAACTTCAATGCTGAAAATTGTTAATCTGCTGTATTAAGACAAGATTCAGGGCATTGTTAGGTTTCAAGTCAAGATCATAAAAAGTGTGCCACAGGCTCACATAATGATGGTTCCTGACCCAGCCCAAGCTCTCTAGGAAGGAAAAACCTTCACATGTAAGGGGAAAATGGAAGAAACAAAGAGATTCCTTCCCCTCAAACAGCCAGGTGGGGTGGGAAAGCAGGCAATCACAAAGAAAGAAAATAAAGCAGTACCAATAGAAGATCATAATACAACAATGAAGGCATGATCCAGTCCGCAACATACAGCAAATTAAAAAAAAAAAAAAAAAANAAAAAAAAAAAAAAAAAGACAGCAACAGAGTGAGAGAAAAAAAATATCCACAATTGAGTGCAGATTTTTATTCACACTGTTCCATGTGCATCAGTGGAAAATCGCAGAGGGGTATGTGGACGGGCAGGAAGATGTGTGGGTGGTAGACTAAGTCAAGCCATATTGTTAAATTGTGTGTATGGGGAAACTTGCAATCCAAACTCTGGTTATGAATGCAGGATGACTGACTCGAATGCAATGATGATACAAGAACGTTTTAAAACAGCAAGCTGTTCTGACAGCACTTCCTCTGACAAATACTGACTTCATGAGAGTAAGAGTGGGAATCTAGTCACAATTAGTAGCTGTCAAAGTCATTTTCCTCCACTCCCCTGTGCACTTGCAGAAGCTGGAGACTGAATTTCAATGATGTGGCAATTATCCAATTTATTTAAAGCAGTGGATGTTCAGAAGATCAAGGCAAACCTCTGGACTCATGTCAGTGAGAGTCCCAATGTCCCTGTACATGTTTCAGCTATAGTCTAAACTTGCCAAGGTCACCTTTGAATTCACGGTGTAATGAATGCTCTTAGCTGTGAAGGATTGATGTTCAACACTGAACCACATGATATTTTGATTAACATAAAATTGCAATGCTGCTGCTTCCTAAAGCTTTGAACTGGTGACCATCACAGTGGTTTATTACAGCCACCTGACATTATTGTAGTAACACATGCAGCACAAAACCACAGCAAGGCAATTTGTTGCTGTAAGAATGGTCTACTTGTTAAAATAATGCCTTTTATGAGACTATTTGATTATTTTTTGTCATTGTTAGATGACAACAATCTCATTTTGGGTTTGATATAGATTGTTTACACGTGTACTTATGAAAACAGTCTATTATAAGATATTCATGTTTTGAGGGAATGTTATTGACTTTATGTTTATGTTACTTTATGTTTCTTCATATTCAGGTGTCGGACAGGTGTGACTATGTTTTTGTGAATGGAAAGGAGACAAGGGGCATGGTAAAGATCACTGTGAACTTCACCTACAGCTACCTGAGTTCCCAGCTGGAACTCAATGTGTGGATCCCCCAATTCCCCCTCCAGATTGAGGTGTCAGACAGAGAGCTGAGTCAGATTAAGAGCTGGAGGGTTCCCGTACTAACATCCAAGAGGTAAAACACACAAAAAAAGCATTTGTTTAACACAGAAAATCTCTTCCAAGTCTTTTCTAGAAGTTGCTTACCTTCTACATAGAACAAACAGTTTTCAATTGAAATCATATCTCTCAAAGGGTTTAGGCTTTGGATTCCATTACATAATGTATAATAATATCTGAATGTGATCCAATCAAGCAAAGAGATGGGGCTGAATGACTAGAGTATAGCAGGTCAAAGTAGTTATAGTGTGACAGGTGTGACCTGTATGTGTTTTGCATTCATGTCCCAGACCAAGCTGGAGCAGTGAAGAAGATGACAGGAAGGGAAAGGGATGCATGCTGCAGTTTCAGCATGCCCTCGTGCGGGTGCTAACTCACTTCGTTGCCGAGCAAGAGGACCCTCGGGAACCGAAGGCCTATTTTCTGGGCTCTGATTGGCAGGTGGATGTCACAAGAGTAGTCCGATATTTCATGAAGGTAGATGATCCCCGTGTGGCCAGGCTGCAGGCAGGAATGGTGCTGTCCGGACGAGACCTTGGGACCACCTCCATCCAGGTAACCAAACTGAACTACTGTCTGAAATCAATCCTAAAGGGCCATACTGGTGATTTGTTTGAGTCCAATAAATACAACCCCCATACATTTACATTAACATACTTCTGGAGTTGTAAATTTTAAAACTTTTTTCCCTACCTTCCAGCCTGCCAATAGTTTCAGGTCATTCCTGTACATTATAAAATCAACTTGTAGAAACTTGAAACACACTTGAGATAAGTAATCCATCACAGCGAACAAGGTGTCCATTACATTTTCTTTGTCAAAGTAATGTAATTTTAGCGTTTCAACAAGGGTTCAACACAGAGCTACACAGAAGAAAACTTCTGTTTCCGCCAGGTAATATAGTCCTAAAAGAAGACTGTTTTTACCTTGAAATTAAAATGAACATCCTTTCTACAGTCATGTGTAATGTTGAATTTTAAGGTGGGTGCATCACCTGAACCTTTGCTTTTGAAAGATTAGGTGATTTGTCAAAATAACAAAAATAAAAATACAGTTTTTATGTTTTGGAAAATGATTGGCAGTAATGTAATGTGTATTTATTGGGCTCAAACATACAAAATAACCAGTCCGATCCTTTAACCCCAACAATCTCAAGCCTAAACTTGATGAAGATGATGAGGAGACACAGTATGGACCTTCGTACTTAATGTATCTCTTACTGTTCTGTAATAGGTGTTTTCTCCACTGACGGACACAATATTGGCTAAAAAGACTATTAAAGTAGTGAATGACAAAGTGACAATCACACAGTTGGGGATCCAGCTGGTCACAGGACTCTCCATGACCCTGCAGCTCAGTCCAGGGAGCAACAGAGCCATCCTGGCTACCACAACCACACAGGAATTTCTGCAGAGCCCCAAACAGGTAATATTCTAAATGTCTCACATTCACTCAGAAAGATGAATAATGGATTCAAAAGCAAAATTACAAATGTAAAAACATAGAAAGAAACACCATTCTCTGCTACTTTCTGTTCCTTCAGGAGGCTTTGGTCAGTGCTTGGGTGCAGTTCAGCGATGGATCCCAGACACCTCTCAACATTTATGATCCCACCCTCTACCGTTTGACAATGACATCTCTAGATCAGGGGGTGGTGTCGGTGCAGGGCATGCCTCCAGCTGTGGTGGCAGAGGGCGAAGGCGAGGGCGCTTTGGTCAGAGTAGAGATGTCCATCTGTGAAGCCTGCCAGAAGTCCAAACGCAAAAGCACTGTGGCTGTGGGCAATGGCAGGCTCAAGGCAAAGTTTCTGGTAAACGGCCAGCGCACAAACAGCAACACCAGCAACACTGACGCCAGCACTGTTAGTATTAATGTCAGCAGAGAAGGAAACAGCGGTGAAAGTAATAAGGGCAACGGTGAGAGGACTCAAAGGAAGCCGTCCCTGGATTTTTCTCCGTCTAGCTCAGACTCCGAGAGCAATGAGAGAACTACCACTATCAAATCTACAGAACGCATCTTTATAAGCAGTGGCACACTTGGAGGAGTGGGTAAGACCAGCAATTCAAGAAACCCTGGCAGTCCTACCAGCAAGGTGAACATCAATATAATGAGCAGCCCGAGCGACAGCGGCAAGACATATGGCAAAGACAATGTGATAGCAGAGGATATTAGCAGGGTTAGCTTTACAAGTACTGTGAAGGCCCCTGGTAACCTGGTAAACTACAACTTTCCTACCAAGGTCCTGTTGCCTGGGCAGGAGACAGTGGAGGTAGACATCAGTGGTGAGGAACAGCTGGCCAACAGGCCGCTAACAGACTTAGAGATTGGCATGTATGCTCTGTTGGGGGTCTTCTGCCTGGCCATCCTGGTTTTTCTGGTTAACTGTATTTCATATGTTGTTAGGTTCAGAGACAAGAGGCCTCCCTCTCATGGACAGGAGCTGACGGGGCATAGGCATGACTGGGTGTGGCTAGGTACAGATGCTGAGCTGGTGATGAGTGTACCATGCAGTCCTCTGCAGCAAGACTCCCAGACTACAACTACTGTCATCGATATCGATAAGACTGCCTCTCTTTCCAGAAGGCCCAGTTGCCTGGCCTCTGTTACAGACTCTCCCATTGGCTGCGTGGGCTCCCTCAGGAGCAAACCTTTGCACACGGAGTCCCTCCATTCTCCCACCAGTAAGAGAAAGAGGGTCCAGTTCACTACTTTCTCCTCATTGGAATGCCAGCATTCACCACATCTCCCCCCTAGGGAGAATGGACATGGTATCCACTGGGTTGGGAAGGAAGAAGGAAATTGTGAGGAGGAACCCCAAGTGCCAATCACAGATCCTGACGACCGGTTATAACACAGAACTTGATGAAACTGCTCTTGTACAGTAGATGTGGCTTTGATCACCTCAATGCCTTTGCTAACTCCAATAACTGTAAAGAATCTGGGACTTTGCAATGATCCTCCTCCACATTTCCTTACCTATCAAGGCCTTTTATATCAACATGTACAGTATATTATTGTTAATATTAGAAAGTGGGTGTGTCTGAAGTTGTTTCAAAGGGTTGGCTAGGTGGACTCTCATCTTTGTGCAATAATGCTTAAAGCCAACAAATGTTTATGCTGCATGTGGAAAACCTACTTGTCTATGTTTCTGCACTCACATGTTGGACATAAAAAGTGTCCACAATTACAAGCATACAGATTACCAGAAGGATATGGGTTTCACAACACAATATTGTTTTTATCAAACCCATGACTCACTGGGTGTTTTCTATTATGCAATACCTAAGTCTTTTTTCTTCGTACATTTAAGTTATTGTTTTTCACCCAATTTTTCCATTAAAACATTATGATCTTAAATACTGACTTTGAATATTGTTTCTAAATCTAACCATCAGGTTTTAGAAGAATAATATGCATTTTAATACTGTAATAGTTTGTAAAGCATAATTTTTAGCTGTCTAGGGTTTGGTTTATTCATATTAGTCTCACATTTGTCAGAGCATTTTACAACATCTTACTTGTTGTAACATTACAACATGTTACATTTGATGTTCTAAATTCAGTCACTGCATGTCGACACAAAACCTAAGACCTTAACTTATGACCACAGAAAGCCTTCTAACCAGTTCATGCTCTGGTATGTTGTCAAAATGAATCTTTTTGACAAGAAATTGCATGAACTTTTTATGACCTTCTAACCTTTAAACAAATTGTGTTTTTCCTGGGCCTTTATTTATGAGCGGCTCGACCATTGCAATTCATTAAAAATGAATGTTGTAGCAATAGAGACCGAAGGAAAGAAAGACATATTGGATGGAACCGTTTTTGGCATCACTGGGTTACTGCATTTTGGGGAAAAGTTTGGGGAAAGAAATAACTGGATATTCAGAACTTAGTTTAGAATGACAGACATTTAAATTTCTTAATAGTGCTGATGTATTTCAGGATATGTTGAAATGCAAACATACATTTTCAGACCACATTTGTTTAAACAAAACAAAATTTTTTTGTTGTTCATCACTTTTATTTACTTAAGCTGAACCATAAATAACAGCATACCCTTACGAATTTCAAATACATAAATATATAAATATATGACAGCAACAGAACTTTTTTTATTCTGTCATATCAGTATCTATCATACTGCCCTCCAATCCTCTTTAGATCTTTGTTTGAAAGTGCTCTACAGCATAATTTAAGACTATTTGTGCTGCACAACATGCTTACAGTTAGTCATAATTATATCTTTGCAATATATATATAATTTATTTATTTTTTTCCCATTATTCTTATTTATTTAAAAAAGACATATTTCCCTATTTTCTGTCCCTTAAGCTCCTGAGACACTAGCGGTGGAACTGAACGGTGTGATGTTGTACTCAGTGCAGAATCTCCACCAACCTCTGGTAGGTCTCTTTCTCCTGTTTCAAGCTATGGTGTTCTTCCACGTAGCATTTTCCATTCCTCACCACACTCTTCCTCAGCTCATGATCTGACAGCAGCCTCTCTGACTGATGCACAAATTCCTGTCAGGGACGTAATTGAAAATGAGTTTCATTTACTACCAAATGCCACTTGGAATTAACCACTGAAGTTGCTCAAAGACATGTTTTTTTAAACTATGCCGCTACACGATGGGGTGTCAAAGGAATATGGGAAGATTAGAAAAAAATCAGACAAATGAAGAATGACTAATGGAGCTTTTGCTATGCACAATTGAGTTGTGGTATACCCATACAGCTGGCTCAATTCTGCTGGCTCATCTGCTGGCAGAGCAGGCTGAGAGGAGCCTCCAACAGAATGAATGAGTGAATTCCATTCTGCAACATGGCAGGCAACTTCTACTGTAGCAGAGAAATTTACCATCAGTCCATCAGTCCACTTCACTCAAGTGACATCATTATATTTGAAGAGGTTCTTGGTGGGAAATGGCTCTTCTTATGACCATATGCAAGCTATAAATCCACTACAACTCGATTAAAGCTCAATTCATGAGCAGCATGCTTATAATAACTTAAGAAAATTAAGAAAATTAATTAATTAATTAAGAAAATTATAGAGGCAGACAGGAAATCCAATTTTTCTCTTTGTAGGATTCAAGTCTGTTTTTGTTTCAATTGACACTTTTTTTGTTACACATCCTCCTCTTGTACTTGCTTTGAGTGCTTAAGAAAGCAGAAACAATTTCAATTACAACTGAGAGAGGATGTCAAAGCATATGAGAGTTTTGAGTGATCCGTTGCGATGAAAGTTCTGGCTGAAAGATCGGCACATAATGGCCATCCACACTTTCAGGCTGAGGTCATGTTTATCTACCCCAAGTCGCTGGAACCATCTGTGAGAGTTTCCTTATGGCACGGATTTCTCTGCTGCTAAGCTAAGCACGTGACCTCCCCACCAAGAGAAGACTTATCTCCTGACATCACAACATCACGCTAGAGCATGCCGTTTTTATTCTTCATACCATTGTGCTTTAACCCTCCATCAGCTGGCCTTATACTGTAATTTCGATTTGCTTCAAACCTCATTAAACTTCAGATTAAACAGTTCTCATGGGAGCTCCAGTTTTTGCCTGATTGCTGTCATACGTTTCATCACTATATGATTCTGAAGATAACTTTACTCTATCGATGAAAGCTGCAATTTCAATCCCATGAACAGATTCTTTTTTTTTTTTTTTTTAANTTTTTTTTTTTTTTTTTTAAATAGTATACTGGCTTAGACTGGACTAATAATAAATACAATACAAAGATCTACAAAATGGTGCAGAGTTTGTAATACTTCATACAGTAATACTTCCCAAAACATTTTATTATTAGCACTTTCTACTGCAGGTCATTAGAGGTGGTATGAGTGGCCGTAGGCTATGGTGTTATCACTTATCTGTAGTCCATTAACTCAGTCAGTGCTAAAGCTTAATAGTGCTTAATGCATGTGACAACCTGGTCAGCGTTTGTCATTATGTACCTGAGGAGACGAGTACAGCAGGCCAGTCACCTCGTGCTGCACCACAGCTGCATTTCCTGGAATGTTCCTGGCCACCACAGGCACCCCAAGATCCATGGCCTGTTAGAGCAGAGAATGAAACGCTCACAGATGCCCAATGACATTCATAAAGTCAAAAGTTACTCAAGCATAGAATCAAATGCTCTTATCCTTATTAAGAAAATGCACCTGAATAAGGTTTGTAAATTGTAGAATTCAGCTGTGCAGCCCTTCAGTGCCTCAGCGCACTTACGGAATTAATAATGTGTATCAGCTAATACTTCTCAGGCAGGTTGTTGAGTGAAACATGCTAACACGCTAACCAGACTTTAAGCCTTCGGTGGATTGCCCTAATCGACAATGTTTAAAAGAGATTAAGTGGATTATAGTTTTGCTCACTCAGGAATGGGAAGATTGGAATCAAACTATTAATTTGGGTAATCGTTCCTGCGGTACTCTGATAACATTGTAGCTGAGTAAGAAAGAGTGAGATAAAAACACCTGAAACTACACAGTTTATCTTTTGAACGGACTTTTGGATGACATACTAGGAGTACATGCTTTAATACATCAATCCTCACAGCATTATACTGCATGAGTTGTATAAAGTTGTGTTTAGCAGCCAAAAAGTCAAGATATACTACTGTTCAATAACCCATGAGCCCAGACGATGTTTACCTCTAAGATTGCTGCTGACATGCCCTCTGACACAGAGCAGTTGACCACGGCAAAGCAGCTCTTCATGGCTGCATGAAGCTCCTGTTGGCTCCTCTCCTGGGCCAAGAAGACCCCTGCTGTTCTGCAGAGGCAGTAACAAAGCATACTTCTGCATGACTCAGAGCTCACAGAGGCGTGAATGATGGTGAACAGCAGTGACAAGCTGAGGTCAGTAAACACGGGTACACTGTGTGTAACATGCACCGAGAGTCCAGGTAAATTCCTAAACAGAGAGGGCAGCTTCCTGCCACACACATCTTTGTTGTGGCGATGGCCCTTGGCAAGAAAGAGCAGCAAAGCCTCAACAGCAGGTTAAAAATAAATACTGGATCTTGGCACTCGCTTTAGTGCATCGTACTTACATTCTGCTAAGATAAATCTAAGATAGGTTCACTTGCATACTTTCTTGTAACACAGGGATTAAGAGAAGGATAGCAGATAAGTCTTAAAATTTCTCAAAGGAGCAAAGACCTGGTAATAAGTCTGTCAGATCTCAAGGTTGCTTTTGAATTATGGCTGATAAAAGAGAAAATAAATAAATAAATAAATAAATAAACCAAAACAGAAGGCTTACCTTTTAGAAACAGCCTCAACTTCCATAGTTAGCACAGGATCAATCTGTAAGAGATGAACAAAGCCCTTTTCTGACTACTTTTGAGAAGGATACCAGCAATAACTTAAACAGTGAGGAGAAATAAATGACACAAATTATTAATTTATATCATGAACAAATCATTCCCTGAAAATCCTGTCCTTTCCGAGATTGGGGTCAGGGTGGGGAGGGTGGCCAATCTGATTAATTGCAATGTGGGATTTGCGTGCATTAGCCTGCCCACAGAAAAGTCAGAGCATAGCAATTCAGGTCAAAGATGCTGCCAAGCAAGCTGCTACTGTTTATTTTCTCTTTTATGTTATAGCTCATGGCATTTCTTAATTGATTCTGCTTTAAAGCACGAGCGCGTTCTAATCAAAGAATCCAAATTGAGAGCATTTTTGTATCCTGGTGTAATCTGGGATTTAGCAGACATGGCAAACCCAGCAGGGGATAAAGTCACAGCCCACAGTAAAGGCCGTACTGACAAACACGTGATTTAAGCACAGATTCTGCAGAGTCCCAGTGTGACTCGACACAACACAAACAGAGGGGAAGGGTGTGACCGGTAAGGGAAGATCTGCAATGGACTTTAATGCTCAAGCTTCTAATGCCTGTTCCTGTATAATGACATAATTATGACATTGCATCTTATCATCCGCCATGTGTTTTAAAGGACCATACCGGCGATTGTGCATGTTTGAGCCTAATAAATTCAATTTTCATACACGTAACGTTACTGACAAACATTTCCGAAAGCATACTGGAATGGTAAATTAATTTTTTTTCCCTACCTTTCGGACCACCATTGGTTACAGTTCATTCTGGTACGCTATTAAAATCAACTTGTTGATACTTGAAACGTTANGACCACCATTGGTTACAGTTCATTCTGGTACGCTATTAAAATCAACTTGTTGATACTTGAAACGTTATTTGGAAAGGTAATATATCATCACAAACAACACGTGTATTCAGTTTTGTTTTGTTTTTTTCGAAGTTGTGTAATTTTAGCGTTTAAGAGCAATAAAAAGCACGGAGTGAATGTATGGCTCCACTGGGAAATATAGTCCCAAAAGTTATCGAAAAACTTAAATGATTATGACTTCATAAGGCTGCGTAACTATGAGCAGGCGAAATATCAATTTTTAAGGTGTGTATCACTTGAATATTTGATTTTGAAAGATTAAGAGATTTTGCAATATATCAGGAAAGCTGAAATACGGTTTTATCCTTTGGGAAATGACTGTCAGTAATGTAACATGTATGAAAATTGAATATATTAGCCTCAAACATGCATGATTGCCAGTATGGTCCTTTAAAGCAATATGACACACACGGTAAATGTGAAATGGCTTTATAGTATGTTTCCCCAAGTTTCATTCTAAGTAAAGGGAAGGAACTTAATTTGCATACGTGTATACTGTGTATCATTTAATTTCTCAGAAAATATTCACGCCAACATGCATCCACAGTGATTCAAGAGTGACTAGAAGAATCACACAATTCTACACAAATACAACCTTTTCATTAATCATGTAAACACAGCGTAGCAGAGCAAAAAGCAGCTCTAAGACAGCATAATAAGCATATACCTCTGGCCATCTCTGAATGAGGCGTTTTAAAGCAAAACTAAAACAGAGCATACCTTTTGCCTGACACCGCTGTTTGAAAGAAAGAAAAGACACTAAAATACTGTACATCTTCTGTATGTCTATGTTACAGCAAGTCAAGGGGAACAGAATACGAAGAAACAGAAATCAATGAAAAGGTTGATTGAAAATGAAATGAGACACAAGAACAGTTGTAAAAGCAAGTTATGAGTTCTCTCTGCAGCACCTCTAAGCAGATGGAAGTTCAACACCCTATCATTAATGTTCGATCAGCTAAAATCAGCACATAAAAAAGGAAAAACCCTGATTTGATGGACATGATTGATATAAGGACACGCTGACTGTTTGTGCACATCTATAATGTCTTTGGAAGTGATGAAACTCACACTGTGACTGGCACAGAAGAATGATGGTGTGTGACTTTCCCCTGCCAGGAGTGTAATCTATACCTGCACATGTCCTGATACGAGCCCACCCAGCTGCGGCAAAATGAGGAGGCAGCTCTATACAGGTCAGTAGTCAGGCAAGTGCTGATCGTAAGGAAGCAATTCACCACTCTGTCACGCAGTCAACCGTTTAGGCACAAAAAAGAAACAAGGCCACTGCTGCTGCTGCTGACCCGCCCCCTGCTTGCAGAAGATTGCCATTCAAGCCGAGCGATGGCCGCAATTCCAGCTAAACGGCTAATGCTGATATCTGTGCTACATCCAATTAGAGGCTGTCTAGATTCTCACGGCAGGTTAACAGAACAGAATTTCTAGGCACAGAAGGAGACACATGACATGTATTATGTGCAAGATCCTTGACCGTATGGTTACCTTTGGTCCAATAATGACCAACACATTCAAAGGATTCTCACGGTGCCATTCTGAAAGACATAAAACAAGAATTGCAAACAAGACCACAAGAGTTTTGGAAAAAAATAGGAACAGAAAAACATGATCATTTAAAGCAGAAAAGCATTTTTACTGTACAAACAGCTCTTTAAGTTTCAGACTTAGGACACCTATGGAAAGCCAAATGCGCCAAAATGAAATACATAAAAACAATATTATGAAATAAATAACTCTATGCAAAAGTACCAATAAATTATGAAATAATTCCGTAAATCATTATTATCATGAAATTTTATTTCATAACAACATTGAAAAATGGGGCATTATTTCATAATGCCCCATTTTTGAAGTCTCTCTCTTATTTCACAACACTGTTTTTCCGAATGCTCTTCATATATCATAATGAGACATTTCATGATGAGATTTTCGACGAGATTTCAGGACCAGTGGGCGTAGCCTTACACTGAGCGGTTGTTCCAGGTTCCAGTAGTCAGCGAAGGCAGACAAACTAATAAATAAACTGCAAACTAAAGTAAAAACTCAAGTAAACTCAAGTAAAAATGTTCAACTTACAACTATTAAACTACCACCAAATCAAGTTTTGAGATTTTTTCTTGAGATAAAGTAGCTGCTTAGAATTCGAATATATGGTCGACCTGATTAAAATAATGCTGAATTATTTTTTAATAGTTTCAAAAATGTTTACGTACAATTTGAGTGACGTCAGTCGCCCTCTAGCGCTGTCATACATACTGTACATGTATACTTTTTATGAAAATCAATTAAAATAAAAAAGGATTTGATTAGGACCCTATTGATTTTGCTAAGAGCTGACATTCTCAAACGAACAATAGCCCAAAAGTGTTGGGCCATCATGAGTGATTAGAAGAATCCTACCGCAATTTTGCATACATAAATTTTACAAGAAGCTGGAACTCAACCACTAAGATATAATATTGTGCCTAATTTATGAGGAGGCTACCATAGCCACCCCCCAAAGACAACTCAGAATACAGAAATACAGAGAGAAAGGCCTTGGAATTAGAGGGTTTATCTGACTTGGGAGTTGAACATGCTTCAATGGTATCAAATAATACTATCTTGGTAGCTGTCCTATCTAGTGCACTTACACAGGTGTTTCATTATCTATACTGTACACATAAAAAACAGTTACAGTATATACAAAGACATGAATTTGTACCTGAAAAAGCCTCCACTAGATAGAGCGGGTCCTTAACTCTTCTGAGGCCACAGACCAGCAGGAAGACATGCAGCTCCTCCGCATGCTCTTCGCTTATACCTGGAGACGAACCGACAGGCAGATAGTGCCACAATATCAAAACACTGCATAATGAACATCCCAAGAACATCAGCAGATAATGAAAGCAATACATCACCCAAGGTCATGAGGAAAATAAGACAGCAGTGACTAATGTGCTCACACAATTCTCTGATCAGAATTGTAACGCTCAGCAGGGAAATGTCTACCGAAAACATTGGAAGGTTGCAGGCAGCGTAATCACTGTGTAATGTGGTATAGCTACAGACCGTGAGCATCAGGATGACAATTTGTACACTGAACAGCCCTATATTAAAATAGTTGTGATGTTTTGATGACGGGCAGAAAAAATCAGCTGTTTTTCCCAGATCAACTAAATTTCATGTTCAATCCTGAGCTTATTGAGGAACTGGAGGCCATCATGGACTTGCCAAAGCCAACAGATAGAAGTCCTGACCTTAATAACACTGCTATGTGCCAAATCAAATTGTCTGCTGCCAGATTAGTCCAGCGCAAGAGAATGAAGCAGTTCTTTTATTGTTATTAAAGAGGAGCTGATTGTTAAAGAAGCATTGCATTGATTATTAGAATGAGAAACCGTGTTAGTAAAGATAAACACCCATGTCATTACCAAAGAACAAGATGCAGGAAAAAGTAGAAAGTGTGGCTGAGAAACATTCCAAAGCACAGACCTGTCACGATGAGCAGGAAGTTCAAACATAAAGAAATGAAACCATTGGAACTCAAATGAAATTAATCTATCCTGAGGGGGAAAACAGACTGTGCAAATCTTTTGTTGTGCCAGCAGCAATCTCCTCTCTCTTTTTGTATTTCTTAGAGTTGTATGCAAAACACTTTCTTGTTCATCTGCCTTTGATTTCAGAAGGGCGTTCTGAATTCCCTAATGCCTTTATCAGTCTGTGTGTTTGTGTGTGCGCGCAAGGGCATAGGAGCAGATATCTGTCTGACTGGCTCATATTAATTTGTTGAGTGGCACAGGGTGACACAGATGGCAAAACCTGGGGGGAGTGTGGCCAAAATAAAGAAAACACCACTGACAAAAGCTTTGAACGATGAAAGTCACACTTACAAGGCATCCACATGACACATTAAGACAATTAGCATTATGAATCAATTTAAAGAGGTCTGATAATCAACGCTTCTATTTTTTATTTGGAAAAAGAAATGAACATATTGTGTCTAACCTAAAGGATGAGGGGTTGTGCGACGGATTCCAAAAATGTGTTTTTCCTAAATATGATAACTGCTCTGATACTATAGAGTAATATCTGTAGTTGGAGGAAAAAAAACCCATCACTTTTTATTAATCAATAAGTAAAAATTGTGTTGATAAGAAAATATGTACAATGTCTACATAAGTAGGAGTAATATATTCCTTTAATCTGGCAAGCTCAATCACAAAGTATATGTTTAAGGAAAAAAAAACCTGTTTAGAACAAAAAAATCAAAGTTAAGCTTTACTGTAATCTTGTCTGATGTATTTCACCCTTTTCCCTACACTCACACAGGGACACATCCGAGAGCCGAGGCATGCCATGGCGTGACTTATCCGCCTGTTAAACACAGTGTCAGCATGTAATGTGGGAGTTGTTTGAAGTGATAATTGCTTTGCATGATAATATAATGGCCCGAGAATATGAGGTCATTTTCCAGCATCACATGCTGGAGCAAACATTGTACCCTGATGATGTCCCCACACTACAAGATGATAACGACCCCCACACACATAAAACTAATTCAAGAGTGGTTTAATGAACGCCAGCATCAAATTAAAGGTTCCTTTGTCACCCTGATCGTCAGCAAATGAACTAATTCCTGAGAGAAGGTAGATTCCTGGAAATGAATGATGGTGTTGTTGAACAATATTTCAGTAATCTCTGGAACTGTCATAAACTCATAAACCAGGGGTCCCCTGATGACCTTTTCATGTTTTTAATCTCAAAATTGGCATCTCATCAGTGATTTTGCATGTTTGGGCCCAAAATATATAAACCGCATATATGTTATGCTACTGACAACAATTTCCCAAAATATACTGCTGGAGCAGTAAATATTGGAATTGTTTTTTCTTAACTTCCACAGTACCACTGATTTCAGTTCATTCCAGTATGCTACAAAAATCAACTTGTAGAAACTTATAATCTGCTTCAGATAATTAAATTCGTCACAGTGAACACAGTATCCATTAATTTTTTTTTTTTTCAAAGTTACTTCATGTAACTGGTCCAACATGGAGCAGCATGGAAGAAAATGTGTCTGCCGGGGAATATACTGTAGTCCCGGAGAAGACAGCTTTTACAGAGAAATTAAAAACAACTGTCCCTTCTGCATTTGGATATACCAGGATGTTACCAGGCGAAACACTGAATTTTAAGGTTGATTTTGAAAGATTAGGGGATTTGTCAAAATAACAGGAAAACTAATCTCCAGTTTTAAGTTTTGGGAATGGTTGTCAGTAACATAACTTGTATTCGGGTAGAATTTATTGGGCTTAAACATGCAAAATCACCAGTACTGTCCTTTAAATGCCATTTCCTTGGCCTGTCATCTGAGTGCAGTTCATCTTAGGTGATAAAACAACTCACAAGTATTAAACTATGATGTGGTTCTGGCACTTATTTAGGATGCCTTCTGGTCAGATTACAAGGAGACCCTGGGGCCAGCAGGCTAGAGGAATTACATCTCCTTGGTAGCCTGGAAGAGCCTCAGGAGCACCCAGGAGAAGCGACAGGAAGGGCTTGGGAAAAAGACACCTGAGCTGCTCTACTTGCTGTTTTGCTACTGTAATCTTGATCAGGAAAAGAACTAGAAAATGGACAGAGAAGGGCACACTGCTCAGGACTTATATGGCATAATTGCAAGGATGATTAACGCTGTTTTGAAGGTAAAGTTTGGCGTTTTCATTATTTTGCCTACTTGCTGTCTGAAACACAAAAACAAAATCTTCTGAACATCATAGCAGAAGTTAGTCAGTTTTGGAATCAACATCTTGAGTATGATAATTTCCTGTACTTCCTTCACACATCATTTGCTTTCTGATTACGAATTCATAGCACAGCTTCACTGTAAACTTCAGGGAATTTTTTGGTGTAATTTATTCAGTAATCACAGTACTCCTCAAGGACCGAATACCTGTCACTTTGTGCAGTGCAGACCCCCTGCTTGTTTCTTTTCACCCTTCAATGATTCAGAGCACTGCTTCTCAGCCCACACTGCTGTTCTTCTCATCCCAGCGCTTGTGCATCACCCTACACCAACTAAAAAGGTTCGCAGCAGGGGTCACACACAACACATTGCCAGTCCATGAGTTTCATGGACTGGCAACCTCAGGATTCCAGAGGGTACATGGCACCCGAAGGATAACACAAACATCACAAAGTCAAGTACCTTCAATCAGCTGGGAGGATTGCTTTGCCTCTCTCGCATTCTCTGATGTTCTTTTTAGAGCCACTGAGCCACTTCAGAATAAATTCAGTCCTTACACTCAAAGCTCTCCCAAATTCAATAAGCTAGCCTACTGTATCTAATATACTGCAGATTTTACACTTTGGCAATGAAAAACCATCTCAAAATGAAGATAAGACCTGGGAGCTGAGAATATATATGGGAAAGCGCTCCCTGCTGTGTGGATGAAAGAATATAGGTTGGCACAGGAGTCTTATCAGTCACATTATGTTGCGTAGAGAAAAATTAACTAAAGACTAAAGTTATGGAGACTGAATATTAATTACGGGATGTGACAAAACATGTCATTAAAGTTTAAAAGGAGGAACTGCAACAGCTAATCAAGCAAAACCAAGTCAACAATATAACACCACTGTTTCAAAAATGGTCTGCTTTAGTTTTATGACAAGTAAACTTTATATATAGTCTCACCATAGCACATCTGTAACAATGATGTATAGACCTAATTAGTTTTCAGCTCATTTGAATGTGATCTCAGCTGTCTGACTTCAGGCCTTATTTGCTTCTTTTAACGTACAGAGAGTCACAGCTTCCAGAAACAATGCACTCATAAAAATGCAGAATAAAAGTTGTCTTGGCCTTAGCGCTGTGGTGATAGTGCAACGTTTTCTTTTATTAAACACATCTGGCCCACATTCAGAAGAAGTGACTCATTGAAATTGATACCATCATGCACACGCGTTCATAAACTCAAACAATCGCAATGACAAGTCCGATTAAAGTGGTTTCATCACATTTGGAGAAAAGCACAATAGTGACGATGCACATTTCATGTAAAACAAATGGAGAAATGACTGTGGGCAATTAGTATTTCTCGCACTGGTTGAGAAGCATGGTGACAAATGGCCGCTGTGTCCAGGAGCCATTAATCAACTGTTCCTTTCTGTGCTCAGCTGTGTTTCATGTGTTTCATGTGCACTAATGTACCTGCAATGGACACCATGTTGCATTGTCCATTTTAAAGTCCCTTTTTGTGGAGGAGATATTCGGAGTACCAGCATATATTTACTAAGCACGGCATTTGAAAAACTGGAGAATCTCTGGCCTCGCTCCCTGAGGCCCAACACCGATTCATCTAACTTAGCACAGCGTAACTTCGTGCTCTCAGACCCACGCTTTTCTGTTTGGGGCTGCAAGTATTCCTTACTGTATTCTCTAAGGTGTCTCCAGTACTAGAGGAAGAGAAGGAGGTAAGGATAGAAGGAGGTGAGGCTAGGAAAAGGCAGAGTGCCTACTGCAATTGGCTGTGGTGTTTACATTTGAACAATGTCTGTATACACCAATTGTGTTACTTATTCCTCTCAGTCATTCCAGTTTGGTTTTGGATCATCAGTACTATTGTATTCTGCTTTCCTCAGTAATTAGCATTAAAAGATTAAAATTCACAAAGGTGATTCTGGTGGATCTATTTTAACCCCTGGAACACAACACCGTCTATCTTCTGGCTGCTATTCAACACTGTGCTTTTGATATTTGGTAGAATTTCTGCCATTTGGTCGAACATCAGCTGGCAGACATGACACTCTGTGGCACACAAATTGCCACAAAATAATGACTTCTGCTTATGATCTCTATGGAGGAAAATATTAAATATAATCAGATAAAACACAGGATTATTATGAAACATAATTAGATAAAACACAATTGTCTGCTGAGGTTAAAATGGAGTTACATTACACAAGACTGAGGTAATTTATGCATGAAAAGTTTTTGGGATCAGCAAATGTGAAGCCAATAATAAGGTGTTGGTAAAGACCATAAAATACCGTGCTAAAATATCTTCAAAATATGAAAGATACATAACAGAGATTTCATATTAAGTCTTGTTTTGAGCAGGAAGTGTGCATGTTCAGGTCCTGAAGCTTAGAAAGCTGCCATAAAATAACATAATATTTAGAAAATATCTGTCTAGTAATCTATCCAACAATACCTGAACTCCTTAAGAATTCAGTCCAGCAGAATTTCTCAGATGCTTCAGTCTTGATGCCTTAAAAAGAAAAAAAAAAAAGCAAGAATAAATGTTATAAATACAATTTCTAAAATCCTTAAGTTACTGTTGCATTGTTTTACTGATCATTATCTTTATTAGTTACGTGAGAAGTCAAATCTGAACATACTTTAAATTGATGATAACACATACTCAGATTACCGTCATTTGTATGAAAAGTTTTAACCTAAATGTCCAAAAACACAGTATAAGATTTAATGGAATCAAATACTATCTTATATATATTGTTCAAAACCAATACAATAATAACCTGGTGACAATCATAAAAAATAAGCATCTGCTGTCCCAGGCCTTTGCTCTAATCTGTGAAGGGACGCTTTTTGCCAAATAAGGCTACTGGTGGGACATAACACAGAGGAGTACTTTGGATTCTCCTGCATGGCCAATATGGCGAGCACAAACACAACTCTGTACTACAGAGAGCATAATAATAAGGAAAAAATGTCAAAGCTGATTAATGCAACTCTGCAAAGGAGAGTCAGGGATGCACAGCAGCAGGCAAGAATGTTTCATCCTGCAGGATTCACCTTGTGCCTGGACATAGATTTTACTGCTCTGGGACACCTTCAGAGAGAAAACAACAGAAAAGTTGGTTAAAATAAGTAATCGTATAACAAATAGAGTGAAATGTTTTAAATCAGACAAATAGTGCATAAAGCCAATTAACATTATTGGCATTCCCAACACATTTGGAAAGAAATCAAGACTTCAAAAGAGTCAGAAAGGTTGTTCCTAAATGACAGAGAATGGGGGAGGGGAGACAAAATAAATTACAGGGGATGGAACGGAAATTGACTGGATGTTATCACACTAGATTCATCCCCTATGTGTGTGTTTTCTGTCACAATAAAAACAGTGGAAAAGCCTCTCGGTGCCTGTCCTCTCTGCCTGCTGTCAGCCCTAAACAGCAGAGATAAAGCATGCCATTCTCCTCAATCTGCAACCTATGGACGAAATCTAATCTGAAAATAAAACACGGTAATATTGTTTTAATGCCACGCTATTATGGGACGGGGCAGGATATTGTGTTTGTATAGTTAAAACCCTTCTGTTTTATTGATTGAACATGCTGGGCTCCTGCTGTCTCTTAATGTGCTGTAAAATGTAAAACTCTCACTCTTGTGTTTTCATATTAGCTTTATAATACATGAATAATCAAAGTGACCAAAATTACAATATTCTGTCTCCATTAAAATCACTGTAGTTGCTCTATGCTCTTTAATGTAATAACTCAACAAATAGTTTAATCATACCAGAAATATCTCTGCCTCTTTTTTCAGTTTGTCAGTAAATGCAACAGCAAACCTGATAAAGAAAATACAAAGAAAATAATTAAAACTCCAGTATGAGACATTGTGGTAAAACAAATTTTCATTCCTGATATAGAGTTTTAGTAATTTTGAAGCAACGACAACTATGAAAACAACAAGCGAACAAACAGTAAAATAATAAACACAAAAGCCTGCCTGAGACTCAGTAGGTGAGATGGGAAAATCTGCTTGTGGTTTGAAGGCAAAGGATTTAAGGATGAATAGACTAAGAATACAAAGAGGAAAACAAAGGGAATGTAGAGCAAAAAGCAGTGGGGAGATAGTTTGTGTGTGTGAGCATGCATTATAAAATGGGCCAACAGGCTCCAAGCGATGACTGAATTGCATGATCAAGGTTTGTATGAAACGCTTTACCAGCAGGTGCCGTGTGGATTCAGACATGTTAAGTCATGAGATCTGTATCGCCCTAGTTCTTCCTTAACACCATTAACCCCTTAGATTTACTAGACAGCTGTTTTAACAGCTGTTTTAACAAGTAAAATGAAAATAGAAACACAGGTCTGACAATAAAAGGCATATCATGTTCATAAGTCAAAGTGCATATTAACATATTAACAATTAAGAAAAGGATGAATACACAACTTGAATAGTACAAGTGTTTAATAATACTTTATTTCACACCAATAATCCAGAATTTGGAATATAACCAATGAATGCTTCTATTCNACACACAGCTACCACTTACATTTGACAGGGCATTTATCGTTTTCATCATTTTTTAGCATTTTTAAAATCTCATAAGCATTACAGTAATATCTACAACATTAAACAGTTTCATCCTCTCTCTACATTTATATAGGCTGTATGATGGGATTTATTTGTTACTCATCACATCTCTTTTGTCAAGATGGTTAATGGAGTGTGAATCTTTTATTACCACAGATATCTCAAAAAAAGGTAGTTTGCAGCATCACCTGGCTTTCTGTAGCACCTGCTCCATAACCACACGCTTCTGCTCAACTTTCACATCTTCATTTATGTCTGTTCCTCCAAAAATAACGCCAAAAGGTACTTGGATATCTGTGTAAAGGTGAGACATAAAACAGAAAGCTCCTGACTTTGTGGGACACTCAGGTAGTAGACTCTACCAGTGACAAACACAAATGACTGGAGGTATAGAGAGTTGAGTGTACAGGTCATATCACAGTGAGAGGGATTCACCTATGAGAAGTCTGCCTGCTTTGAACAGATGAATGGCCAGTGCTCCCTCAAATGGTGGAGTTTGCGATACTACATCTGCTACTTCAGCAGAAGACTGGAACTCTGCTGCATCTCTGAGCTCACAAGTGTGACCTGCTGATTCAATGTGAGATCTAAAATATGAGAATTAAATTTATTATTGCGAAGTACAAATACAAAATCCATTTTATATGATATATAATGGCACACTACATGGCCAAAAGTATGTGGACACCTGAGCATTACTCCCAAAATCATGGGCATTAAGAGTTGGTCTTCCCTTGCTTTCCATTTGATTTTGTAGCATGACTGTAAGAGGTTTGTATCCATTCATCCATAAGAGAATTAGTGAGGATGGGCTCTGATTGAGCGATAAGGCCTGGCTCAACCTCTGAGTTCTAATTCATCCCAAAACTGTTAGGATTTAGTTCAAGGATCTGTACAGACCAGTCCAGTTCTTCTACACCAAACTGGTGAAATAATTTCTTTATGGACTTGCTGTGTCAGGCTGAAACAGGACATGGCTTCCCCAAAACTGCTCCACAAAGTTGTAGACACACTACTGTCTAACACATATCACTGTATGTTGTAGCATTAAAATTTATTTTCGCTGGGGCCTAGCTTAAAACACAAACACAGCCCTACACCATCATTCCTGCTCCATCATTAAATTAGTAAACCCACATGTTCACATACTTTTGGCCATGAATTGTAAGATCACGTTTAACAGCTGTTTTTTTTTTTTTTTTTTTTTTTTTTTTATTTGTTTAAGCCAGCCTTAGTAAAATATTAACTACAAAGACACTGATCAGTGCAATTCGAATAACCTAGCTAATAACTGACTACAAATACATCAACATTTGATGTTTTACTTCTGGATAATCATCAAATGGATGGGTCTAGGTGTTGATTTTGTATGACTTCCAGATAACAGTTTAATCATCCTGGGTACATATTTCACAGTTTGCTAATTTACTAGCAAGTAAGGCTCTCACTTTTCACAGCTTTCTACGGTTGCCCTGGTTAAAAGTTTATACGCTAGCTAATAATTAGCTAAAGCTAAAGCTAGCAACACTTAGCTGTAAAGCAAGTTACCTTATTCTCTCAGCTGTCGTACGGTTCCCAGTTTTTGGACTGAGACAGGCGAGAAAGAGTAATCTCATAACTTCACTAATGCCCGGTTTATCAAGTTAGCTATTTAACGTGTAAACATGAGTGAAAACCGGACAGGATAAAGCAACAGGTAGAGTCCCTTGTGTGTTGTTTTGTCTATGGCATGCTCACAACACTCCACAATATCACATTTCCTGAACCCATTCCTATCAGTAACGTGTAGCGATAAATAAGCTAACAGGTAGCCACGTCACTAGCTCACAGCTTTGTCACCACGCTTGAAATGTTTACAAGTCCGTCCCCTATATAAGCCCCAAGAAACACACGATGCAAAATAACATCCACCGCACACGCACTGTTGGCCCATTTTAATATTCAGTTTTCGGTTCCACAATGTTAAACTGACTCCAAGAAGAAACACCGAGCCAGTACCAGCCTTGGTGGTACTGGCTCGGTGCTCTTGGTGCTGTTATAGAACCGACACCGCATAAAAAATAACACTCATCAACACTTCCTTCTCTCAGAGTACGTCGTCTGCGTAAGCGGAACTGATTTCCAAATCATACGGATAGGGGATTGTACTCAATTTACAGACCTGAACGGAATGTACCATTTATAGATCGTTTTAAGGGGTGGAAACGCAAACGTAACAATTTGTTGACTGGCTGAAGTGTCACGCGATAGTACTGTGACTACTTTTTGTTGACTTCCACTTCTCTTTTTGACGGAGTATTGATTTACGTGAGATAAAGTCAATATTTAAGCGGTAAACATATCAAGGTTAATGGAGATCACTGATGATCACTTGGACATGTTTCAGTAATTAAAGGTATTGTATAACTAAACTCTTGTCAAGCTGTAATGCTAAGGCTAGCTGACATCTATAAGGGCTTTTGTTACTCATAAGGAAAGGAGTTGTCACTCTTAGTTAAGTTTCTTTACGTTTAGCTTTCCTTTTTCTATGTACAGACAATGATTATCTCTATCTGATAACGTCTGACTAACTAGTTTGACCTCCCTCTTTCTGGACAGGTTTGAGCTTTAACAGTATCCAAGAGGGGGGAAAAAAAACCCAAAACAGCCATTAAGTTGGTCGAAAATGGTTAACAACGACAGGGATGCCAGTGAGAGCACCCCTCTGCTGGACTCAGGTTCTGGGATCAGACCTACGCCACCATCAGTTTTCCAGGGAAGAAGACTCGCATGTGCAGCAGTCCTGCTTGCTGAATCATTGGAAAGGATTGCATTCTATGGCATCACATCTAATCTGGTTCTTTTCCTTAATAGTAGTCCCTTTTATTGGGAGGGTACTACAGCGAGTCAGGCACCTCTGATGTTCATGGGAGTTACTTACCTGATTTCACCGTTTGGAGGCTGGCTGGCTGATGCCTACCTTGGGAAATTCTTAACAATTGCTGCAAGTTTGGTCCTGTACTTCATTGGCATGATGTTTTTCCCTTTTATTTCAAATGAAGACACCAGGACTAACCTGTGTGGTGCAGAATTGGCCTTTCCTGTAGAACCACCTGATTGCCTGAATGCAGTCAGTGCTTCTTCAAGTAATGTGACCTGCCCCACACCACGCCCAGCATACTGTGGTCCTGTAATCTATAGTGGACTTTTCTTAATTGCACTAGGTGTTGGTACCGTGAAGTCCAACATCACTCCATTTGGGGCAGATCAGGTACAGTATAAATATTCACATCCAAATCCCAAAATTAGTCTCAAATGAAGGCTGTAGATGGTTGTTTTCTTCAGGTAGGCCTGTATAAGGTTAGGCATGCAGTGTGACATCAACAGGATCAGACATGGGGCGTGACTTTTGTTGTACCATGACAGTTCAGTCAGTCATGTAAGATCCTCGTGATAACATTCATTAAACATGAATTTTCCTTATGAGCCCCACACGTTGGGGAAAGGTGCTGGGTTATTGATAACATTTTTGTGTTTCTATGTCACTCACAAGCACATAAGCACCAGACTTTGAAAAATATGTCAGTGATAAGAAGTTAACCTCAGAAAATCTGTCTGATTTGTGACAGAATAATGTTACAATGTAAGACATCATACAAGAACTGATAAAAACAAAAGAAATGTATCGTGTTTTTCAAAATGATCTAACCAGAAGTGGGTGAAACCTTTCAAAAGGACCCCATACTATGATTCGAAATGAGCTCACTGCTGTCATTTCAGGGTTTTAGTGTTTCTGTCAGTTTCCTTTTTTTTTTTTTTTTTTTTTTTTTGATCATTGACAAACAAAACATGATGCAGGATCCATACATTGAAGTAAGCCTAATGAAAAGAGAAACACGGAAACAAATACATCTTACACAGCAGCACACAAATGAAAAACATAATAAATGAAATAAATCTTCTACATTTTGCTGATGCCAATGATTGCTAAGACATAAAACAGCCATAAAAGACTATTATCTTGGCAAAACATCAGGTTACATTGAGTAGTAAATACAGCATTTGAAATATAAATTGTAGTACATAAAGTTTGTAGTACTTTTCTACTAATTTTCCTCCAGCTTTTATTGAACAGCCTAACCAAGTGGCAGTGGGAGCTGTTTCTATTAAACATTTGATCACTTTGAATAAACTTTGACTCAAACTGCCACTCAGTTTGAGTTGTAGTCAGGAATTCAATCCTGCATAAACACAAGATTGTTTTGTTTTGGAAGCTGTCTGAAGCACATTTTTATTGAAGAAATAATTGCACCCTCCTGGTGTTAGGAAATTGCTGTAGTGAAGTCAATGATGTGTGCGTTTTGTGATTAATTGTGCAACCTGACAGTAATAGTCATCAAGTTATGGTTTTACTCAGGCTGCACACCACAACAGGATGCATGTTTCTGTTTAGGTAGCTGGTGGTTTCCCTGATGATGCTGAATCTGAAATATGAAATCAGAGCAGAATTCAGAAAAAATATTTTTTTTTTTTTNCCCCCGTTTGTCCTTCGGAAGTCAGTGCAAGTGTAATGTCTATCTATGAACACAACACATGAATACTACCACCAACACTGAACCTATCTGGTAAAAACAAAAGCATCTACAAAGCAAAAGTACCCAGATTTACAATATCTAATGTTACAAAATATGTTACATTGCAGCTGTTGGGATTACATGTGGTGATGAATTTTATAACTTTTGCAACAGCTCAATGGCAGAGAAGAACTCTGAGCTCTAGATAGGTTTCCTCACACCATCATGTTTTTTAATAGCATAACATTTTCTACCCAATATATAAAATGCATATAAATTAAAATCTTGTCATCCACATGGAACGAATGCAGACTGGCTGAGTAAAATGATGTAATTTGCTTGCATACTGAGCAAAATGTATTAGCTGTGGCAGGTAGCTGGGTTGTAACTGATGGTGTTGTAGGCTATCATAGCAACATTACTGTTTGGTCTCTCAGAAATCCCTTCCCTGTCTGTGTTTTGTGTATTTTATATAATTCTTAATGGCTTATACTCTGATCATTTTCACATAGTTTTAGATATTCTATATCTCAGGAATATCAATGACAGGGCTGAAATAACAATTTACTGAGTTACATTCTGATCACATTTAATACAGTGATTTTCCTCATCGTCTTTTAAGTCTTGCATGAAATATTGTAATCATGATAAAAAAAATTTAAAAAAAACGCAGCTTTAAAGTGACTAAATCACCAATGCAACCATAACTTTAAAGGTGGGCTCTGTTAGGCTGCATATCAATTAAGAGTATTTGTGAAATCTTTATGTACAGCAGGCTTGTGATATGTCTGTCAAAGCTTTTAGTTAGTTTAGTTTTAGCTTTTGACTGCTGTCCCTCTTTGTTGATGATGTTTGTCCTTATATTCCTTACATATCATTGCGTATCGTCATGATCAAAACTGTTTCACTTAAGGTATTCAATAATTTTGCAGTTTTTTTCTGACCGATCAAAGAGCAATTTAGGCAGCAACAATTTGCCCTCACATATAAAACTCACACTGTAAGTCTGATCAATGAGTTACATTTTTGTCTTCCCCTATAAGTTGCCCAACTAAAAATAATATGATCAGCTCTTGACTTTCTTTATGATCTCATCTCAGGTCAAAGACAGAGGACCAGAGGCTACACGCCGATTCTTTAACTGGTTCTACTGGTGCATCAACTTGGGAGCCATCTTGTCACTGGGAGGTGTCGCCTACATCCAGCAAAACATCAGCTTTGAGGTCGGTTATATTATCCCAGTAGTGTGCCTTGGCGTTTCCTTTGCCGTCTTTCTCCTGGGCCGCGCTGTCTTCATCACCAAGCCAGCTGATGGGAGCACCTTCACAGATATGTTCAGAATCCTGAGCTTCGCCTGCTGTTCATCCCAGAAACCCAAAGAACCCAACCTGCACCGGTGAGAGGAGCATGTCAGCGCTGTCAGTTTAGTGCATATGATGCAGTGAGGGGATAAAACCTAACTGTCAGGGAGAATCGTGATGAATTTTAACTGAATTAAAAGCAGCATGCTCCAAATAATTGTGACGTTGCAAAGCCTTCAGCAATGTCAGTCAGTGGGATCGCTCTTTCCAAAAGTATTTTTTTTATTGAGGGAAGAGTTTTGTGGGCTGGCGACTCTGATCCAGAGGAATAACGCAGCTATGTGTTGTTGGTAGAATTTTATATTAAAGCCTCCTTTCATCCACCTGTATAACTCTTTTTCCCACTGCTACAGAAATTTATCTTAATTCCCTATGGTGAAAAGCTACTTGACTTTGAACCAAAGTAGCACATTCAGTTCAAAAACTTGACATTGAATTTTAAGTTAGCCAATCCTGCAGCCTTTTAAGAATTCCTTATTAAGGCATTTTCTCCAGAGATGGGGATTATGGGCTTTAGAATAAAGTTACATTCCTATCTCTAGAAGTGTTGTTATTTAAGGGGCCAACTGATTACGTCTCCCATCTCAAGTCTTTAGTTTAATTCAAGCCCATGTTTATTCTTTATTTTCTGGATTTATTTATTAATATATTAAATATTTATGGTGTGACTCACTGTAATTAAAAACACTATTTTTTTTTTTCTGATGAAGGCCTAAACCAACACTACTAGATGGTGCCAAAGTGACCTATGGAGGAACATTCCCTGAAGAGAAAGTAGAGGAGGTGAAAGCCCTGCTGAAAATCCTCCCAGTTTTCTTTGCTCTTATTCCATACTGGACTGTGTACTTCCAGGTAAGATCAGTAATGAAAACACATAACTGCATTTACTGAGTAGGAAAAAAAAAACAAATATGGGAAATATGATAAACCAGGCTTTCTTTGTGTGTATGATGCATGCAAATATAGATGCACAGCTTGTTTGCTATTTAAATATTTAAGAAGAATGGGTTTGCATCAGACATCTGGTGAATTATCTCTCACTGTGACTCTAATCTCCACTTTGTGTTGTAGATGCAGACAACGTACGTCCTGCAGAGCCTTCATCTCAGGATTCCATCTATTTCTGAGCCCAGCAAAAATGCTTCTGGTACTGACCAGGTAACCTAGAGCATTTAATTAAAAAAAACAACAATATTCTATAACTTGATGCTGTGATTTATTATTCAGTAAAATTGTTATATTGTTGTATTGAATCAACAAAAATTAGACTTTGACATGATACAATGCCCTCCACAAATATTGGTAACCTTGGTAAATAAAAAATGAGCTGTGAAAAAAAAAATCTTTATGTTTATCCTTGAGGAATAAAATTCTTATCATGAAACAAATATTTTTCTGAATCGGCCTAGAAAAGGACATGTATAAATCCCACGCACAGTGAGGAGAAGGATGATGATGATGATGATGATGGTTCAAATGGCCAAAGAATCTCCAAGTATCACAGTTGGAGAATTGCAGTTGCATTTTGGGGTCAAAAAGTCTCCAAAAACTATGATCAGATGCCACCAGGCCCACTGAGAAAAATATTTGTGATAAGAATTTGTTTTTCCTTTCGATTATTTCACTTTAATTCAAGGTTATATTTTTGTTAATATTTTGAATGAAAGATCAAGAACATGAATTTTTTTTTTTCCTTTCATAGCTCATTTTGCTTTTATTTATCAAGGTTGTCAATATTTGTGGAGGGCACTGTAATTTTTTATAGATTTCCCCCTGAGGAGACTAAATGAGTCAGTAGGTCACAGACACACAAAGGGAGGCGACAGCTGGAGGCAGAAAAGCTCTGGTAATGCCTGAAGGATTAAGTCAGAACTTTACTGCACAGAGTAAAACCTTTAGCAACCTGGCAGTGATTGAATCTCTCCACAGCAGTGTCTTCATCTGGACCCAACTCTGCCAGACGAGTGTTACAGGTGTATCTCGGTGTCACTCTGACAGATTGTACATTAACTTCAGGGGGGCTTTGAAGACTTTGAAGACTGCAGGTCCCTCAATTACACCACATGATGCACGACTCTGGGTTTAAAAGTAATGAAACTGGAATAGGCTGGGAAGTATGTAGAGAAGTGGAGTTCTGTTTTTAACAGGCGTACTTTAGCTGAAGGTTGACATGCACAGACTTCATGGAAATGTGAAGTGAAACACTCGCTCTAAAACCACAGGCTAAGTTAGTTTAACAGGTACATTCTCATGAATGTCTAATGCGTTCCAGTACAACAGCAATAAATCCCATATTTGTAAAGCAGATAATGTTCGGTATTTGTTGGCGTCAGAAATGTGTTGATTGAACTCTGTCGTACTTTACTTTTTGTGGTGGTAGTTAGTGGTGTTTTGGTGTTGGACTGAAATATTAGAAGGTGTTTTCAACTGTTTGCCCACTCTGAACTTACGTTACCTGAGCAGCACAGACTCTTAAAGGATTGTGCATATTTGAGCCTAATATATTCAATTTTCATACATGTTATGTTACTGACAATCATTTCCTAAAGGACAAAACTGTATTTCAGCTTCCCTGATATTTTGCAAAATCTCTTAATCTTTCAAAATCAAATATTCAAGCGATACACCCCTTAAAAATCAATGCTTCCCCTGCTAATAGTTATGCAGCCTTATGAAGTCACGGTTGTTTAAATTTTTTCAATAAACACAGATCTTCTTTGGGACTATATTCCCTGGTGGAGAGATACATTCACTCTGTGCTTTTTATTGCACTTAAACAGTAAAATTACTTCGGAAAAAAAAACCTGAATACACATCTTGTTTGTGATGATGGATTAACTGTCCCAAGAACATTTCAAGTATCAAGTTGATTTTAATAGCATACCAGAATGAACTGAAACCAATGGCAGTCTGGAAGGTAGAATTGTTTTTTTAAATTCACCATTCCAGTAGTAGTATGCTTCAATGATTGTCAGTAATGTTACGTGTATGAAAATTGAATGTATTAGGCTCAAACAAGCCCAATCGCTGGTATGGTCCTTTAAAAACACCTCTCACAATAATTCAGTCCAGTAACAACTACAAGTCTCCAAATTTACCATAGAGTTCAATCAAAGACAGGGTTTATTGCAAAACTGTTGCATTAGATTGCACATATATACTTAAGTAATTTGTAACATTTACTTTTGGTTACTCGTATTCCACAGTGTCTAACTTACCAATAAACTGTAATGAAGCATTAGTTTTTTGTCTTAATATATCTGTTATCAAAAAACAGAAGTAAGCATTTTCTGCGACCAGCCTTGACACTTCTCAAGATCAAAAAAGGAAGTGAGATTAGATGCCTGTGTGATTTGCACCCTCACCTCACACATCAGTGCTTAACATGAACAAATACCCTCTTCAAGGAAAACAGAACCCATGCTAATAAGAATAAATGGGAATAGGAAGCAGCAGGGAATGATTTATGATGAGATTTGGTTCTGAAAGCGCTAGGCATCTGAAGTGGTTCATGGTGATATTTTTAAGTATCTATGAATGCTGATGCTTGACTGTTAGCTTCATTGTTGGTGGGAAATACATTTTAAAGGAAACTGTACTTATGAATTTGCCTTTATAGTCCCCTGTGGTACATATAAATACATGCATATGTATGTTTTGCCGCTTCCCACAGTATAGCCCATGTGGGAAATGGAAAAAAACCAGAACCTCTTCCATTGCAGTCTTTGTCTACATAACATTATGCCTGCCATGGGGACCTTTGCCTGTCATTCATGCCAGGCTTTCCTTCCCTCACTTTTTTCACATTTTCTGTCATTTTGAAAGTGAAAATGAGCAAATGTGGAAGGAAATATCTCTCCAAGGCAGTGCGTAAAGATTGCCAGCAGTTACTACTAGAAATGGAAATTCAATTTGAGAATAAATGATGCTATCAAAAGTGTAAAACCAGAGATGCAGTGGGAGCTCAGATGGGATTTGAAATTTGAATTGCAAAAAAAAAATCTCGAGCATTTTCTGTCTATCATTGCTCACTCAACAAGATACTTCCTGAATTTGTACACACTTTGTATGCTCACAATGGATTTTCCATCTGATTGGTATGTCATTTGGTCTGTTTGCAAAACTTAATTATGTATTTCAAATATTACTCTTTATGGTAATTTAGATATGTGCTGAAACTGGTTTTATTTTTTATTCCGGTTGTGTTCAATTTGTCTTTCAAAACATTAGCACATTAATAGATATGAATGTTTTAAAAATAACTCCATATGCTTAATAATAATTGATTGAGTTTGACTGTGTCTTTGCTTGACTTTATTTTATTGTGTTTAGTTTGACTTTGGCCACCTGGGGGTGCCAAAGCAATGTAAAGCCCAAGATACACACACACACACACACACACACACACACACTGTAGCTATAGTGGAATTCACTGATATTCTGAGTTTTAGTTTTCTGCTTTGTGCCTTTTCCTCTCATCTCTGTCCTCTGGATTCTCCAGATTGCGTTCCGCTTTCCAGCAGCCTGGCTCACCATGTTTGATGCAGTCCTCATCCTCATCCTGATTCCCCTGAAGGACAAAGTCGTGGACCCCGTCCTGAAGCGCCGCGGCCTGCTGCCCTCCTCCCTGAAGAGGATTGCAGTGGGGATGTTCTTTGTCATGTGTTCGGCTGTGGCAGCGGGTGAGTGCAGTAACAGATGCTGTTCACATGAATAAATAGGCCATCCAGCCACCGTAGTACTAGCAACAACAAAGTTAGTCTTTGTTTACTATGCTAAATGCTACATACAATTAAAGCTTTCAAAATCCACACTACACTTATCATGCAGAGAAGGTGAGGGTGAAAATCCTGAGAGGTATTCTTTTTGTCCTTGCCCCCGTGGAGAACAGGAGCTGTGGCATCTTTCTTTTTTTTTTTTTTTTTTTTTTGGACCAGCTTGAATACACCAACGTTCAGCAGCATTTCTTATTGCAATTCAATCCCAGCCTGTGGATACTCACAGAAATAAAACCTCAGCCTGTCAGTAGGTGCTGCTGCATTGACACATTCGGGCTAAAATGTTTTGAGCGAAAGGATTCTCGAGGCAGGAAGAAAGCAAATCATTAACACTTGTGAAAATCAATGCCACAAGCACTGCACTTCCCCCCTCCTCACGTGTACAGTGCATTTACCACACAATATAAAAACAAATTTTGTTGCTAGTGACCTTTCAAACATTGACTCATGCACTTCCAGCAGATTGACTGTTAACATACACTAAACTTACAGCAAATGTGTGAAATAATTAAAGTGCTAGTATTTGTTCAGTAAAACAATTATACCTTGAGGAGTCTAAAGCTATTCAAAATTTATATTATAATCACATTTGATATTTCATGATTATATTACCTCTTCAACAAAGTAACTAGTAGACGTCTTTGTGGGCCTGTTTGTGTTAATATTGAACCTGCCCACTCCTGCTGATTTTGTATTGCAGTTGCCAGGATTCACAGGAGTCCACAGGTTTTTCTGTCTCAGCTACCCACTCCAGTCCTGACGTCCTTTGTACCAAACCCACCTGCCAGTCAGCAATCTGTATTCTGTGTCACTCACACCACCAGGTTCACCAAACGATTTCAAGAGATTTCGCCAAATGATTGATTTTTATTATTATATTGAGTTATTAGTTTTTTTTAGTATGTGAATAGTATGTAGTGCAGAAACAGTAGTTTATCCAGCCTGAACTATGGCTACTTTACAACATGTCTGCCTTGGAAAAGGAACCTCTATCTAAAGAAAGTCAGATATCATCTCATGGCTTGCATCATGTTTGATCAACAAATTTGTTATATATCATACAAAATCAGTTATAGAACACAGAACACACAAACTCAGTTGTAGAACATAGAACATATATTGAACATAACTTCTGCTGCTCTTCATCTGCATAACAAAGTTATTAATCTTTTCCAGTTCACGGTGATCTGATGACAGAACCAGTTGGACGTATAAAGGCCCCAACATATAACAGACTAAAAATGACTGTACAACAATGCTGTTTAGATGTTGTTTACTGTAAATCTAAAAAGAAGCACAGTCACACACCATTCTACCAATCCTGAAGGCCGCTCTCAAGTGGAATGCAGCCCATGTACATATGTGCTTTGTGTGTGTGTGTGTGTGTGTGTGTGTGTGTGTGTGTGAGAGAGAGAGAGAGAGAGAGAGAGAGAGAGAGACAGAAAGGAGTGCTGGCCTAAATTTATATGCGCCTCATTTCAGAGTGAAGTTTGGGTGAAAGTTTGTTGAGGGAGAGTTCTTGGGCGATCTTGTCTGAGATGTATTAAATTGTGACTTAGCCCATATACCTTAAATCAATCCTTTTCAATCAGCATGATGCGTTAAAAGCTCTATTAACTAAATCTAATGGGTCTAGTTCTCATTTTAAGGCAGGACTTGCATTTACAGCATATGAACATCCTTAAAAGGAAAGGTGGGCAAACTTATTTATTTCAGATATTCAAAAGCTTTTCAGATATTTGCGTTTCCATTTGGCTTCTTGAAAGAAAATGCAATCCTTGCATTTGAAGCCAAGCAAAATAAATTCAGAATATTGCAGAAAGCAATTTTAAGTCTGGGGAGTGGAGAGAAAGGGTTTATAGTGCAGTGGTGTGGGCATTGGTCACAGAACAGAACTGAGTAAATACACAACTAGTATGCAACACACTTTCCCTTATCTCTGACCTGGATTTTGGAGTCAAAGTGGATGATGTAATTATATTATAGTAATGATATACAAACATTTTCTATTATTTTATTGCACAAGTTGTATATTTTAACGTGTTAATCTAGGAATGATTTGCTAGCCGTGAGTGCTGTTCATCAGAAGCATTGCCTCCTGGGATCTGCCTTACAGTATTATTAAGGTCTAAGCTCTGTTTTCCTCAGCTGGCTAGCTCTCTGTGTCCTTGGCGGTTATTTGCATCAATCCACTCTCAGAAATCATGTTGTTCGGAAACCACAGACAGACAGATGGATGGTTCTCTATGACCAAGTGTGGCATCTTTTTCTGGGGGGAGGGGGTGGGGGGATTGCTAGAACTAACACATTGCATTGTCAACCCGTCACTCTGTGCCTACAATGTCGGCAACACTGCTGCTGTTCAGAATTAGAATCGCTTTCATCACCAAGTGCAAAAAAAAAAAAAAAAAAAAAAAGTGCAGGGATTTTTCATGACGACACTGGTGCAGAGACATTTCACAGGATTTCACAGTATGTGCCGACACACATGGTGCAGGGAGAGCTGGACTTCCCATGCAGTGCAAAGGGACTGTTGACAACATACTGTCATGCAGATAGTGGACTATTTCTGATCCCTTTTTCATCTGTGTACAGCAAAACCCAGACTTCAGCCACACACACACACATACACACACACACACACTCACACTCAGGGAGCTTTGAAAATCTGTGCAGATGTTGCCTTTGAAGTGTTTTTTTTTTTAGCATGATTTATCACATTCTCTTAACTTCACTAATCTGCTTTGGTCAAAGCTCAATGGACTTAGGTGTCCAAAAGTGTGTCTCTCTCTCTCTCTCTCTTTTTTTAACATATAAAAGCCAATTGGAGCCAAGTTGCCAGGGATCACACTGTGTTGTGTGATGTGTGATGTTCACTGAGGGGGAAAAAGCAAAGGCTTGTGTTTATGGTGCTAGACTTGCTCTGGGCAGCGCAGCGGCCACCCACCCTCAGATGGACGGCTGGTATTATAGGATAGCGGATTACAAGGCTACAACTCCTCTCAAATAGAGCATTAAGCGTAGTTATGATAGGAGGCTGTCTCTGGGAGTTATCTGGAAATAGCCGCCGGTTACATGATAATGGTTATCGAATAAAGCTGTTAGGAGGCAGCAGCATTTGATGGCAACTGCTTGGCTCTTATTGTTGAACCGTCTGCTGTGTTCCATTACTAAATGCCATAACATGGAAGCTTGCAGATGTGATCTTAATGAAGTGGCAGGCTAGCTTTAAAATTCACTAAATCCTTAATGGACTGTCACTGAGTCTTCTAACTCTTGCAATGTTTGGCTGTTTGTTGGACTTAGATGTGCTAAATACTCCGGCATGTGTTCTGACAGCCTGACTGAATTATACAGGACTTTAGACTTTATTTCACCATTTCATCCTGTGCCCTGCTTGTATTTGTTATGATAGATATGTGCTATAGAAGATACATATCAGATGCTTGACGCTCAGCTAACTGTAAGTATTTACACTTTTTTTTTTTCTGCCCCCTCAGGTATTTTGGAGGCCAAACGGCTGGAGATCGTCAAGTTAAATGGCACCATTAACCAGGAGCTTGGCAACGTTACTTACCACGTCGCAGATTTAACCATCTGGTGGCAAGTCCCTCAGTACGTGCTGATAGGCATCAGCGAAATCTTTGCCAGCATTGCAGGTACAGTGGTTTGGAACGAGTTTCTATTTTGTAGTGTGGAGTCTGCTGCAGGTTCTTCTGCAAAACGCAATAAGATTAATGTATAGTATGAACCCTTTTTGAAGGTACAATTTGTGCAAGTCATTGCCAGACTGCAATAGCCTAATGTGTTTGTGGGTTGTAGTCCAGCATAAATAGCCCAAGATGTCGATCGATAATTGATTATCTTGATTTTCTCACACCACTGTGAGACAGTGGTCAGTAATGGGACATTTTATTAATAAGGTGTGGATAAAGTAACCTTTAGAATTGAAAAGTTGATGAAAGGTGTGCCCTTACCCCAGTCAATGACCAGCCTGATACTCTTCATCACCTTAGATATGAAGAAGGAAGAAGTCAAGTCAAGTTAATTTTATTCATAAGTACATTTAAAAACAACAGATGTTGACCAAAGTACTGCACAGCTAAAATAAGGGGAATAACATAAGAAGCAGCCATGACAGCCAGGACGACAACAATAACAGTACAATAAGTGAATAAATGAAAATACAAGTAAAAGCAAGGAACAAGTAAAAACAACATAAGTAAAAGCAAATATCAAATCTCAGTCTGGTCTAAAAAGGGACAGATTTGTACTTATAAAGAGAGAGATTCAAATACCACCATGACAACAAATCTAAGATACAATACAATAAACCTAAGATACAACACACAACATAAAACACTTACACTCCATGTTCAATCAGCTGGTCAGTGTGTCGATATATGCACTGTTACCCCTCTCACTCCATGTACAGATATAGTGCACCAGTATTTGAATGAATAAAATGGACATTTACCATTTTGCAAGTCCAAGTCTTTTTCCTATTAGTATGCTTCCTCAGTTGACAGACTGCTCGTACTGGCATATTACACCTGAATACACACAAAGATAATATGTTTAATTAGTAGTCCAGCATGTTGAAGGTGCTGACAGTTACATTTGCATGTGCACAGAACGATTCTTTAATATCTGATAAGTTTCAAAAACACAAGCGTCATTTTCCTCTTTCACAATCATTATATTGTACAGGCTAATGAGTACAGGAAGAAATTTTAAAAAAATGAAAAGAATGAACAGAATTGGCTTAATTGATAGTGTGAGCATTATTGTTGCAAATGTTCCTGACATACATGACTTACAATCTGTAATCATTGAATCATCTGAGAATGTCAGTAGATGCATGACTTTGTTGTGATTGTTGTATCTAAGGAAGTATCTGTGCCCTTAAATTTAACAATGGCGCTGCACCATCATTGTAAAATTGCACCATCAAACCCAGGAATTCTAGTATTGCTTACTGGTGAGATGGTCCGTGATCCAAAACATCAGTATACCCTGAATGTCTTTCAGCTTGTCCTCCACAGAGGAGCAGGATGCTGTGAAAGGCACTAGAAAAGTATAAAATTACAATCATTCTCCCTATGTTGCCAGGATTTATAGAAGTAGTCCTTGAAGAGCAGATAGGTAATTGCAGCATCCTCTCCAGTGTCTGTCAGGTGGGATAACTGCAGGGTGTCCACTGAGTTTCTCAGCATGGGTTTAAGAGGGTTTAATAGCAGCTTCATACAGGTTCTTTGTGTTATAGTCTGTATTGTTGGTCTGCAGTCTGTTAGTGCTAAGAAATTGTAGGATGGTTTGTAGCCTGTTGCCTCGGCGACAGGCTGAATATGTGTTCTATTCACTCAGTGTTTCCTTTTTGCACTTTGTTGGTGCTCATCAGTAAAACCCTGTTGTGCTGTTTGTTTTATCAGCCAGTCTGTGCAATTTGTTTTGGTATGTGGTCAGTTGGTCTCGGTGCAGCGCCTTTATACCCCATCAATCTCAGTGATAGTTCATATCAGAATACAGGATGGACAGACCAGCGACCTTATCAAGACGCGCTGATCAGAATCTTGCATTATTCCAGCATATTTACAAAGAAAGTGTTTTTTTTTATTAGAAGTATATGAAAAGATGTATCAGGAGGTCATACAGATTATTTTCTTTCTCAAACAAATTGCTCCCTGAGAGAGTAGCAACATTTTCACGTCACATCACCACTTGAAAATATGATAATCTACAATAATTACAATACAACAGTTTATGAAGCTAATAATGCTTGTCGACGCCGCCAGGAAGCTTTCCAGGCTCTGTAGTAACTGATGAGGCTGGAAAGTCTACAGGCTCTGCTGTTGTTTTATTAAATGGTAATATTCTTTCTACTCAATACCCCAGGGGGGACACTGACCCCTGTAGGTTATAATGTTGTGACAGGAACATTGTAAAGGCTAAGAGCATACCCTTTATTATATCATAATAAAACTCACAACTTCTGTTGCATTTTCTTTTTCTCTCCTAAACCTTCCTAAGATTTACAATATTGTGAAATAGAACTACCAAAAAAACATTAAAGGACCATACCTGTCATTTTGCATGTGTGAACCTAATATATTCAATTTTCATACATGTAACGCTACTGACAATCATTTTCCCAAAGCATACTATTGGAAAGGTGAATTAAATAAAAAAATTCTGACTGTCATTAGTTTCAGTTCATTCTGGTCTGCTATTAAAATCAACTTGTTAATACTTGAAACATTCTTTGGTTAAGTAATCCATCATTGTGAACAAGACATGTATTCAGATTTTTTCTAAGTTATGTAATTTTAGCGTTTAAGTGCAATAAAAAGCGCGGCGTGAATGCGGAGTCTCCACTGGGGAATGTAGTCCCAAAAGAAGACCTGCATTTATCGAAAAATGTAAACAACCATGACTTCATAAGGCTGCGTAACTATTAGCAGGCAAAACATGGATTTTTAAGGTGGGTGTATCACTTGAATATTTGATTTTGAAAGATTAAGAGATTTTGCAAAATATCAGGAAAGCTGAAATATGGTTTAAGCCTTTGAGAAACGACTGTCAGTAACGTAATGTATGAAAATAGAATATATTAGGCTCAAACATGCATGATCGCAGGTATGGTCCTTTAAGATAGACTTGTAAACTTGTTGTCCATCACTCACATATCTTGTCCCTGCGGCCGGTCACCAACAAAGGTTTTGTCATATTTACGGGACTGTGTTCACAAAAATTCTCAGCTGTAAACTTAGTCTTACATTTGCTTGCAAAGACCAGCTTATGAGTGATGGCAAAAACTATGATGCTCTTTCTTATAAATTGTCATTGGTCAGTCAAGAAACGCATGAGAATTCATATACAAATCAAACTCCATGTTGTCACTAATTGGTCTAAAGCTCCATTTTAAAAAAAGAATTAGTACCGTCCTCAAAGGCTGATTTAATTTGTGATGATCAATCTTATCTTGACATGATTATGATGAATAAATTTCTGTTTTTTTCAGTTTGTTATTTAGAGGTGGTGAAAGTATAGGGTTGTTAAAATAAAAGTAAACTGTTGATGATGCGAAGATCCTGACTACACAAAGGAAATCCAGTTTATTCATTAATGAATCCATCTTGGCTCAAACACATTGAATCAGAAATAAACTTAGGATTTGATTATTGATTTTAAAATTTATAAAGGTATATTATTTCTTAATTGATTAAGAAATATAAGCATGTCTCTCATGAGGTCAAAGTCAAACATAACCCCTTATCCCCACAACACTTTATAAACTTGTTTTCAGCGTTTGCAAAACGCTTCTATCTTTGCTTCTTGTCAATATTTCCTCTTTTGATTCAAGAAATCTTGATCCTTTCTCCTCACTTTAAGGGCTGTCTTAATGTCTAAGATACTCTATAAATAGCTTTTATATATACTGTGGTATAATTTTAAGGGGGAAACTTTGTTTGAAAATGTCTCACATTAAAAAAGTCTTCTTGTAATTACACCACTCAGACCAGCTCTTCATGCTAAGAAGCTTTGTGAACATGGCCTCAGGTGTCTGATTTCGTATTACTGTTCCTGCTCAGAGGATTTATTCAATCAAATATCCTTCCAAGACATATGGTCATCAATATGAAGCCCCCCAAGGATCCATAATTGTAAATTTAGTAATGTCTGCTTTCTCCAGAGAAAAGCTTCTTCATTTTTTTCCTGTAATATGTTTAAAAAGAAAAACACAGGGTGGAAGTAGCTCACCGTGGAACTGACGGCTGACAGATGCTTTCTTGGTGTCAAAAAACTGAAAACTACTCACTAAGCCAGATGTTGTTTTATGAGCCTTGGCCTAAACAGAAATGCCATGTATATATATATATATCTTCTTCTTCTTTTCCTTTCAGCTTTCCCTTCAGGGGTCACCACAGTGAATCATCTGCCTCCATCTAACCCTATCCTCTGCCTCCTCTTCTCTCACACCAACTAACTTCATGTCCTCTTTCACTACATCCATAAATCTCCTCTTTGGTCTTCCTCTAGGCCTCCTGCCTGGCAGTTCCAACCTCAGCATCCTTCTACCGATATGTTCACTATCCCTCCTCTGTACATGTCCAAACCATCTCAGTCTGGCCTCTCTGACTTTATCTCCAAAACATCTAACATGCGCTGTCCCTCTGATGTACTCGTTCCTGATCCTATCCATCCTCGTCACTCCCAAAGAGAACCTCAGCATTTTAGTCTCTGCTACTTCTAGCTCTGCCTCCTGTCTTTTTATATATGTATATATATATATATATATGTGTGTATATATATATATATATTTCTCAATATACAATTTCTCACTCATTTCTCATGATATATATATATATATCATGAGAAATGAGTGAGAAATTGTTGCCGTGGAGACACGAATAGAAACAACAACATTAATATCCTCATTTATTAAAAGAAACAAGTTTGTGTCTATGAGAACTGTAGTAAATGTGATATATAGTGTGGAAGTATGAAAGCTATGTACATTTTCATGCTATATGATACACAACGGTGCACAAATCAATAGAAATCCATCTCATTGTGATCATTTAGGCATTCATTTATCTGTCTATCTGCCATTTGCTCTGCAGTCATCATCATTATTGGCTTCACACCTCAACTACTATTCAATTACTGGTAACTCATCTGGCCTTGATGATGCCATCTTCCCATTACAATGCATGATTTTGCTGTAGATACTTTCATATAACACTCTCTTTAGTTTTATGTCAGGAGTGAAGATTAAGCTGTTAATATTTAATACTCTTTTTTTTATTATTCATCTCAGTGGAAGCATTATCTACCCGTCCAGTCACTCTGGGGTTTTTTTCTAGTGAACATTCATCATCCTTAAATTTAAAATCCATGGATATTGAAATGTGTTTAGTAGGCTTGACTATATTATAAAGCCCCACTAAGAATTCTCCTATGAAACACTGGCATTCACAGAGAACTATTAGGGCCCCCATGAAATTCAAATACAGACATAACAAAACTATAGGGATCCTTAAAATAAACTTAACTCCACTCTTTTTCTTCATACATCCCACCGAGGTTTACTTTGAGGAAAATTGGCTGACAGAACTATGACATACGTCTGGTAAAGAGGAATATTCCCCCATAGTCTCCTTCTGTTTGAATAAATCTGTTTAAAACCTCTCTTGCCATTAAAATTACTAGCTGTGATCCTCAGGCTCAGGGTATGGGTAATTCTTTGGTTATACACCACCCAAAGTTTGTCTGCTTTTGGGCAGTAAGAATATGCAAAAACTTTGCAAGATGAATCCCTGCAGTATTTTTAAATATGTATTGTTCTTTTGAAAGTGTTCAGGCTAATGTTATTTTCTGGAAAAAGAAAAATTACCCCTCCAACAATGCCCTTGGGAGAAACGGAAGCAGAATTTTTATATTCCATGGCTTTTAAAAAAAATAATTCTGCCTCATGGCTGAGAAGGGTCATGCTGTTTGTTTTGTGTGTTGTATAGCGTCGGACGCCATTTTGATTCTATCTTCAAACAATGAGGTCTGTCACAGACGAGCTGGACTCAACATATTGTTACAGGTCTCTAATATTCGCTTAGCTACTGTATATCTCACAAATCTTTCCCCTGTGAGATGCATAACTACTAACCAGCATTTGTTAGTATCATAAGGTTAACCTTAGACATAAACAAATATGTTGTTGTGAAGTTCTGCAAAGGTCATGTATGTTTTCCACTGAATAATAGCCTCAGGTTATCCTGCTTCATTTTTTTTTTTAGCAGAACTAGATACTGCAGGTATCCGAAACTGCTCGTCACATTCATTTGCGCAATGTCCCCCTCCAAGGAAGGTCTTAAAAGGCAAATGTATTTAAACGCAGCTCTCTAATCTCTCTTGACAGATGTAGCTATAGGGCCTCATTTGAAAAATCACGTTTGTGATGCCATAAAATTATCATTGTCAGCTTGCAGGCAGACAGAACTCAAGGCAAAAAAAAAAAAAAAAANAAAAAAAAAAAAAAAAGACACTGACTGGATGTCATGTTTTTCCTCCACTCCCTTACTCATTATCTCAGTCCTTTTCTTTCTGTTATGGGACATTATATGGGGCATTGAGTGATGTTATTCCAGAAATAACTGTTTCAGACCAGAGCCAGACAGACTAGATATACAAACAACACTGACAGTTAGCTGTCAAATAGCTGCTGACCAAGTCTGTTTTATTTCATATACAGGATATCATAACAGGGAAGTAGTTATTGTTGACAAAACCCTGTCTTGTGACTCTGGTTTTCAGATTCTGTTGTTAGTGAGATTTCTGAGTGTAAGTGAATTTTCACACTGAAGTATATAGGTGAGTCTTGCGGCTAGAGGTGCAGGACCAAACCGGTCAAGGACACTGCTGACCACTAAACCATGAATTTATCTCTCTTTCACTGTCTATTCAAGCCCCACTCTGTTATGTAAGCATAAACACAGAGTGGAATTCATAAAAACAGTGCCAGACTTAACGTGTTGATAAGGGCTAATATTTTCACGTAACCATGGTCCCGCATTCATAAACATCTGTTACCAGTATCTTTTAGTTTTTGCCTTGAAGAAAGTACTATGTTACTTCCTTATTTAAATGTCAAGGAAGTGATTCATAAAACATACAGTCACACAAAAATTAAGGCTTGTTTCAGTCTGGTGGTAAATTTCAGCATCATGAGATCTAGGCATGGTTTTAAACTGCATGTGTTAGCGATCAATAAATTTTATATTTAATCCACTCAGCTGATCAATCAGTGTATTTAAATAGTGAATTTTGATTCGATCTCACACACATTCAAGTGGCACTGAGCTTCTTCCTCAAGCCTCAACCTCTGCTCTCTCTCTCTCTCTCTGTCTCTCTCTCTCTCTCACACACACACACACACACCACCCTCCACTCTACCCCCATGCATCATGACTCTCCCCAGTATGTGGGTCTGTCTCTTATCTTACTGAAAATGTCTTAAAGGGCAGAGTTCTAAAGCAGAGAATTTATGAGAATTTGTTTCTTTCCAATTTAATATTTCAATTTTGCATTGACATCAGAGGAATGAATCAGTATAAAGCGTGGATCTTAAATATGATGCAGCTCATTAACACCTTTATTCAACCTTTATTCGTTTTTACTTGAGACAGTAACACTGAGCAATAACACTCCTTTAAGGGGACACCGGTATGCTGATTGATGTAAAAGAAGCTTCATGAATGAGTTTCATGAATGAGCTTCAATTATCACAGCATTTATTTAACATGATGCTGCGAGGCTACTGGTGTTTCTTTTTTCTTTTTTATGAATTCTACCCAGATTATTTTATTGTAGAAATTAACCTAACAATATGTAGCCAGGAAAAGCTTGGGTGACTTCCTTTTTTTTCTTTTCTTTTTTTTTCTTCTTCACTGATTTTCCATTGATTTGATTAACGTCCAAATAGCATGTTATCAGCTTCTATGATGTTTTCTCTGTTATTTGCTACTTTCACGTATTTTAGACCCTTTAGTTTCCTGTACAATTCAAAAATTATAAGCCTGTTTACTCTCTTCGTTGCAGGTTTGGAGTTTGCGTACTCTGCAGCCCCCAAGTCCATGCAAAGCGCCATCATGGGGCTCTTCTTTTTTTTCTCTGGGATTGGTTCCTTTGTCGGCTCTGGCCTGTTGGCTTTTGTATCCATCAACGAGATTGGCTGGATGTCATCCCACAAAGACTTTGGTAAGAGATGGTTAATGTCAAAACTTAACAGTTTAAAGCTTAACATGTCAAATAGGAATGCACAATATGAATCCTGAATTGGCTCGGAAAGAAGCTGTTTGAGCTTGTTGCTGTGGGGCTCCTATTTGAGGTATTGACCTGTAGCTTTTTGGCATAATATGCACACTCATGGGAGACCAACATTACAGACGCTTTGTCCAGACTTAAATTCTAAGTATTTTCCTGCTTGCTTTTTTGCTTGTTTTTAAGGTTTTTAGGGAGTTTTTCATCATCTTAGCAGGTCAGGAACCGCTAATGTGTGGGTCTGTAAAGCCCTTTGACACACTGCATGTGGTACTGGGCCATACAAATAAACTTGACTTGTTTTAAAATATCTCAAACACAGACGCGATCGATCTTTTCCAAAAGAACTTTTCCGAAGATGAAAAATGTTGCCAGTATCTTCAAGCTGACTGCACAGCAGCTGAATATCTGCAGTGTTACAGTTGTCAGACCAGCTGTTAGATGCCTATTCCATGTCGAGTGCATTATTGACTTTGCACATCGACTGTACGTGTGGACTCAACAGTAGAATTGCTGGTATAGATTCAGAGAACAGAAATGTATTTTCCAATGACGTACCGCAAGAATTTTCATGACTTGAGTTGATTTAAAATCCACTTAAAGAGTTTGTAAATTAGATGCAGAGAGGGAGGCAATACCCTGTGCAATTCTCTTATTTTAAGAGTGTTTACCATAATAAATAGACATGTCAGACTAATGACAAAAGCTTTGTGTAAATCTGTCCAAGTGGTGGAATGGATTGCTTGGTGGAGGCAGCAGATGGATGGGCTCCTTGGTGAGAGGAGCCTCCCAACCCAGATGCACTTTTCCCTGAGTATGCGGTAAATAAGCCAACATCGTAAATTGTTTACCCGCAAACACCTAATAGCTCATTAATACAGTGCGCCGACAGGTAGGGAAGTACTTTCGATGATGCTAGCACTGGAAGATGCTTGGCATGGCTTCATAAATCCATCCTTTGCTCAGCCTGGCCCTCACTTGAGGGGCAGTTTATTCAGTATTATTTGAATGTGAAACTAGTGCCAGTTTGCCTATGAGACTTTATCCCTCTCTGCCTTCTGAAGCAAGTCATTTAAAAGGTGAGCTGAAGAAGTGGAACGAAACATCCTCCTGGCCACTGATAAAAAGACACATGGCATAAAGCTTAGGCATCAAGCAGGATTTATACAGTTTGTTTTTGTGGCTGTTTTTCCAACCCTAGTTTGTTGCGTTTTACCTGTGATCTTCTGCCACATCTCATGGGTCCCGAGGTGGGATGAACTTATTTCCATGGCTGAAGGCAAAATGTTGTCCTGTAAACAGCAGCTAGGATGAGCTGAGCTGAGTTTTTCTGAGCTTTACAGGCCTGAAGACAGATGAGCAACATTAATCACAGGCCGGGGGGTGTGATTACACAGCCCTGCTCCTCTTAAGTAAAGCTCTCCCTGCAGCATTTACATGGAGATGCCGCTGCTAGTCTGCCGTCACACTTGTGGATGCTCAACTCTCCTGTCGTGCTGTTTCTGCACCGTCCCCCTGCTGTGCACTAACTAATGTCACTCAAAATAAGTGAAAGTGTTTAAATGATGTGTAAACTCTGAATAAAAGACGTTGATTCTTGCTCGGTTAACATGAATTAAAGTGTTCTGTCTCACAGCGGTGTGAGAGTTCAGCTTGCAGGCTCAGTCCGATATCATTCAATAAATTTATATTCCTATTAAAACTTTAATTATACTCAGATTAAGGTAATAAATCAAGAGTTATTTTTTCCAACATCATATAATTACCACAATTAGACTGAAATCAGCACAAGTAAACTTACTCAGAGTAATAGACCTATATTATGAGATTGTAAATACATTTATTTTGGCCATATAAACGTTATAATCGGAGGTAAGTCCTCTCTTGTGCATTTTCTCATCCGGCAGACTCATCTTTCTACGTACCTTTCTACATTCTACGATTAGGTGACGTTGTGTATACTCTGGGAACCATCCATCATCCATATCCGCTTATTCTATTCAGGGTCACGGGGGCCTGGAGCCTATCCCAGCAGTCATTGCAAACGAGGCAGGATACACCGGGGTCATTTCTATGTTCCCAGGGTCCTATGTTCCCCAGCTCTACATAGCACAATAGAGCACATAATGGGTTAGGGTTAGGGTTAACACACACTTAATGTGTGTTAACAGAATATTGAACTGAGAAACATAGGACCCTGGGAACATAGATAGGCTCCTGGATACACCCTGGACAGCTCAATAGACACACACACCCACACACAATTCACACCTACGATTAATTTAGAGTTTCCAATTCACCAAACCTGCGTGTCTTTGGAGGTGGTGAGGAATCTAGAGCACCTAGAGGAAACCCACACACACACGGGGAGAACATGTAAACTCACACACAGAAAGGACCTAGTCGGATTCAAGCCCAGGACCTTCTTGCTGTGAAGAAACGGCGCTAACAACCAATCCACTGTGAAACTGTCGAATCATGTTCATTCCATCTGTTATACTTCTTACTCGCATTTTTGCCTTAATCATAGTACAGGCAAATGATCAGAGTGTGGTGTGCATGTAAATGCACAGATTCTTTTTTAACAAAATAAGTGTTTGAAAGGATTATGAGTCAAAAGTTGGCGGTATTTACTCCCTGTGGCCTGTTTGTACCTGCACTATTCTGTGGAGGTTGGAAAGAATGAGTTTAGCAGCAAATTAACAGCAAAAGTTCTACAAAAGTACTCATGCAGCATAATTCGTTGTCGGATATCCATTCAGGTATATAATTTCACAAGAACAAGACCTCTGCTAAGTCCTCTCATTCCCACTTCTGGTTCACTCACTGTGACCTCACATGACCAAAGGGCAGCCAATGAATTCCTTAGTGAGCGACCTCTCAGTTTAGTGCATGTAAGTGAATGACCCCATTTGTGACTGGAAGCCCAAAGCATCAGTCTAAGTGCTACAGGAACATTTTATATATATGCATTTCTGAAATTAGTAAGCTTACAATATGTGTGTTGATATTATTGATCCTCCTTTGGTTACATTTGGATGGCAAAGTCAATTAAAGATCCACATTTTCTTTGGTTTACAAGCGTCGTCTCACACACAGGAGGTTTTTATTCCTTACGAAACATCTGTTGTTTTGCTTTGTGGGTATCACATGACAGGAAATGGCCTTTCAGTTGACCTGTGTTGTGTTCTGATTTGTCCTATATGAATAGATAGATGTCTGGGTGTGTGTAGACATTTAGTGCGCATTGACATTCGGACATCTTGCTCATGAAGTGCCGGGTCACACCCAGAGAAATGTCAACGATTTTATGGAAGCCTTTAATGTCAGATCCATCATTTTGTAACATTATCTCTTGTTCTGTCTCAAATGTCTCTGAAAAAGAATTCTTTTGGTATGTGTATGTATTAGACGTGCAAGACAATAGCCTGGGTTTCAGCATAGATGAGTCAGCGAAACCGCATAATCTAGCTTAGTGCGTCTCCATCCTGGTCCTCGAATACCCCTGCATATTTTCCATCTGAACCTCCTCTAGCCTCTTTGATTACCACAACCGGGTCTGCTGCAGGTAAATCTTTGGCATGTTGTACAGAACTCCAGCATAAATCAAAATGTTTTTATGAGCACGAGCTGCAGAAAAGAGATAATTTATAGCTAAAACAAACATGCATTGATCTTTCTGATTTCATTCCGAGGCAGGATGGTGCTGAATGCGCTGGAGCATTACAGCGTTGGGTCACTGCACTGATGGTCTGGATCAATCGATCCATTTTCAAAAATTAAATTGATATTGAACCGTTTCATCTGGACTCACATGGTCGGTTCCAAGCACCTCACTAACAGGTAAATTATCCTACAAGGTATTAGATATTGGCTGGGTGGCTCCTTATGTTGGGGATATTCACCATAATTGCAATCTTGTCATTTATGTCTGTAAAGCAAAAGCTTTTTAAATTGTTGTCCATAAGCTTTTTACCATAATTTTGATTGGTTTGCACTTTTTTTCCCCCCCCTTGTACAGAATTTGCCTTTTAACTTACTGTCAAATATTTATGGGCTTCATTAATGTTTTTATAGCAAGTCCTTGTTTTGTCTTTTGCTGCTGTAATTAGCCATCCATATTTTTCAAAGTGCTTAGCAGCCAAGTGGGCCCTTGGGGGGTCTGGGCTGAAAAAAAGGAGGTAGAGTTAACTTAATGTATAATGAAATTAGAACAGAACCATTACAAAGTTGAAACCTTGCACAATTTTGAGGTTTAAAGTATTCCAGAAATGGGATGGTGCTATTTTGCCAGCCTCACTTTCTGTCCTTGAGTGCTAGTTAACAGGGAAGTTTTCCAAATTGTGCTCGGGGTTAAAGGTGAGATCCAGCCTACATATTTACATCTTTCCCTCTATATAATTTGGAACAATTTCATGCATTATAGGCTTATATTTGCTTTTTGTACACCACACTGCTATATTAACTAAGACTGCAGCAATAAACTCTTCATTTGCTCTCTCTTAAAGAGAATAATTGAAAATCCAGGCCCACTTGCCAAATGCAGTTCTCCTTCCTCTCACGCTCTCCTGTCAACACCGTTTTTACTCCACATGAATTATTCAAACAGCGCTTTAGTATTTAATCTATCAATCACATTTTAAACCTTTGACCAGATTAAGATGACCAACAAAATAAAGTGAAAACTCTGATTGGTTCACTTCAGAACTTCACAGTCGTCAGCTGGTTCGTTTCTTGTAGATGAAAGATCAAAGATTTCAAATCATATTAGATATCAGGCTGCACAGAGCGAAGAATGACAAAGAATCGCTCTGTGTGATTTATTCTGTCACCATGGTGTGTCTTTAATCTCCTTGATTTCTAATTATCTACACAACAGGGACATGGGAAGAATCATCCGTGCGTGGAACGTGCGGTGACACTGGGCTGTGATCCACTTGGCTGATTCTAAGGGATCTTACAAAGTACTGGCATCAAATATTTCTAATTGGTTAATCTTGATCAGGAGCAAAGGACATGCTGTTAAATCATGGACACGAACATGAAGGCTTCCATGTTGGCGCACACAGAGCCTTTAGTTTTCATTTCAGCTGTGGACATGATACCGCCCACTCACTCTGTGGCTTTTTGCATGAGGGGAGTTTTTGAAGGAACGGAATCTTGACTCTCCATCCTGCTTCATCTCTTATTGGTTCTTTCATTTCATTTTTTAAATTTCAAACCTTTATTTATTTCTCAAGAGTCATTGAGGGCTTGCCCTCATTTACAATGGCATTGAGATCACACAAACAGCAATAAAAAAAAAAACAAATCAATTAAAACAATCACGTTGACAGATATTCTGCTACAGTTAATTTAAATTGACCAACAGTTATGAGAGTTTTGAGTTTTAGAGAGCGTCGCAATTTATTCCATGAGACCGGAGCGGCATAACTAAAAGCAGTTTTAGCCAAATTGGTATGAATGCGAGGGGCCTGGAGCATGAACAAATCACTAGAATATGAGGATGAGGACCAGAAGACCAATGTAACTGTGATGCTATTTAAGGTGGTAAACTTTCAATAATGGCTTTATAAATAATTAGGTACCAGTGTTTTTCATGGCTTTCTGCAAGAGAGGGCCTTTGATATAAAACCTTTTGATATAAAATGCAATGATGAGTACCATACCTATCACCTGTGATAAATCTAAAAGCAGAATGATAAACTGAGTCCAAAGATCTGAGAGTGGTAGCAGAAGCATGTCTATCAATCACCTCACCATAATCTAAGAATGCAGCTTTGATAATCCTTTTCTTACTCAGCATCAGAAGGGTTCTATTTCTGTAAAGGAGGCCAATTTTTTGCTGTAATTTACTGACAGTACTTTCAATGTGAGATTTAAAGGTAAATTTCTCATCCACCAGAATACCTAAGTATTTGTATTCAGAAACCCTCTCAATAGAGGAACCACTCACAGTTGAGATGCGTATATTTTTGAACTCTGTATCTCTTGCTCTAGAAAATAGCATCTTATTTACATTCAGGATTAGCTTAAGCATAATCAATGTATCTTGCATAATGTTAAAGGAATGCTGCAGTTTTTCAGCAGCTAATTGTACAGAATCAGCAAAGCACNATCTTGCATAATGTTAAAGGAATGCTGCAGTTTTTCAGCAGCTAATTGTACAGAATCAGCAAAGCACACAAGATAGTATCATCCGCATAAAGATGAAATTTACACTCAGTTAAACAGGAGGTAATATAGTTGATATAAATAGTAAACAATATTGGGCCCAGTATTGAACCTTGTGGAACACCCTTTGAAATTGACAAGAAATTGGAACAAAGATTTCCCATGAAAAAAGATTGCTTTCTATTTGAGAGGTAATCAGGTAGTTTCAGACTATTTTTAAGTTGACTAAGTGTCAAAAGGGAAATACTATGCTTTTTGTTATTTTCTCTCACTTTTATAGTGTAATATATTAACAAATTTGTGGTAGAAGTTGCAAAACTTCAGCTAATTCAGGTATGTTTAACCGGTTGAGATCTGGGAGGATGTAAGAACCAAACTTTAATCAAATAAAACCACCATGTTGTAAGGATGCAGTGTGTCGTAGCTAAAGTAAAGGTGATCGGTGCAGCTCCTGACACAAACCGCAATGCCGTACTGCACAAACGATTCATTTTGGAGCGTTTCTGACAACTTGCAGTATCTCCTCTTGTGTGTAATGAAACACAACAAGAATACACAGCAGAGTTTGTCTGGCAACTTTTCTGCCTCTGCACACACTCTGTATTCTTCCTATTAAGCCTTTCTGACATTGCAGTCAGTTGTTTTGTGAGGGTAATAAGTGATGACCTCAACAGTATTGAGTGTATTTGAACATTTCTGCCTTAATTTGTTTGCCTCCATGCAGAAGTAAAGAAAATGAAGGTCTAATCCAATGCAATTTCTGTGTTCCTACATCACACGCAACACAAATTAAATAGTCAAGAAAGTAAGTGTGGAAATAAATGGAAAATGTTTAGGAATCCTGTTTTATCTTGACCCAGAGGGCTCCTGACTCTAATGGACAGTTGTAATTAGACTGTACACACACGCCCACATGCACACACACACACATACTCAATACTATGCGAATGGCAGAACTTCAAGAGAGTTGCCCACATATCTAATTAAAATCAAACCTTCTTCACTTCTCGGGCTCTTTATTCAGCGTGACAGCTCCACATTCAGGAGCTAATCGGAGCTTCTTCCTGTGGAGCTCCAGGGCTTCACATTTACTTGTTTGCCAATAACAAAGTGTGTAAGCTAAAGGTATCCGTTTCTGCTGTTAAAATGCACCTTCAGAGGGCGTTTCACATAAACCAAGGTCATCCCCATTAAATACACAGTAGCAGATCTAAACGGAATCCTTATCCAACAAAGTCATTCTCAGTCTCATCTCACAGTTTGTTACAAAGCCAGTTGGGCTCGCTGACATGGTTCATGGAGGAAAGCCGCTCTAATGCCGGCGCCAAACGTCTCCATTGTTCAAACTTGAACAGTGGTTGTCGGCTTTGCCCTTCGTGTTAAATCCCAGCAAACAAAAACAGGATTTGTTTAGAGTCCCTCGCCGTGTTCGTGAGGACAAACACTTCAGTCTGGGAGAATTCGCTTCTGCAATGCGTGAGACTTACTGCAGCTAGACAGGCTCATACCTCCACCAAGCCTGGACAGCTTGTCTCTTGTCTTTGTTTTGCTCTTAGGTTTTTGTTTTGGGGAAATTCATTGAGGGTTTCTTGCTGTGAGGCAACAGTGTTAACCGCTGTGCCGCCATGCTGCCCTAAAGAGAAGAAACAGCTATAATAAAATGACTTAATTGCTTTATTTGTCATAAGAAACAATAGAAGCCTATTGGTAGTGTATCGTGGGATAAATATGGCTGATTTTTTTCATTGATTTTTTCATTGCTCGTTGCTAATGACATGTTGATGGTTACCATGGGCCATCTTTGCACATTCGTGGTCCAAATCGGGTTTCTGGGTCAAATCGTGTGGCGACATGGACATCGCAACAAAGAAGGCTCTGGCTCTTCTTATTCAGAGAAGAAAAGCGAAAAAACAGTGAATACTGAGTCACCGTTCTAAACTGCCTACACAGGTTATGAGCTTCTCCATTGCTGTGACGCGTCTGCTTACAGTGACGTACAGCTGTTCTCTGATTGGTTGAGCGTTGGAAAGGTCAGCGTCGGAACGGTTAAAGTTGAATTTGATTGAACTTTGAGCACCACATCAAAATGGAGAATCTGAGCGCTGTGTGGCACCAAGGTGGTGTGACACAATGTTAACAGTCACCGCTCAGCTCCCAATACACAATAATGGAACACCCAGGTCAGCACAACGCTCAACTTATCATGTGTGACAGCTCTAACACCAAGTTTCATCAAAATTGGTTCAGAACATTTTGAGTACCGTATATACTCGAGCATGAGCCAAGTTTTAATATCAAATTTCACAAAGCAAATTGGGGGGTCGGCTTCTACACAAGAAATTCAAATTTGATCCCAGAGAACAAAATTTCCAGGGGTGGAAATACTAACCATTACCACTACCCATGGAAAATAGTTTAAATCATACCTTAGAATGAGATATTTCCTGACAAAACATCTTATCCAGCACATTTTGCAGCAGCCAGTAAGTGTTGTTGTGATTGGTCAGTTACGGTAATCAGCTGCTGAAATAAATATCATATTTACTGGTACCAGTAATGGATTATTTTCAGAAAGTCACAGGAATACTATGGCAGTACCCAGAAAAACACGTAATTTGCTAAACAAATAAATTGATGGAACAACATCAGGGGGTCGGCTTATATACGGGTTTCTTTAAAAATCTAAATTTGCAGGTCAAAATCAGGGGGTCGGCATATACATGAGATCGGCTTATACTCGAGTATATATGGTAAGTCTGATGCAAAGCAAACATCAACAATACCAACCAACGAGCAAACAAAAAGAACGCAGGCAAAAACATAATAAGTACACATTGTACTCTATAGATAATATAAGTAAACGTTTTCCACCCCAGACTTACAGTACTTTTGTTTTTACTTCTGTCACTCTCGGTTTGTTTTCTCCTCCTCCTCAGTCTTTTTTCAGTCCCAGAAAATCACGGCGGAGGTTTATTTTCTGCTCCCTTTTATTGCCTCACTCCCATGAGGATACAAGCCATCCTTTAATACCGATAAAAGACTCCCTGACTGGAATCCCAGATGAGGCCCATATTGCTCTGTTATTCCCAATACTCCTCGCACATCATCAATACTTTCTTCCGTGTCAGTCCTGAAGTTTGGGGTCAATTGTCTTCACATTTGGTGAGATGAGAAGAAACAGGCCTCCTGCTGATTCCTAATTCCTGACAGAATCGTGTTTTCCTGCTCACATCAGTCCTACTTTTTGAGTACAGGAGTGACACTTTTTGATAAAAGAACTCCACCGCCGCCACCCTCTGAATATGTCATGACTGATTCTATTATTCTCTGTATTATTTCCATATTTGTGGATTTGCTGTGCGGCTCACAGTTTTAGAATCATCTGAATGCCATTCGTGCTTCTCACCTGTTTGGAGTCTGAGTTACATATTCTGTTCAAACTCTGTCCTTGTTTTTCTTTCTGTCTCTGCAGGTAATATCAATGACTGCTCTCTGCACTACTACTTCTTCCTGCTGGCTGGGATCCAAGGCATCACCTTGCTGCTTTTCCTTATTGTCTCTGTCAAGTACGACAAGCAGAAGGGGCGAGAAGGCAGCTACAGGCAGAATCACGCCTCATCCTGACCTCCGTACAGTCCCCGTTCTCCTCCTCGCCACTCCAGCCTTTTCTTTTCATATCTCTCAGTGCCAAAAGACCCTAAAAGGTACTTAATAATCAGATTCTGTAAGGTTTAGGTTACGTCTGTTATTATAACTTTTAAAACTGTAGCCTTGAAAATTATGTTTATTTGAACTTTTTAAGTGATAATTCTTCATGGTTCTTTATAACAAAGGTTACATCGCTGAATGGATTTTAAAAGAACCACTGAAAACATTTTTCATCATTTTACACAACTACGTACTTCCTTACTTGTGCATGTTTACTCTTATGCCGCGTTTGACTTGCACTCAGAACTCAAAATTTCTGACCTCCGACGAGGGAAGGTCAAAGCAAACCCTCCCCCCCCCCCNCCCCCCCCCCAACTTGGAAAGCCGGGCAGCGTTCATCAACCCCGAGTTCAGTACTGATATCATTTCTATATGACAGTAATTTCTCTATAAATGAATGTTTACATGCTTTTTCTTTAAACCAATCAGCATACAGACACAGTAACAAGTTAAACATGTAACACTGACAGTGCAACAGCTGAAATGGTAAATAGCTCATAAATCTATCTATAAAGACAGAATCTTTGTCTGTTTGTGGCACCAATATCTCTAGAACCCAAAACTGTATGAAGTTGAAATTCGGCAGGTTTATTGCTCAGGACCCAAGGACATGCAGTGTCACATCTGAAGTTGTTTGGATGAATGGTTCTCGAATTGAGCTGTGCCGAAAAAGTAGTCCATGCGGCAGGATACGCTCCAGGCGTGGCAGCATGTGCTAGTGGCACTGTCTCAACCTGACCCCGTACAGCAAATAAAGCTAGCTTACGAGGAGTTCAGGAGGATGTGCAGAATTTTTTGAGAAGTTGAAGTTGTTCTGAAGGCACTCTGCAGGTAAAAAGTTGTTATGTTCCACTACACTGGAAGATCAACTTTATGTCGTACTGGATCTAACAATAACTAACAATGCTACCAGGACATAATGCTATTTTTAGTGAACCACGATAGCTAGCGCTGCCAACCTACGATAGCCATGCTACTGCTGTTGTTAGCCACCAAACACAACTACGCTAACGTCATATTATCTCCAGTTACAGATCAATAGTTAATTGTTGAACGCTGAAGGGAAATGGAATTGGAAGATTTTATGAAGTTCTAGCATTGTGTGAAGGAAAAAGCGGTGCACACCATAAAGTCCGGCCCAAACAGGAACGTTTTGAACAGGCACCACAAACAATGCTAGCTCATGAGGACGTGCACAACAAAATTATAGCAGGCTGCGGCGCACACCATGAAGTCTGGCCAGTTCTGAACATGCACGTTTTGGACAAACACTGCACTAGTAGCTCATACATGTGGAAACGTAGCTTCTTTAGGTTTCATGGAGGCTTTCATGTAGTTTCCGCTTTTTTTCACTTGAATGCTTACATGAGTCACGGCTTCCCAGTTCTGAGGTAAAACGAATGCAGCATTATTGCCTTTATTTGATCATTTGCACTTTACTTGAGGAGTGGTTCCATAAAACAAAAACATCCAATATTCAGATATTTTCTAATCAGGAAAAATGTTTTGTGGTTTTTATAATTAGATTTGCTTTCTGTTTTCTAGCAAAGATGTATTTTTTTGCAGGATTGGCGAACTGTTTTGCAAACACTTGGTATGATGTCATCCTGAATGATTTGTGTACATCCATGTTCTGACATTAGGGTATTTATGTTAATTATGGGTGAATATTAGCATTATTTCAGCTTGATAATTATTTTTGTTGTTGGTTTGCCTCAGAGATTCATACAAAATGCTACAATGTCCAAGCTGTGAAAGTTTTTTTTCCCAGAAATGAAATTTTTGCTGTTTAGTCAGAAGAGATCTTTTGTTTTAAATCATAAATCCCGAACGAACACACTTAGATTTGTATTTTAAATACGTGTTGTAATTCTTCACAAATCCACCGTATAAGCCCAATAAATCCACAGAAAGAATCATATTGATAAATTTTCTTGCTAAAAATGCTCCTCGACTCCCATAAAGCTACAAAGCAGTTTTTAATTTCTGCTCAAACTGTAAAACCACAAGTCGATGTAATTTTCACATAAACATATAATTAGAAAGCTAAAGATAAACCAGCTGGAGTTTAGTTTTTAAAACCTCTTTGTACTGACAGAATCTCATTTTTAGGATTTCATAGCTAAATAACTCAGTTTGTGGTTAACTTGAAGCATAAGTTCATCATTCGTTGCTGGAATCACTTTTGACAGTATTAAAAATGGTTTTGCAGCTCAGTCAGAGAGGAAAATCTGCAAAAAAAAAGCAAGAGTATTTAGTATTTATAAGACTGTGATAGCTGTGTGTGTGTGTTACATCCTCAGAATAGGTATCACATAAAGTACAGGTTCTTATTAATTCAGGCATACTCTCAGGGCTGGAGGAATAATGTGAAATGAAACATATAAGTGTGTTTGAGAGGTGAGATTAGTGTTTACGTGCGCTGTAAACATGCACGCCGCGTCTCGCTGACTCCACATGCCTGCGCCCTGATTTAAATGGATGCGCCTTCTTTTATTGCATATTTTATGACAATATTTGCTTTGTAATCTTAGTCATCTCAAAGATGATTTATGAAGTTTATTTTGGAAATATATTGTGTTTTCATAATGCTGCAGCACTGGAATATTGGAATATTTGCGGTTATAATTGTGGCCATTAAAGCATATTAAATTCAAAATTGGATTTGTCTTTTTTTTTTCATTACATGAAGACAGATGTATAAATGAGGAATGATTCAGGCTGTCACAGGTTCACCTGCTGATGCCACATAATAATATGAAGAAAAATGTCACTCTAATATTTTTTCTGACTGGCTGCTTTTCATACAAAACCACACGATTAAAGGAGCATACTGTGATTTTGCATGTTTGAGCCCAATAAATACAACTAATATATGCATTACATTAATGCCAACAGTTGTTATTGTTAATATTATTATCATTATTAATTTTCTTTCTATTTTATAAATTGTTTCCAAGAAAAAAAATCAAGATTTATTTATGTATAGAATTAATAATTTTCTCAAAACATGTACAATTTGGCAGAAATGTCATGGAATGGGGGATAGAATTTGTCTGTCTCAAAGTTTTTTGTTTTTTGTTTTTTTTGCATTTTTGTAGCAAAACATATTTTCTTTTTTGTCCAATAAGGTCAAATTTTATGAAACATAAAACTGCAAACTGACTTTAGATTCCAGAGGGTTAACATGAGTGTTTAAATTATTATTTATATATATTAAGAAAAAAGAAAAAAAATAGCTGGTTGCAAGTGTGAGCACACACGCACACAGACACATACACAGGTGTAAAGCCTCATTTTGTATTCCTATTGAGGACGTGGCATATTTCTTTGTAGTTTCATCAGACAGACTGAAAACGTGACATCGTTACACATCATTTTATAAGGCTAAGGCCTTGCAGCCAGATGACCATTTCCTGTTTCATTTGGTCAGAGAGCTGACAGGCCTGTGAGCTTCTACTGTGGCGGCTTTTTTCTAATGTTGAGAGGAACTTCTGACACATCAAAGTGTTTATGCAGTAACATGGAGAAAATAGAGTTTAGGTGATTTATTGTCCAGGAAGCAAACAGAGGATCCTTGGAGAGAAAGAGCGCCTCCTGCATACATTTATACCTTCCACGTTTATTTATTTATGGAGATAAAGCATAACCTGGATATCGAGTGTCTGCAGTCTGCTGAGTGTTACTGTGACAGTATCGCTGCAGTATTTCTTTTCTTTTCAAATTGCTTCCTAGCATTCACCATGCTACAAATTCAGAAAGGCTCATTTGTAGAAAAGTGCGATACTAAACCGAAATATAACTTTGCATGAAAGATTTCAGTGGATGGCATTTATTTTAGTTCAGAAAAAGTTCTAAGAAGTGAGAAATTTTGAGGAGTCCAGGCAATGGCGCCCTCAAGGGGTGGCCAGGGGGGGCCATGGCCATGATGTTAAAATTACAAAGTGACTAAAAGTCAACATTTAAAATGGAACTATTGAGATACTTAGCAGGGCATTACACTTTAGCAGGCCTGAACCTTCTTCTTTTTTCCCCATCTGCCTATTTGAATTTTCAGGTCCACCTTAAAAGTTGCATAGCACCTGTAGCGGGCACTGTTTAGTCATTTTCAACTTAGTTAACAAAATACAATGAAATGAAAGGGAATAAACCAAACATGCACTGTGCATTTTTGAATGCAATATTCTTCAAGATTAAAAAAAAAAAAAAAAAAANAAAAAAAAAAAAAAAAAAGTTTTAAAGGTTCCCATTATTTGAAGGATATAAAATCTTCTTTCTTTCCAAAAATCACCTGAACTAAAAGTTTCAAGAATACGAGACTCGGACATGATGATTGGAATTTAAATTTCAAGAACTTTTACTTCGGGATTTCTTTCTAATGGCAATTTCAAACAGCGCAAGTGCAATTATTGTTTGATTGCTGTGGCCCTTTTTCCTCCATTTCAAAAAAGCCTCAAAAATATATATTAATGATTTCTTGTCTAATCTCATGAATTTCATCATCTGATATTCACATATCACATTTTGTTATACTGTAGTGTTTAATAAAATGTGGTCTTTTTAGTGCCACTCCCAGAATTTCACCAACACTTAATATTTTCTGCAGTGCTGCCGTCTCCAGTTATCCTGAATGAAAATGTTCAGTGCATAAGAAATGGACTTAAATATATTTTTAAATTAATTTGTCATCATCATCTTTGTCCTGTAAGTCAAAGACGTTTTTCTCCAGTCGACTCTAAATGAGTTTTATGGGGCCTGTGACAATCTCTCTAATGTTAAGCTGCTTTTAATTGTAATACTGAGGCTTACCTGTGTAATGAGGCAGCAGCAGATGCTCCAGAAGATGTTCCTCCAGTAATTGGAGGATTAGGAGGTATCATCACATGTTAATTAAGATAAGCTAACACGGACACCATGTTTAAAAAAAAAAAAAAAAACTGCCTCGTAGACAAATCGGTCATCATCAGAATTTACACAGGCTTAATTATCTTATCTGAGTCGTCATCCTGGCTTTTTGTCTGTTTCCTAATGGGACAGTATTAAAGCATGGAGCTAAAAGTATGTTAAAGGACCATACCACCCATGTTTCATGTTTGAGCCTAATATATTCAATTTCCATACGTTACATTACTGACAGTCATTTCTCAAAGGTTAAAACCGTATTTCAGCTTTCCTGATATTTTGCAAAATCATTTAATCTTTCAAAATCAAATATTCAAGCGATACACCCACCTTAAAAATCCATGTTTCGCCTGCTAATAGTTATGCAAAATTATGAAGTCATGGTTGTTTACATTTTTCAATAAACGCAGGTCTTCTTTTGGGACTATATTCCCCGGTGGAGACATACATTCACTCCACGTTTTTTATTGAGCTTAAACACTAAAATTACGAAACATCGAAAAAACCTGAATATATGTCTCAGTCACACTGATGGATTACCTATCCCAAGAAAGTTTCAAGTATCAACAAGTTGATTTTAATAGCGTACCAGAATGAACTGAAACCAATGGCAGTCTGGAAGGTAGGAAAAAAAAATTTTAATTCACCATTCCAGTAGTATGTTTTGGGAAATGATTGTCAGTAATGTTACATGTATGAAAATTGAATATATTAGGCTCAAACGTGCAAAATGGATGGTATAGTCCTTTAAACTGTTTCATATATGCAATACAAATAAAGTCATTATGCTAGGATATAAGCTCAGGAAAACTGAACATACAGAGCTGTTCAGTTTCCATCTCCTGACCTGAATGTGCTGTTCTTGTGTGTTTTCTCAGGAAGTGAGCACGGCGGCGGGATGCGGACGTTCATTCACTCAGATGATCTGTGAAATAAGCAACCGTAAAAATGTTTTAATAGCATACATCTATCTGGATTTATGGCATCAGCCTTGGTTATTATGTGCAGGCCCTGTGCTTTAAAGCATCTTATGTGCTCAGAATGAGGTTTGACTCCCATAAAAGTGCACAGGTAGCAGGATAAATCTTTCTCAGGCATTGCGAGGAGCAGCATTCCTGCCTGGTGTATCCTGGAAGCCCTCTGACCTTCTGCCTGTTTTCCAGCAGGTAAAGAAATGCTGCAGCTGATGACGCCATGCCGCTCCTTCCTGGCTGACATGTCAAAATAACACCTCATGCCGCTTAATCATCTACGCTCTAGTAAGCTTTCTAATTTCACTTAATTCTACCTTTATTTACGATCTAAAAGCTGCATTAATTATTCAATGATACAAATTTTAGTAAATAATTTATAATCAATTATTGATTCTAGAATTTCCTTTTAGAAAATAAAAGTCTCAAAAAGCTCAATAAAAAATATTATGGAAAAATTGCACAACCCTCCCAAAAATCTAAATTCTGTGGCTTTCATTTGCCACTTTAAACACACACACACAAAATTAAAAAATAAATAATTAAATAAAAATCAACAAAAACCTTCAGTAGAGAGTACTTCTAATGTTGTCTTAGGAAAATCTTGACATTTCTGCCATGTGAGCCAGACTAAACCCTCTAAGTGATCCCAGGTCACACCATTATGAATTTCCCTGCACTGGCTTCCCATTAAATTCAGGGTCCAATTTAAGGTTTTGGTTTGAACTTTCAGAGCTCTGCATGGCCAAACACTGACCTACATTTTGGAACTCATACGGGCCGGGCAGGACTCTCACATCCTCAGACCAGGTCTGCTGGTCCTTGTTTAAAGGTCAAAGCTAAAGATGACAGAGCCTTTCAGGTCACGGCTCCTACACTGTGGAACTCTCTCCCACCAAGCTTGAGATCAATGGACTCTTAAAAAGCAGCTTAAGACCCATCTTTTCAAAATTGCTTTTGGGTGGCCTGTTTCTGTTGTATATTTTATTTGTATATTTCTGAAGTAGCATACTATTTTTATTTGTATTTTATAGTTGTATTTTGATGATTTTTATTGTGAAGACTTTGACATTTGCTCTTGAGAGGTGCTATACAAATAATCTTTACTTACTTTTATACTTGTTTTTGGAAAATTCTTGATTCTAGAAAAAAAAGAAATATTTTTAAAATTTTCAAGAAAAAAAAATCTAAAATTAATATTTGAAAGTACCTGATTTTATACACATTATATTAATTATAAATTATACAAAATAAAGTCTCAAAAAGGGCAAAAAAAAAAAATCTGCCCCCAAAAGTAGATAAAAAATTCTATAAAACTGAATTGAATTGTGATCCATATTTGCTCTGTTAACACTGTTTACTTGACAGAAATTTTCCCAAACTAAAAGTTGTCCTCTCTGCTAAAGGATTTATTTTTGCGGTGCAGATTAAAAGAAACATTCAACAACAAGTAAAACTGGAAAAATGACTTCAGTCTTGACAGAGTTACGCATGTGTTATGGACTCATTACATTATGGTTTTGAGTCATTATTGAGTTTTTAATAGTGGATATACTGTTTGTCATCTCTCTGATGATCAGGTGAGAAATCCTACATACAAGATTTGGCTCAATAGTTTTGTTTGTGAATTGTGTTTTTGGTTTACCGCTGCTCCAGCTGTAAAAATCACTTAGACTGGAACGTTGAGCCGACCTTGGCAGCTGCTTCTTCGGTCCTCAATGACACCGTACATGTTTGTGTGTGTGTGTGTGTGTGTGTTCTTAGGAGCTGTAAAACTACTGTGAGCCATTTAAAAAATGAATTCAAAGCAGGCAACAAATCAAACAGCAAATAATCATTTGGAAATTGCAAATACAGACCCTGTACATGAGGACCACAGGGAGCACAACCAACCATTAGTGAGAGTTTGTTGGTCTCACATCATCAATTTAATTAAAAATCCATTTAACATCGAGGCCTGGGGAAGATTTTTTTTTCCTCTCCTCTCAGGGAAGTCAGGACTTCAAGGCCAGCACAAATAACTATGCAGTTTCCTTTTCCAAAAATTGAGCTGAATACAATCATGGTATAAACACATCTACCAACAGAGCCTGAGGAGTTGGAGAAGGAACTGGAGGTCTTAATGGGTTGTGCTGTTCTGTTTCTACGTTAAAACAAAACAAAAAAAGGCCTCTGACAATGATCACGGGAAGAAGAAGTGAAGGTGGTGTTTTAATTACGCGGGACCCTCCATCAATCACGCCCCTTGTGGCTGACAGTTAAATCCCTCCCAGGCCTGCAGCTCTCCTCGCCCTTCACAGTCCACAGGCTGAGTCCCAGCACACCGCCGCCAGTCCCCCACATCCACCCAGACATCCACAGCAGCAGCCAAACCGCACAGGAGATGCCACGGAGGGAAAAAAAAAGGTNCCACCCAGACATCCACAGCAGCAGCCAAACCGCACAGGAGATGCCACGGAGGGAAAAAAAAAGGTTTGAGGATAGAGAGAAACAGAGGCAAAGGAGTGAGGCATGCATACAACTCAGGTTATATCACCAATAAGTGATTCACGCCAGGAAATATCAAATCTAAATATTGTCCCAGTTAGAGGCTATTATTTTTCTATTAGACTAATTTATTGGCCATTGTATTGGTAATCTGGTGTTTTGTCTTAACGTAGTGGATCAATAGTGGTTCAGCAGCAAAGAGGGAAATCAGTTAACAAGCTGCTTCAACTAACTAAATACAGTGAGAGAGCCAGTAAAGGTGCATAAAGGTGCGAGGAGAAGCTCCATTTAGCTGACTGTTAACACGCCGGCTCCTCCTGCTGATCTTCATACAACACTGTGACGTCCCTGATTAACAATCTCATCACCACTACAGAAACTGTTGATATAATGTGAACATTTCTCTGCTTGATGGAAACTAATAACACACACATACAAACAAAATAAAATAAATGCAATCAGCCAACACCACCGAGATAATGATAACATGCACTGAGCAAAATGAAATTTTTCAGCTGACTGCCTTTGTTTGGAAAGTTTTTGGAGATCATTATTATTTGTGCAATTATCTGAATCATAAAAGAACCGTTTCCGAAAAGAAAGCATTTTTCCACCTTGCCTGTTATTATCGTGCTTTGTAGGCACATATCCAGTGCCAATAAAAAGTTAGTGAACCTTTTTGGGATTTTATGGATTTCTGCATTAATTACTCATCAAATTTGGTCTGATCTTCAACTAAATCACAATAATTCTCTTTAAAGTAATGTTAAAGAAAGAAGAGCGCTGGTTCTGAAAACAACAATCATTCACAGTCTGGGTTTTAAAAGGAAGTGAACCTTTGAGCAAAGTAATTGGAGTCAGGTGTTGTGATGAATGAGATGAGTGTGTGTGTGTGTGTGTGTGTGTGTGTGTGTGTGTGTGTGGCAGAGGAGGGGAGTGTATCTATTGCTGCATTCGAGGTACCTCGGAAGTCAGAGTCTTCCCAGTCAGAAGTTCTGACTTTCCACCTAAAACCATTCCAGCCAAATACAAATAAACGTCAATAAATACTGTAACATTAAATAAACTTAGTAATAAATGCTAACTAAAGTAAAGTTAGACTACAGGNTAAATACTGTAACATTAAATAAACTTAGTAATAAATGCTAACTAAAGTAAAGTTAGACTACAGGACTGTTTGTTGTTTTACAATAATATTAATAACATGTGTGCAGAGAAGTAATATTCTGAAATTATTTACACATATATCAATGACAAACAGTTATTATATACTATAGATAGTTAACTTGGCGATATATTTTGACCTTTTTATTTCAATGTCACACAAGAAAAAATACTTTATTCANTAACTTGGCGATATATTTTGACCTTTTTATTTCAATGTCACACAAGAAAAAATACTTTATTCACCTCTAAGCTGACATTTACATTCACAAAGCTCGTTCCCACGGGTGCCGCCATGTTGAGTGACGTCACACTTGTGAAGTTGGGGTAGATAATTTTGGTCTGAGTTCCCAGTCGGAGCTCTGACTTCAAATGCCGCTCCAATACATTTTTCCAGGTTTGAGGTAGCACGAACGCAGCATTTGTCCTATGTTCCCCAGTTCAATATTCTGTTAAAACACATTAGGCGTGTGTTAACAGAATAACCCTAACATCCATTATGTGCTCTATTGTGCTATACAGAGCTGGGGGAACATAGGAACGACACTATGAGTGTAAAAAATACGCACAAAGCCTGATTTCTGACACTCTGCTCTGATCATGTGAACTCTGACCTCATCAAACTTCATTAGTGTGAGCAGCAGCTACAGGAAATGTTTGGTGGACGTTCCTGCTGCTAAAGGAGGTTTACAGTAGGTTTGGTTTACATATTTTGGTGTGTGTGTGTGTAATTAGTTCAGGCAGAATGTGTTTGTCCAAGGGTTTCACTAACTTTTTCTTCTCTTACACTGAGATTCACATTGTATTTTGCAGTTGGTTTTCCTCGGAGGCATCATTGTCTTCAAAGTTATAAAACGTTAAACTGGGGAGATGATGGTGTGACAACATGATGTCACACCGTCATGTTGTTCAGACTTTCAGTTAAAAGCCCTTCCATCCGTTGGTTGTCATGTTGGTGTTCTGTGCTCTAATAGATGAAAGGAGAATATTAATGGCCATTGCCTTCCTCCTCTGACCAGCATGAAATAGATTATATTGTGGCTTGTGGGTAAATTGCCATCTCATAAAGTATTCCCATCACAAAGATGAATGTGTAATTGAATGTGTAATTTCCTCTTTCCTCTACCGCATTCTTCAGCTAATCCTGATAAAACCGCACAGTTATCCTTCAGGGTGGGAGGGAAGAACAACCTTAAAATGCAGCAGTCAATAAAAACTGATACACACTCTTGAGATTGTTGAGTATTCCTTAAATGTTATGAAAATACAATATACAGAGCAACAGTACAATGCTTTGCAGGAGACTGTTCGGTATATACATAACAGGATTTCTACCGTGTTAAGGAGAATAGGGATGAACCGGAAAGCTGGGCCTTTTTTTCCAACTACATGCAGGAGTTTTTTTCTTTTTTTCCCCTCCTTCTCAATTTGGCTTTTCCAGAACTGGTCCAAAGAATAAGGATTTGGCATAAGAAATTAATATCCAAAATGTTACAAAACTTCCAAAACCATTTAATGTGTACACACACACACACACACCCTGAACATCTATCTAGTCCTGTTATTGTAATTTTCATAATCTACATGTCTTTTGACTATCTTGGCTTGTAGTGGCTGCAGATCAGTCCGGGGATCGTTCGTTGATTTGATCAGACCCTGTAATAAAACGAAGATAAAAAGGTAATAATGTGTTAAACAAAAGATTAAAAAAACAACCATCTAGTATCCTCTTTCAACAACAAGTTAGCAAACTTCCGTCAGCCATTTGAAGCATCGTGTCAATCTGTCTTGTTGTATCTAATGACCCTTTGGCAGTTTTGGGTGATTCAGTTTGCTTTACGTCGGGGTCCAGGTTCGATCTAGACCCACTTTCCTTTGAAAGGCAAAAGGGTGAGTTTTACAAGTGCACAAATACATTATGCCACCTCTTTCAATGCACTGTCATTTAACCTTTCCATGTAATTGCGCAACTCCTTGGAGTCTCCCAGCTCCACATCTTGGCACACCCACTTAATGTCCTGACTGTGGCTCCTGCTGCTGAGTGTGTTGACTGTCGGGTAGCTATTGTCTGACGGGATGGTTGTGAACGTGGTGAACTTGACTCGCTTCCTCTTGGTGGTGGGTGAGTCTCCTTTGCTGTCCTTGCTTACGCAGCCTGTATCTGCTGACCGGTGCACTTGGCTCTGCACGTTCTTCTGGGTTGAGCCTCCATTGAGCAAGTGGCTTCCTTCCTCCAGCCCGCTGCTGGAGTCCATCATGGAGGTTTGTTCCTCCTGCTGGGGCGACAAGCTGATTTGGCTCTCCAGCAGCTCTGCCTCGTTCCCCAGCCACACCCAATCATGAGCATGGTTCATGTTCTCTTGGCCCTCAATGGACAGCTCCTTGTGTCGATATTTGAGGGTATAGGAGATGCAGTTGATGAGAAAGACCAGGATGGCGAGGCAGAAGACGCCTAGGAGGGCGTACATGCCAATCTCCAGATCTGTCAGTCCGCGTGCAGCCTGGATGAGGTCGTCGTCCATGTTGCGGCCGCGGGGCAGGTCTACCTGGGCAGGGAAATCGGCAAAGTCTATTGGCACGTTCTGACTGCTGTCATCTGAAAGTTTACCCCCGTTGGGTCTACGCATTATTGCGCTTCTAGTGGTGGTGGTCCTCCTTAACACCCCATCCTCCATGTCAGAGATGGAACTGCCATAGTAGTGGGTATCAAGGCCAGTCCTGTCCTGGGAGGGTGAGAGCCTGCCTCTGTTCTCCATGTCTTCTCCATCTGGACCATAATCGCTGCTCCCTCCCCTCGAGCCGTCGCTTTGACCAAACTTCACTCTAATGTTGCAGTTCCCTGCTGCCAGGATGCTGCGGCGCTTGAACTTTTGGCAGAGCTCACAAACAGTCATTTCCACCCTGAGCAGCAGACCCTGGCCCTCTGCCTCCGTCACGATGACAGGCCACTTCCAGGACGGGTCCTGCTGCACTGTCACCACCTCTTCATCTAGGGAGGTGGCTGTCAGGACAAAAAAGTCAGGGTTGTACAAGTCAAGTGGAGCCATAGAGCCATCACTGAACTGTAGCCAGGCGCTGATCAAGGCCTCCTGTGGAAACACACAAACAAACAAAATATGATCATTTAGCAGTAAAAAAGAAACAAAATTATTGTGTGAAAATACAAAATTTCATGGAAACAGACTGGATCAGATAATTGCAAGGCTTCTTTGCTTGGTAGCCAAACTATGTTAAGGTGCTCTACAAATATTCCACTGCCTGTAGCAAAAACAGTGAAATGGCAGAAATTAGATAAACAATTGATTGTCCATTTGTCATTACACTACAAAGATCTGCAGCACATAAGGGGCCTTCCGATGCTGATACACATTAGAAGTGAACACTATCTCACTAAGTCGCGTGCTTTTTTGCTAGCTCAGCGGCTATTCTCTAAGCTAAGGGGGATACAGATTAAAAGATACAGAGAAAAGATCAAACACTAACATTACACATTGTTCATGCCAATGAGGATTTTGCCGTACATAAGCGTCTTATGGCTTTTGCTATCGCAGTTTCACAATTTGCCTTTTAATGTTACCAGAGGACAAATCCCTAAAGGCACAAAAGCTCACTGTGGTCTGTCAGTACTTTTAATTACTGATGCCAGAGGACTTAGACTGCAGTGCTGCATGCTTATCAGAACAGTTTGTTTGTGTATGGAGATAGGACATTTATCTGCCTCATCTCTATCCTCTGTATCCTTTTCCTGCCTTCATCACTTGGAGGAAGAGGACGACGCACATCAAAAGTGAGTAGCAGGATCAAAATGCATGAGTGGGCCTGATGGGCACATCAAAGAGATCACAATGAGGGTAACAAGAAGAAAGGAGAAGGGGGAGCAAAACACGATAGGAAGGCCAACTTTGGGCTGTAAGTCATATTTTAATCATGAGCGGTGATGTCGGTTTTGCATGCTTCAGCTTAAGCTCCCGTTTCTCCGAGATGCCCAAGGAAACACATTCTGTCACACTCTGGCTTTCAGGCCTTGGAGTTAAGAGGGTTAGGGATGGTGTGGAACAAACAAATAGACATGTATATATGAGCACATGTAGACTCGTGGCCCTCTTTGATTGTAAAAATTGTTCATTCAAGGCCTTTGGTAGTGTGAAATGGAATCTTGAACTGTTTGTTTCAGAAAGTCCAGTATCAAGCCTGTAGAATGTATATTTTTGATCTCAGATATATCACCATTTATATATCAGCAGTTTGTGTCCATCAAATCAGAAAGACGCAAGTAAACTTGACTGTTAGGTTAAATTAAACAGGTGAATTGAAAATGAATAATAGGTGAAATTAAAAAAAAAAACAAAAACCTGAATATATGTGTCATTCACGATGATGGATCACCTATCCCAAGAATGTTTCAAGTATCAACAAGTTGATTTTAATAGCATACCAGAANATGATGGATCACCTATCCCAAGAATGTTTCAAGTATCAACAAGTTGATTTTAATAGCATACCAGAATGAACTTGAATGGCGGTCTGGAAGCTAGGAAAAACATTTTTTAATTCACCGTTCCAGTAGTATGCTTTGGGAAATGATTGCCAGCAACCTTACATGTATGAAAATTGAATGTATTAAGCTCAAACATGCAAAATGGCTGGCATGGTCCTTAGGCCAGACCCATGACACATTGAAAGGATTGCATCTCCCAGCTGCCTTGAAGCACATGGAGATCCTTAAGGAAGAACTGGTGGAATTTGCTGGAGACAAGAATTTTGGGTTCCTCTGATTGTCATTTTACCACCACAAACCTCATGACAACAAGCAGTTTGAAAATGAATATAGATTGATCAGGTCAGGGGGCTTGTTTGGTCAAAACAGTTTGAGAGGAAAAAGAATGTTTCATTGACTTTCAAATATTATGGCAGGCTGAACATATTATTGCGTTCTGACCTGTTTGGGGCTCTGCAGAACCTCCTGTGTGGTTGTGGTAGCCAGGATGGCTCTGTTGCTTCCTGAACTGAGCTGCAAGGTCATGGAGAGACCCGTGACCAGCTGGACCCCCAACTCTGTGATGGTTACTTTGTCGTCCACCACCGTGATAGTCTTCTCTGCCAAGATTGAGTCTGACAAAGGAGACAGCACCTGTAAAAGCAAGGGCATGAATACGACAGAGAGGAAGAGATTACAATCAGAAACAATCTGATTTTCCCCCATGACAGTATTCCACTCAAAATCAAGATTGTTAAGCAGCAACTTGTGACATTTTGGTATAATAAATGTCTCTGCTGCTCCTGTACAGTAGTGACTCATCCTCCTGTATACTTTTATATTTCCCTGGAGTTGGTTAATTCTTTCCCAAGTACAAATCAGCAGCATTAGAAGTCTTAGCTAAACAGACAAAAGAAGAATAAATATTAAAAATGTAACTTCACCAACCAAATCCCAGCAAAACAAATCTCAGCAAAAGTAACAAACAAAGCAAAAGTAAGTCAGCACTGGTCACACTGCTTGACTGACAAGTGGTTTCTGGCAGGTGTAATGTCAAAACATCACATCAATGAGCACTTAGCACCAAAGATGTCACCAACATAAAAACGCAGATTAGCACATGTTGTAGGTAATTAAAGAAAATGTCTTTGCAAGTGTTTCATCTGGCATAAAAGGCTCACAAGCCCCTGTGAAATATGCAAAACGATATACAAAACCTACTTTCTCATTTTATCTCTTTACTCAGGCAGAGTGGATCAAACAACAGCTCTACTTGGCTGCTATCCAACCCCAATACCTCTGCTTGGTAAGAATCCATTCTCTTTGATTAATACAAGTAATCCAAAGAAGAGACACCTATAAACAGAAGCAGGAAGTCTAACTTTGTTTGCCATCTGTGGTGCATGTGATTTTTTTTCTCTGCATATCTTAAAGGTTTCCTCATGCATCACTCAGTGCTGCATGTTGCTGTTGGCGGTAAATGTAGTCACAGCTGTCAGACTTAGACTTGTTTTCTGATTTATGCCTGTGTCGTGAAAGTGTGGATGTTTGAAGGTGAAGAAACACCTTCGCAGGAACAGATGGATGAGACCAAGGAGGCACATCCCACTCACGCAGGTGCCACTAAGAGGCTGATATTCATCCGGTAAGCCTGAAGAAGAGGCTGACGAAGCAAAGGGCTGAGGGGAAGGACACGATCACTGTCACCGCGGCCCAGAGCAGCACCGAGGTACAGGCTGACATACCACTAACCACCTGTCTGCACCGAGTACAAGCAGGTAGGAGTCAAAGCACAGAATCCACAGTAGCATCTGTGATTGGTCCAGAATAAACAACATGTTCAGGTTTCTTCCATTACTCACATTTCACGATTTTGTTTTCACATGCACTTGTATTGACTTATTAGTTTGGTATGATAAAACAAAAACAAAAAAAAAATCAAGATTAAATCATGCCAATCTGCCTAAATAAAAAAGGAATAACCAGCAATTTACATTTGAGCATTAATAAGCAATTATCCAATTAGCTTGAAGGAATAATTGCCACATAATTACCTATAATTACACAGAACCTCCTTGGATTAATTTAACTTTATTAACTTTATTTCTCATGAGAAAGAGTAGTTTGTAAAATTTTATCTGGATCCAGACATGTATTGATATTCTATTGTGGCAGTTTGGTTTTTTTTCATTGAGATTTGTGTATCAGTTTTCGAAGAATTGACTATCAAAAAACATATATAAAAAAGAAATCAATGAAAACATTTCCTGGATCTGCCCCCTGGATCCAGATCACCATCAAACTGTGATGTGTTCCTCCCTGAAGCAGGCAGCTGATTTGAAATGCAAAAGCAGGCAAGTGACTGACAGTCAAGTGTAGCTGGAGTGTTAGCTTAGCTGTACTCCATGTGACAGAAAAAGCTACATGTATGAACAGTGTTAGCCAAGCCGCTAAGCTCACTTCAGGTGAGTTCTTCATCTCAACAACGGGCTTGTGGTGGAGACGTGTTTAAGCACGCAGTCATACAGGCTATTTAGCACAGGAGGGAATATCATGACCTGCCAAATATCATCTCTTAAGCCATCATAAGTTATTTTATTTGGTGATTCTATATATGTTTTATATACTGCTGAGGACTTGCAGGTTAAGTTCATATGAGTTAGTGTTTGCAACCTAAAATATTACAGAATTNTACTGCTGAGGACTTGCAGGTTAAGTTCATATGAGTTAGTGTTTGCAACCTAAAATATTACAGAATTATTTATGGAAAAAACACTCTACTGCCTAATTTTACACTTATTAATTTTTACTTGTGATGTTACAGTTTGCAGTATTAACTTCTGCACTCACCAATACAGCACTGTTCACTGTTAAAGCTCCTATTGTCTTGTTATTGCAAAAACATCTTGAGATATCACAACATTATTTAAAGGCTAAATCACCCACCCCTGCTGCAAATCATGCTCTTAAGCAGTTGCTGATTGCATGTTTTTACTTTAATTTGACAAATTAGTGCAGCCCATTCAGAACGTGCCTGTAAGGAGCAGGTCGGACTTTCTGGTGTGCACCACAGCCTGCCATAATTTTGTTCTGCACGTCCTCGTGAGCTAGCTTTGTTTGCTGTANGGTGTGCACCACAGCCTGCCATAATTTTGTTCTGCACGTCCTCGTGAGCTAGCTTTGTTTGCTGTAAAGGGTTGGGTTGAAACCGTGGCACTGGACTGGAGTGTATCCTACCGTCGCGCCCGGAGCGTATCCTGCCACCGTGCCCAGAACGTAGCCTGCAGCGCGAACTCACGCAAAACTGCACGTCCTTGGGTCCTGAGCAATAAACCTGCTGAATTTCAACTTCATACAGTGCCCAGTTCTAGAGGTATTGGTGCCACAGACAGACAGACAGAGATTCTGTCTTTATAGTTAGTTAGATGTCCTACCTGGATTGTGGTCATTCCCATGTCGAGTCCCACCAGTATCCCCCTGTCCAGCAGCTGTGCGATCTGGGGGTCTTCTACCTTCAGGAAGTCCCACACTAACTCTGTGATGTCCACCTGCCAATCAGGTCCCAGCATGAAGCTCATCTGGCCTCGAGAATCAGCCGACTCAGCAGCAAAATGGGTCAGAACTCTGACTATGGTGCGCTGGTACTGCAGAGTACAGCTCCGTCCTCGTCTGTCTTCATCATCCTCGTCCTCGCTGTCCCGCGTTGATCTGTCAAATATTTTTAAAAAGTTGATGTATCAGCCTGGGAGCTACTCATCAGTGTTTCTTGTTTTTTATTCTGCATATTCACTGCTTTGATAAAAACGTTTTTATCAAAGTTGTCCTACATGAAGAGTCATTCTTACATGTACTTGATGGCTGTTGCTACTGTATACTACAGCATAAAATAGCTGAAATGACTGTAGTGTACGTACGAAATCAGCCTTGATGCTCAGCAACATTTCAGCTTCAACTGATCTTTTGTCAAACATAACTTAAAAGGAAATGTTTATCTGATGAAGATCTGATGACGATGAAATGCTGCTGATTAAACCACTAGGAATGAATCAATCCAGTGTTTACTTTGCTGTGGAGCACCTAGTCAGGATTGTGAATGTGCAAACACCTCCTTACCGCTTCATTTAATAGCTTCCCTGATTGCTGTGATGCAAGCAAGTCTAATTTGATTACAGTAGACAACAAATCAACCTATAGAGGCTGAGCTGCTTTAGCTCTCAGAGGGGGAAATTACTTTAATCCTGACAAACAAGCTTTACGTGGTTTCAATATAGCTACAATAACATTCAATTTTTGCTCGTAGCTGTTGTTTATTTTGCTTTAACAAACAACTTTATGAAAAGTACAGATAAATCACACTGAGAAGGTGAGAAAGCAATGTTTGATCAGTTGATCTGGAGGAATAAATGCTGGTGCAGCTTTTCAGTCCGGCACTGAGACACAACAGGGACTCAAACCGCAAACAGAAAACAACAAAGTGCTTTGTCAACAAAGCCAGTAATCTGCTGTCTAATCATTGTCACTTATTCCTCTCTCTCTCTCTCTCTCTCTCTCTCTCTCTCTCTCTCTCTNCCTCCCCCCCCATAAGTTGAGATCAAGATAAAGAAGAGAAGAAAAGAAATTAATCTCTTAAACGGTTTTTTCTTCCGATTATCCACTCTGCCTGTCTCGTTCTGTTCTGTCTGAATCCCCTGAGAAATCTTGCTGCATGTGGAGCTCTGGGACTAAAGATGTTAACGGCGTGTTGCAGAGAAAATGCTACAGTACGGCAGCGAGAAAGCTTAGGCCCTCGGATGATTTTCCAAGCTTTATCTGCTGTTTCGTGAATAACAAGCATTTAGAGAATTTATTATTTTACCATGAAAAATGAAGAAAAAACACTGAAGCCTTCATCATACTTCTGTGTCAGATTTGCAAAAAAAAAAAAGCTCAACAGCCACTCCATCACTAGTTGCTTAATTAAATTGCGCTTTCAAACTGCACCACTTGAATAAACTTTGGTTTGCTAAGTGCCTTTGAGTTTGAACTAAACTAAGGCATCTCTCCGAATATGAATCAAAATAGAGCATTGAGAATATTCATGTACAAGACATAGTATGTTGGTTTTCATGCTGCAGGATTTGATTTGATGGTCCAGGTTGGAACTGAAAGAAATTCAACTAAGGTGCAGTTTTCGGATGAGGACACGTTCAAATTCTGTGTAAACGTAAGTTAAAAGTAGAGTGAAAAGTGGGGAAGTGAATGGATATCAGAATGAACCTGATCACCTTTTGATCACACCATTTACACCTTTTGCACCTTGCATTGAAATACAATCTGTGTCTGGCTTTGATGTTTGATGTTAGGTCTTGCATTTACACCTAACAAGATTTGTGATTCATAGATTGCTGATCAAACATGAATTTTACTTTTAAACACACCTTACATGCAGTGAAGAAAATGTTTGCTCACTACGAATTCATAATTAGTAAACATTTGGTTTTATCCTTTTGAAGTAACTAGTGCAGTGCCCATTCAAAACACGTCTGTTCGGAACAGGCCGGTGTTGTGCTGAAAACTGCATCCCTGCCGAGAACTGCATCCCCACTCGGACAATGGATCATATATGTAATCCAAGGCAATAATTATTCATTTGAATAACTTTTATCAAACTGATTATGGCACTTCTTAGAGGCAGTACTACAGTTTGTCTATTGGGCAGCAGTGATTCAGTCCTCCCTTCTTATTTGTTATTTCTGCCGAAAAATGCATCCCCTCCTTTCTCGGACCTGAGGAGGGTTACTTTCACCAAACTCACCCTGTTACATCCAAATAGCCCCAAATGTGAGCTCTTAACTTGATTTCATTCCTTCATCTTCAGAAAATTATTTACAGTTGGGATGCAAATCTCAGCAGGGATGAAGATTTTCGGCACAACACTGGATTTTCTGGTGTGTGCCGCAGTCTGCCATAATTTTGTTCTGCACATCCTCATGAGCTAGCTTTGTTTGCAATACCCGTGGACTGGAGCATATGCTGCCGCGCCCGGAGCGTATCCTGCCGTGCGGACTACTTTTTACCGGCACAACTCAATTCAAGAACCGCTCATCCAAACAACTTCACATGCAACACTGCACATCCTTGGGTCCAATAAACCTGCCGAATATCAACTTCATACAGTGGCGGGTTCTAGAGGTATTGGTGCCACAGACAGACAGAGAGATTTCTGGCTTTATAGTTAGATAGATGCATGGGACTTTTTTTTTTTTTTTTTAACAAAAACAGAATTTGTAACGTAGTATTTATGGATAATCAATTAATAAATTGCATATTTACTTTGACATACTTCTTAATCAGCATTTATGCGAGCAATATATTTGATTTACGGGGACATACAGGACTTCGTCAGATGTAATGGACTTAGTTGTAAAGTGGCTGATAGTAAAGTCGAACCATTTTCCCTCTGGCATGTCTGATATGGGGTTGTAGTTGTGCAGCATCTCAAAATCTAATCTAAGGTTAATCTAATAAACAAATCACACTCAGCACGCAGAACAACCTGCTTCACAAAGCAATTTTTCTTTCCGCTTCATTCACTCTGGAGCCTGGTTCTGACTTTACAGGAGATGCTGCATAATAATGTTTGTGTCACGCTGATTTTTGTTATGCCCTCTAGATCCTGAGCTCTATTTGTTTTGGCATTTTGCTGCATGTTATTTTCTGCAGAAAAAAAAAAAAAAACACATAATGAAGGTCATTTGGACTTAAATAGGCAGAACTGCTTCTATATAGGCTACAGTATAAAGAAGTAGCTCTATTGAACAACGTTTGATCACTCTTTGCTGTTTGAATCTGTAGGAAATTCAATTCAACTGCTGTTTAAACCATGTGTGTCCTACAGAGGACACACATGGTTTAAACCAAGTCAGTATGAAAGACGATGAACGTGTATAATCATAACTGACTGCAAGATTCAAATTCATAACAGTAAAATTAGAACAATCTGGATATATCCTGCAGGAAGTGTTAAAGGAGTGGCCTCACTTCAGCTCAGCTTGGGTGAAGACTTATCTTGTCCGTGTTTTTTGAACTCAGGGAGGAAGAGAGTTCTGCTTTTGCAACTATTACTAACAACTCTGATGTCGTATAATTCCTCATTTCTCTCTCTGTCACAGCCGTGACCTCCCTGTCTGGCTGATAGACGAAGGTCCCACCACTTCTTACTGTATCTCACTGGTTCAGATCCTTGTGGGTTTATGGACAGTGGACTGATGCCCACTCTTGTCAACAGGTGTAGCACTACTTTACAAGGTCACGCCTGTTATCCCCAGATAAACAAAGAAGAATGGAAGGCGGGGGAAATGCAAAGCTCTCCACAGCGTCAACACTGACAGCACGGCTGGGCTGATAAAGTCATACCAGCGCACAGCCAGGAGAGCAACATCCTCAACAAACAGCGGCTTCACTTCCACGCCATACCTCTGTCAGTCAAAACGGCGGGAGCGAGGATAATTAGAGTAACCACACCGATGCGTGGGATGACTCCAAGTCCAAGTCCAACCTCAGAGATTTTCCAGGAGTAATTACAACAGGTAGGCTGATCGCTGCTCTGTCAGTTGATGGATGTCAATAATTACAGGGCAGAAGAACATAGCGGCATCAGCGGAGCAACCGGTGGTGATGAAGCCCCAGGAGAGACGCCTGACCTCCAGACAGCTCTAATAATGTTCTGTCCTACTGAGGACTAGGAGGTGCAATGTCAGGCCAGTCATTATGACAGGCTATACTGCACAGGTCAGCCATTTTGTTATCAGGCTGGAATTGTCAGTAGACTAAAGCTCCATGGAGGCGAGTGAGACAGTGTTCAGTGGCACGTCTCATCGTTATCTTATCTCAGGCCTCCGTGATTGAAACAGAACACATCGCTTGAAATAAAGGCGACACATTATCCAAGATACTGTTTATGCAAAAGTGGACAAAAGACTGATCATTAGTATTTTAAAAGGGGAACTTTAGCAGCATGGCACTTTTGTTAAAGAATTAAAAAAAAAAAAAAAAATNAAAAAAAAAAAAAAAAATCAAAGTTCATTTCAAAGTTAAACTTGGATCCCTATAAAAAGTTTAGCCATGACAAACCCTGATTCTCTTTCAATGGATGATGTTGGTGGGAGAAACTGAAGAATTTACTTTCAAAAACAAACTGTTTTAGATTGTATGTTATATTGAAAGTCATATTTTTTGTGGATTCCAGGTTTTTTTTTTTTTTTAACCCCACATCTGGAGTACTTTTGTTGATACTATTAAGAATGCACAATAAAAAAATGTGACTTTTATAACTTTCTTTCAAACTGGAAGTATCTGTTTTTGCAAATGAACTCTTTAATTATTCCCAGACTGCATTTTGGAAAGTAGCTGACGGAAAATATGAAGTTAGAAAATGAGTCCTTGGCAGAATCTGACACATTTACAAAACTGCAGGATGTCATAGTAATTTTGAACTGCTGTATAATTTTAAAAAAATGAGGAATTGAGAAGTACAAGTAAGTCAATTTAACATCAGAGAGTTAATCCAATTAGCCAAACAAATCTTCCAGTTTATATTATGTTGTACATTAACAATGATAAATATCTCTTTGCTAATTTAGAAATCTAACGCTAATTCTAATTTTTACTACTTCTGTTCTACAAATACTAATCATGAAAGCGGCAGGGAATTTGTTATTAAGTGACAACAGATTTAATACTCCGATTATTTGTCTGTACTGTGATCAAGTAAGACGTAGACAGAATTTATAGGATTCCACAGTTTGCCAAATATACACATCGATTGTATAATCGGAGTGTGAGGGAGTGTGTGAGGTGAGAAAATGCATGCGGAGGAGGTGTACTCTTAATATAACATTTACATGCCTGATTAAATCAATTTACAATCGCATAATCTAGGTCTGTTACTCAGTTTACTCTGATTCATTCCAATTTTAATCTAATTATGGTGTTTACTTGTCGTTTGAAAAAAATTATTTCCTTAATCTGAGTATAATTGAAGTTTTAATGTGCATATAAACATACTGATTATTGAATCTGTCAATGCTGGAGACTTTACATGGAGCACGTGTTGCAAATTTTAGTTAAACGAGCCTGCAGAGGAAGTTTTCTTCTTTAGAACCCAGATTTGCATTCACAAACGAAGCTTTACGTCTAACAGATACACACACACACACACACACACACACACACACAGTGCTTCACCTCTGATTGTTGGCCATGATAGGAACCCTCCACCCTTTGATCTGGCTCAGTTCCGTGTCTGAGACCTCGATCTGCAGTGGGAGTCGAGGGATCCACACGTCGAGTTCCAGCTGAGCGCTCAGGTAGCTGTAAGTGAAGTTCACCATCATCTTCAACTTGCCCTTCATCTCCTTGCCATTCACGAAAACATAGTCGCACCGATCTGACACCTGGGACAGAGGACAGAAAGGGATTAAGAGAGACCATGTTTACATGGAGCATTTGAGAAAGTTGCACATACTGTCCTCAAAGTCAATCATAAAGCTTTACACTCCTGAGCTCTCAGCTGATACAGAGTCAGTGAACTACTTTGAACAAGATGAAAGGCTTTCTATCTGCTCCATACTCAAGAAAAGGAGGAGGAGGACAGCGAGGACGGCTTTGAACCGGAGGGAATACAGGTTGTGGACCCCTCTTCTGTAATAGCTCTGCCTGCAGCTAAAAGAAGAACCAACAGATGGAAACTAGGAAGAGGAGAGCAGTAGTCTCTTGATAATATGACCTAGTCTGAGCCATCTGTTTCTTAAATCGCTTTACAAAAAGAATGACCGGGCCAATTTTGTGCCATCAAAAGACATGACTCCTTCTTGCTTTGACTCTTTCTGCTTGAGGCCTCCAATATACTTCTTTTCTACTTGTACCAGTGTTTGATTAATACTCACATTCTGTCTCCCTTTCTCTTTCAAAGCCTTGTGTTATCACAGCACAAACATAATGCACACAAATACGCAAAACAGATCTGAGGGCTAGCAAGCACACACACTCACACACATACACAAAGGTAATTAATCATTATATCTTTAAAAGAGACACTCAGGTTTTTCTGGGCATTTTGTCAATCTTATTGATCCCATCATACAGCAGACTATCAGGCCAGGATCCGGCTGGAATTAGATGGTCTGGGGAAATATGTTTTTTTTTTTTTTCTACTTCCAAGTTATTTCTCCACAGCGAGATAAAACCATAAACAGCCATTCATCACGAAGACATGGCAGTTTATCCTCTGTGACTAGGAAGAAAGCTCTGTGTGTGACAGATTCCACAGCTTTATGTAGTCTTCCTCCACTTCACATCACCTTTAGAGTGAAGCCAGTGGGAAACTTTCTGTGGAAGCAAAATTTGGTTGGTCTATCAATAAAAGCACATATTTGCAGATGTGCTGCGCTGACTTTTGCCTGTGGATTTTCTCGCAAAGCAGTGTGTGATTTTCTCTCACTAGCTGCAAACATCACAGGTAATTGTATTTCCTTGAGCAAAACCATCAGCCTTCATCAAACCTTCATCAGTTGATTACTTTGGTTTACATCCAGATGGACTCCTCAGGCGTCCCTTCTTGTGCAGTGTCAGGAAAAGAACAATACAATGCAATGAAATGTTTTGCAGCGAGTTCATCTCACTACCATCTATTGGGAGATGTGAGCGTTATGTCTGCATGCTGGCCTGAGCCTCCAGAGGAGAATCTCTAGAAAGCTCAGTGAGGAAGTTGAGAAGCCGCTGCAGGGCATCCTGCAAGGCTACAGCCAACTATCAGAGAAATGATGTTAAGGAATACACAAGCCCTGCATTCTCCTGTGGATACATGCAGGATCAGTGGATATTTCCTCTTATGTTATTACAGCAGCTAAAATGCACAGGGAACACAGTCTTGGCCACTTGCTTTGGCTCTGGTACCACATTGTTGCTAGAAGCACGCTGCAATCTAACAGAGGCTGGCAGAGGCAGAGTTGCTTAATGAAGCTTTTGAACATTTCTACAAGGGCGGCATCGCTCCCCGGGCTACAGTCAGTCACGGAGCAGATTGGGCTCCATCAGGGCTCCTCGTGCGAGTGTGTGTTTGAACAGATAAAGACGTCAGAGTCCCTGCTCCTTATCTGCCCTCATTGTTCTGTTCTTAAACTCCCGCTACATTCAGTGAGGAGCCTTTGACAGCCCCTTCGTCTCACGCTTTCCTCTCAAGGTGGAACTCTGCAACCTGTGTGCACAAGCATTAGGCTGCAGGATAAATAACTCCTGACTGGGCAAAATGTGACTCTCACTGTCCATACCTAATGATAATATGAATGATCAATACAGTGGAATGTGCTGACAAATGTTATTTTTTCTTGCCAGATTCATGCAGAGCCGATTGAACTTAGCTCACCCTTATATACACGCAGACTGTAGCAAAGCTTTATGTTAATCAATCCCACACCAATGCTGACAGTCACCATTTCCACATTCTTTCCTATGGAAATGAACTCCCTGCTGGCGTTTCTTCAATCTGTTCTCCCACAATCTAAGCAGAAACAATTATGGCAAACATGGCAGCTGACATCCAGCCGTCCAAACACATTTCACCGACAGGTTTACACCTGCCTGCTGTGGTGTATTATCAACTGACATAACTCTAAATCAATATCTTAACATAACAAGACACTCTGCCACCCTTAATCAACCTCCTTAACCCCACATAGAGGACCGAGGGCTGGACCTCTGTCAGTCTCACCCTAAAGTATCATAAATGTCTAGGAGGATCCGTTGCCACATTAATCAGACACATTAGGCAGCTAACGGGATAATACTTACAGAGGACATTAAGGCTGTCTGTGGACCTGGCCCAGGAAATTAACAACTCACCAGACAGATACAATTATGGCAGATATAAACGATGCAAGTAGGGAGCATGACGGTGGGGTGAGTCTTTAGCTTGTACATAGAGTTGGCTTGACAGAAGCAATTAAGCTGCTCACAATCCTCTGCTCAGCTGCAATGCTCTCTTCAACGCTAGAGGAAGGCAGGCTGAGTGAGTGTGCAGCACGAACACTAATCTACAGATAAACCGAAATTTCACTTTTGAGAGGAAGTCACTTATATATGCCAGAAAATCAACCATTCATAATTCACATATAAGACACAATAAAGCAGATAGATGTTGCAAAACATGGCGGTATGTGCAACAAGTTGGGCGAGCATTTCTATGGAAGCCCAGAGTGGATGATAAATGGTGTCATCTATATCCGAGTCCAGCGGTGGATATCAGGCTCTGCTGTCATAACACTGCTAAACAGAATAATAAGAAACACCATTTTCTGTCCTAACCTCTAGATCCTCTACACCTACGTATTGTCTGTAACCCATACTCATATCTGCTAATCTGAGTGTGGCTGACCCTACTGTCTTGTATGGCAGCACAATGAAAGCCGTATAGTTCGCTCAGTTGTTCAGCCATCATCATTTTAGAGGCCCGATTATCAAACCTTCCAGATTAAAACATTAGAAGCTGTATGAGTATTCAACGTCATCAGAGGGGCAATTTTTCAACAACTGGTATTTCGCTGAGTTGAGCTGTTCCCATGACACACGACACAGGCTTAAAGGAACATACCGGCGATTGTGCATGTTTTAGAATTATTTCCCAAAGTATATTACTTTAGCTGTAAATTTTAGAAAATTTTTTTGCTACCTTCCATGGCAGACTGCCGGTGGTTTCAGTTCATTCCAGTACACTATTAAAATCAACTTGTAGAGACTTAAACTGTGCTTGAGATACGTAATCCATCACAGTCAACACGATGTCTATTAGGGTTTTTTTTTTTTTTTTGAAGTAACTTTATTTAACTGATCCAAAACAGAGCTGCATGGAAGACAATGTATGTCTCTGCCAGGAAATATAGTCCCAGAAGAAATGTGGTTTTACAGAGAAATTAAAATGGCCGTCCCTTCTACAAGGCGAAACATTGAATTTTTAAGGTGGATGTATCACTTTAACATTTGATTTTGAATTAGGGGATTTGAAAAAAAATAACAGGAAAACTAACATACAGTTTCATGTTTTTGGGAATTGTCAGTAACGTACAGTAACATGTATGCAGGTTGTATATATTGGGATCATGCACAATCGCTGGTATGATCCTCTAACGGTGTGCTCCTTCATCCAAGACTTTGCCTGCTCCCACACACCTAGTGCTACTCTGTTCATACCTGTATACCATGCTAGCTAGTTTAGCAATTATGCTACCAATATTAGCTTTCATGAACTTCATAAACTGTTGTGAGTCCCTGAATCAAACATGGCTGAAAATCCAATTCTGCTAGTAACAGACAGAATCATGTGTGAGGTTAGGATTGTGGTGAAAGTTTTTCAAGTTTTACATTTCTATATTCATATTATTCATTGACTGCTGTACGCTTTTGCATTTGCCAAATAAAGACTACAAACTGTAGTTAAAGTAATGTATTTTTCATCCTATAATAAGAAGGGTTTTTAAAGGTTTAAACAGCCTCTCATCAATGACGTAAAAGTAACAGGAAGTGTGTGCCTAGATCAGGTTCAATAATGTATTTTTCTTAAAGATTAACTTAGACTCAGTGGAAATAACATTTCCTTAGCAACACAAGTATACTTGTTGGTTAAAGCTAATCTCGAAACTAACAGCTGTTATTTATAAGGGGGAAGCTGTCGTTAACTAAAGTTTCTATGTTACATTTAACAAATGGGCCATATTGAGTGTGACTTATAGGTGAAATAGGGAAGATTTTAGGATGTAGACAGTGAGCAGTGAGATGATATAACCTCTGCCCTGGCCTAGTTCATACGGCTAGAATTCTATACTATTTTCACACGAATAGACTAATCAGGGACACCTTAGAGCAGGGGTGTCAAACTCAATCAGAGAGGGGGCCAAAATTAAAAATTGGGTCCAAGTCGAGGGCCAAACAGGGTCAACCTTTATTGGAAACAGACTTAAATTGGCATCGTTTTCATCACAGGTTATGACAAATTATTCATACACTAATTTGAACTTCACTTTAACCGCCACTCCCAAGACATGTATAGAATTCAGAACAAACCAGAGGTATGAAAAAACAGACAAATGAGAGATCAAATTCAAAATAAATAACATTTTTTTATGGCTTCCTCTCTATCAGCAGCATTTCACTGACATTTCCTATGAAAAAGTTTTATCACAGGAACTAGCCAGAGAACTGGTTTTTCTCAAGGGAAATCTAAAATCACTCTTTGTTTTTCATTAACAACTTCAACAAACAAAATGAAAATACAGTATTTTAAATGTGATCATGCCTTCTTATGTTATATTCTTTAATTATGGCCACATCAGCTCTGCTAACAGGTTTATCCCTAATGACAGTAAACAGCTTCTCTAACTCCACCTGTGCTGAAAGCCTGTTTTCAGTCATCTTTCCTTTGGCCGTTTCTTCTGTGGACTAGCTTAAAGTTCATTAAAAATTACTGGATGGGCATGGAGGGGAGCTGGCACTGGCACTTCAGGTGTTGATTGACGCGCCAGCTGTTGCAGTGCATTCTGGGATTTGTAGTATCCATAATGTGTGCGCTATATACCAGCGGGCCAGTTATCATAGAGATTAGATATTATCTCACGGGCCACATATAACTGTACCGCGGGCCGGATGTGGCCCGCAGGCCTTGAGTATGAATGACATATGTGCCTTAGAGTGAAGACTAGCCTGAACCTTTTCATTGAGGTTGCAGGGTAACAACTTAAATACAACAATGAAAACTGAAAATCCAAGGTGATTGTATACAACCAAGCTGTAGAAATGAGTAAAAACTTTGCTACCTGAAGCTAGTTTATTAACAACCTTGCTGAAGTTAGCATGCCAGCAACAGAACAAACAGAATGTACAGCGAAACAAACAAAATGAACCTTCTTATCTTCTCTTTCTACACAAACAAGCTATGAGGAACAACTCTACTACATCTGTACAAATGAGAGAATCAGCAGATTAGCTTTAGCTTTTGTTCCATTATAGCTCTGTAGTGTACATTACTTCAGTTTGATTTCATGCTCTCTGGTCTTGATGACAGCATCACACAGAGGAAAGCGGACAGGATTGAATGGAGCTCTTGGCACACAGTAGCTCTGTTTCTAGAAGCTCTGCAACATCTCAGCCAGTTAGGATCAGAAACAGACCACAGGCAGATTGTGACATTTTTCACTCAGAGTTTTCCGTAGATAAATAGGGAGTCACTAGGAGTTTGGTGGAAAGTGAAGCTGGGGCTGAACACCGTAAGGGCATTTCTGTTCTGTTGTGCTTTGAGGCCCTGGTTTGAAAGGGCTCTAAATATAAAGGAAGACTCAAGCATCCTGTCAGCAATCGTTGCATATGAAAAACACACTTCCATGTTCTTTGTTGGTGCTTATCTATTGTGAAGGATTTATATTGATGTGCTAAACATAGAAAATCTTTTAATCTGTCATTTTTTTTTATTGGTTTCTCACATGCTTTAATGAAATGCTTTACAATGATTTCCTTGCATTTGTACAGCAAGCGACTGAGACGGAGGCAGTAGCACAAATGTGTTCTTAATCCAGTTCAATTTAACATTTACTGTGTAAGGTATTGTGTTGCTCTTATTATGACATGCGCCTTGTGGTTTCAAGGAAAGCAAGGAGTTGCCACTGCTGCAGTCAAATTTTTGACACCTTTAATGAGCTAAAACACCTTGATCCACTTCTGCTCTCCTATGCGGCAGAAGCACTGTGCACACTGAGTGCAAACAGTCTAGTTTAGGTGCCGTCTCTTTAAGGTCCCCTTCCCAAAAGCCTGCTGTGTTCTGACTGATTAGCGCCATCAGGCCTGAGCTAGCAAATGCCAAACACTCTTTCGGTAGCCTTTGTGAGTGTGTCTAACCAGCTGTGTAGGTGGGGAAATTCAAATGTGTCACATGTTGATATAAACATGTTATAGAAGTAAAGGACCAATCAAAACCTAAGTTTTCAGGACAGGTCAGGACCTATGGGCTTGTCTTACTGGATGCGTTTCTATAGGGGTCAACCTCATGTTTTGACACTTATCACATACTGTCTATTGTATCACGCTATACAAATGAGGGCAAATATAAGGATAATATGTCCTCTTTAACTGTATTAATGCTGGATCTGATGATCAACTTCCTTTAAGTTCTGAATAACTGAGAAAAGATGCTCCATGTGTACCAAAAAAAAAGAAAAAAAAAAAAAGAAATTACATTATAAAATAGGTTTCTTACTTTATAGGGTAAAAAAACTCATCATCTCATTGCCAGCCTTGGAAATAATAACAGTAAAAATCAATATGAAGTCAGTCAATGACAACATGTGTTTTCTAGTTTGAATGGAAACAGAAAGCTGTTTCTCTTTCAACACTTGTTCTTACCGACCTTGACCACATCTTCATCTGTGGAACGACACTTGACTGCTTCGGAGACATCGGTAACCGTGGCGTCCGTTCCAATGGTCACCACCTTCACTGGGACAGCCACCGTCTTCCCAGTCAGCACTGCAGTGTTTAAAATCTCAGATTCCTGACAGCAACAGAAAAGAGAGAGGGATAGGGAGAAAGAGAGAGATCAGCGCAAAATAACAGACAATTAGTAATTACTAGACCAGAAAGAATAGGACATGTACAAGTAATAATCAGTACTGAAAATGAGCTAAAGAAGTTTGGCACAATTACTCCATAATTAGTGATTATTAGGTGAACCGCTGTGAAATCAAACCCACTGGTAGGTGGACAGCTGCTGACTGATGATCACGCTGATGAACACATTGTCATGGACAGCACTACAGCAGCTCAGAGCTGTGTTTCTTATTTAAATTCTATTCCACCAGTCCCATTGTACATTTAAAATTAGGCTGATGTTGCTTATCTGGCTCCCAGGAAAGATTTTTTTTATGCACTTAAAATCTTAGCATTTTGTGCTCCCCACATTTATAATAAGCACTGTTAAGCGTGTTAGTGGAGTTGCTAACTATACTTGAACTCCAATTATTGTAGGTTATTCTAATTATTCAGAATGTAATTATTAGGAGTAAAGCCAAATGTTTCTTTTATGCCCACACTATTCAGTGCGGGCATAAAAAATAATTACTAAAGTTTTGTAGTTGGCGAGTCACCAAAATTACAAGTTGGTAGATTAAAATTTTGAAATGGCTTGATTGTTGACAAAGGAGAACAGCTATGAACTTTCATTCAGGGGGAGAAATATCCACTTTCTATTGCTTAGACATGAATTTATGTCTGTGTTCTTCCACACTTCAGTACTATAACATGAGACCCCCGGCCCCCACCTGGGCCTGGTGAAGCAGGTATGGTTGTGTACAGAGAAGACATTAGAACCGAAGAAGGCTTTTGGATAAACGGCTAATTGTCTTTAATCTAAATATTACAGTCCTGTGATTCCATGTAACCTCCTAGACAATACAGCATGATTGTAAAGAGCTGATCCAGCTTTTATCCAAGTATTCCACAGATCCAAAGAGAACCATTTTGTAGGATCTCTTTACACCATTTCTAGTGCTTCTGATCATCCTCTTCTTGTAGTTTTTCAGTTTTTTATCACTGAAAAATACTCTGATTTGTTAAAAGAAGTCGTGTTCTGCACCAAGAAGGAACATTTCACCATAGCTTGGTAAACAAGGTCATCTTGTGAAAAGCACAGCTCACCAAGCGCTGCTAGTAAAAGAGAACAGAAAAGACAAGCAAACTGCTAATTATGAGGCAGAGTTAGATGGTTAAACTGTGTTTGCGCAGCACATGCTATCTTTATAGTCTGATTCCTAAATGGGTTTTCTATTATTGATTTTTTGTTTTCTCTGTGATCTTTACATGTTTTAGATAGTCAAAATAAACACTGACTTTTTTTTTTTTTTTTTTTNCTTTTTTTTTTTTTTTTTTTAGAAATAACAACTAAAAACTAAAAGTAACAACCCTATGCATGCGTAATTGCCTATCAGAGTAGGGAAGTCTTTTTACTTGGCGAATCTTTACACTGACTGGTCTCCTCAGTCTTAAAATCTTACAGCTCCAACCACTCTTGATGTTTCGGAAGGCATTCAGGTGTCTGCCCTCAAGCATTCCTCTGCAAGGCCACAGGGAGCAGGACAATGACTGTCTGGTTTCAGCAGAGAAGGCTGGTAGACTGAGGGGTCCACCACATAGAAGGACCGAGTTATAAAAATAATAATAAATTTTATATAATACACTTTTCTCAACAGGGAGACCTGTAAACAAGGATAAGACAAGCTGAAGCAGAAAAATATATTTAGAAATAAAACACAATACAAGAACAACCATACTCAATGTATTTCATAAATCTGATATGCTGGGAGTCTGGGACTTTCTTGCCAGGGGCTCATGACCCCTGACCTTTAAATGGACTATATGTAAGGCATAGCAATACTGAAAGTGGCACCTAGACTGCAGCTAAAGAAGTCCTAGTGAGTGGTTTCACTTCACAGGCATGGCTTCATTATTCTGAGCAGAAGTCCTAACTTTTCATCTCACACACACACACACACACACACACACATACACACACACACACCATTGTCACTGAAGATAATTGGGGCCAATTAAAATCGGTTTTTCTCTCCAAAATCAGCCATACATATGAAACTGTCTCATTTAGTCCATAGAATTTCACTTCACCTACATATTGTACAATTCAGAGAGAATTTGGAAACCACAGTGAATAGCTGACCTTTGAGAGCCAGTTGTACTGTACAGTGAACATTGCCTCTTTGTTTTGAACTTGGATGAAATTAACTAACTGTACATCATTGAAAAGCCACTGCTATTAGAATGATCAATACAAAAGCCCTGTGCATATATCTGTAAGTTCAAAAGTACATTCCTCCACTGAAGCTTTGCCTGTAATGGAGAATTCAATACAGGTAGCTATTATTTATATATATTTTTTTTTTTATAAGCAGAAAAGAAACTCACGAGTGATGCCTGTTGAATAAAATGCCACACTTAACATTGCCGACACTGTCAAGCATTTACACTCTGACTTCCTGTTCTGTGTTCCCACTTATTGTCAACGGGAAAGGTACATGGCTGTCTTAACTTGGATTATAAAAAAAAGTTCCCCATTTTGTTTGTGCAAATCAGAGTTATGAAACAAAAGAAAGACAAAAAAAAAAAAAAAAAAANAAAAAAAAAAAAAAAAAAGAAAAAAAATGAAAAAAGAGGATTAAATTTGGTTGAAAGGAGCCCGTTCATTTATAAGCATCAATTACGGAGTCCATTCAGCTTTGGAGTGAAATGATTATTAGTTAAGCCAAGAGATACCAATGAATCACAAAAAACACTTAATCTTCAAATGGCTTTTCATTACAATTTTATAGACTGTGACAGTGTTATATAGCAATACCCACCNCCCCCCCTCTCTCTCTGTGGCTGACTTTGATTCAATTCCCCCTAAAAATGAGGGTTGCTGTAAATTAATTCGGTGTCTGCTGGGATTACTCCATTTCCAGAGGGCCGTCGGTTATACATGATGGGCTATGTAAATGGTTGGGACGTGGTGAAAGTGGAGTCTAATGTCAGATTACAGCAGTTGGAGGTGACCCAGCAGGGCAGGTTGAAAGCAGCAAAAAGTAACGCCTGGCAGCAATAAGCCACAGCAGGATCCTACAGCGATGCGTCAACGTTCCACACAGTCAGGCGTGGACAGCGCAATTAAACACAACATGGAGTTTGCTGATGCACAGTGAACTCCATGGGGATATTTCTCAGTCAGCTCAGTCTAAATCAAGATGCAAACTGTAATAATTAATATATTTTCTGATGAGAGTTTCTATCAGAGTCGTGGATTTATTAGTTTTATAATTTGAGACTGGATATCTTAAATAGGAATTTCACTAAAAATATCATACAAGTGAAATCTAGCTTGTCCTTAACTTTGATGTAATTGAGCTGTGCAAAGATTCTCTTTACGCTCATTCATTTTGAAGCATTGAGAGATGCTACATGTAGCATTTTGTGTTTCTCACATATTACATCAGAATCACTGCTTTTCCTCATAAAGGTGATGTTCCTAATTGGCCTGTTACCCTACATTCTATGTGCTTTGTTCTGAGGAATAAAAAGAATAATGAGACAAGAATATATTGATGAGGTGAGCTTGATATAAAGTTGAATTTTTGCAAAATAAACACTTTCCATGTCAGAAAGTAATTTGGAAGATTTCTGGTCAAATCTCATTCATACCAATGACTCAAGATTAAGGGAAAAGTCTGGATCTTTTGCTTTTACTGTTTTCATCCATTGTGCACAGTGGTGTTGCAGCAAGTGAAAGCAGAAGTAGATTAATATGTTTTGTGCACATTAAAACATTGCAAAGTTTTCAAAATAGACCCCTACATGAAGAAGACTGTATAATATGTCCCCTTTAATGACTTGGTCTATGAGTAATAGATTAAAAAAAAATGCCATCCTTTTTACTAGAGGTCCCTATTAATATTTTATTCCAAAGTAGATTCTAGCTATGTAGCATGCGTGGCAGTCCCTCGGATTCCCAAATGTTGATGCTAGTGTTTGTGGCTTACTTACCAATCTGCCCTTTCAAGTCTCAAAGATAGGACTCTTTTTGTTCTATAATCTGTGGGAGAACTGCCTGTCTGCTTTATCAAGGATCTCTCTGTTAGCATTCAGCACACTACTCTGGCTGGTAATGTGTTCTGGGCTGTAATTTCTGCCTGTGTCTCAGTTGGATCTGAAAATAAGTGAGATTTATGGTGTCAGCCATAGTGACACAGGCAGCATGAGAAGTAGAAAAGCTGCCCATCCCGGTCTCACGATTAGCATCTCCTTCTGGCCGATGCTAGCACATCCAGATTCTGACCCATCCTGACCACTGCTAAAAAATAAACAGGTCAAGCACACTGCTGAGTTGTGGATTTCAGGGGTGAATTATTCATGGCATGGCAGAAAGGGGAACATAGTGTATGTGTTTATACCTATTCATGACAGCACTCATGCCTGGTGTGGCTGTCCTAAACCCACCAGGCTGTCCAGGTAAAGCAAAGCCACATCTCAAGCCAATACCGGTAATACTGTCCTTTAGAACGATAGCTAACAATTCAGATTGGACATGAGTTCTATACAGTATAATCTTTCATATGTCATTTAAGGTGCAAAAAGTATACCAATAGTCACTTAGAGTAAATGAAATACTCATAGTTACGATAAACATTTTCATACCTTGGTGTAAGAATATGAGTACGTGTGAGGAAAGGAAAATGAGAGAAGAAGATAGTGAATAATACGATGTAGACATTAAATGCCACTCAGCCAGTGTCCTGGAGCTATTAAGCTGACTAAAAGAGACATGTCCTTTCATCAGCGACTTTCTCCACATTGAGCAATGCTCATTGTGGCACTTCCTCTCTCTCTCTGTTTCAGTGGGCTTTTAATTGGCTAGAAGTGAGAAACATGGAGGAGAGTGGGAATAAAGACCTTGGTAGCACCATGCAGAGTGATACATCATGGCATGACAGCGCATTGAAGTGGTGGGATGGTTGTGAAGCCAACACACTGCCTTTTAATGAGGGACTCTCTTGCTCACTTCTCCTTCACTCATTTCTCCCCTCTCTTTTCTCCAAGAATGAATCGCTTTCTTTCCTGTCTTCCCCTCTATTTCCTCGTCTCGTACCAGCTGATGGGATGAGGGTGGCTGCAGTACGTGGCAGCAAAGACCTATCTCCACGAGGCAGTCATCCCTCACTGCCTCCTAAAACACCTCTAACTGCTTTTCTACTGCGGTGCCTGTCTGAGGTACACGCCGGTCAGAGATCTGATCTGCTCATTATAGTTGGCCAAGGCTGGTAGAGAGAAGATTAACTCAATGGCTCCTTTGATAGTGAAGCCATTCTAGGAAGAGTCGGTTAAAAGGGAGAGGTAATGAGAAAAGAGACTTTATTCCTTGTTAAAGTACATCACAAGAAGTCAGAAGAAATTTGTGATATGTGTAACAGTGGCAATATGTTGGAAAAAAATTATTTTGTTAAGGTGGCTCCTGTAAAATCTGGCCCAAGTTGTATTAATTTTAATTCTAATACAAATGTCCTTCTATATATGAGATTGCAGGATTGTGTAAATTTTATGATTTTTTTTTTTTTTTTTTTTTTTTTTTACACAAGTCATTCCTGTGAGAATATTCATAGCAATCAGTTATAATGGAATGAAGTATCTTATTTCTGAATAGTGCTTATTGCACCACAGGAACCTTATCAAGAACTCAGGAATGGCTTTAATTTCGCACCAGAGAACCAGAAAACATTTTGAAACCGTAACTACAGCGCCTGGACTATTTTGCTTTTTAGCTCCTACTACAAAGTCTCTGATGGTTGAGGAACTGTTGGGAGGAGATTAGGTTCTGTTCTGGTATGCAAACCTAATTTGGAATCATTCGGAGCATTTCTACCAAAAAATAGCAGGACCTAAAATGGGAACCGTGATGACATCATAAGTGGGCACTTATTATTCTTCTTCCTCAGCAAAATGTGTTCAGTAGCCCACTTAACATCCACAGTTGGCTCATGTAACTTCTTCTGCTCTCCACAGATACCAAATGGAACCAGCTGAAGAACCAGAACTGTTAAGTTGGACAAGCACTTTGAAGGAACCAAAGAGTTTCCACATTAGATCTGGGCATAGTTCCTAAATTAGTTCCTAATTTTAAGTCAGAAAACACTTTACATCTGATGCCCAAGCCAATGCAACGCCAATGCATCGGAAAGACAAAACAAGGTTTGCACTGAAACATCTCACATTAACAGTGCTGGTGGAGAAAATGCACCTAAAACAGACTTGAAAAGGAATTCCCTGGTTAAATGAAGTCAGTCATGGGATGATTAATGCTGTATTGTTGCCCTCAGAAACATTCAAATAAGGGAAACCAATGATGTGTCAAGAGCTGCCTCTGTCATCAGGCCTGCTTGGTGAGCGTTCAGTTATGCAAGAGGATTCACATGACAGTTCGTGGTTGGTATTGATGTTGTAGTCACATTAAATTGCTCTCAGCTGTAAATTATTTATGAGTACACATGATGTACGGGTAAACCTTGAAAGCAGCAAATAAAGTGTCAGGATGACATGCTGCTGACGGGACAAATCCCCCACAAATATTAATTATGTTATGAACTGCACCTGTGGTTAACTTAACATAATAATTCATTTTCTGTCCTGTAAATGGTCTATCTGTACAATCTATACAACATATATATATATATATATGTATATCTATACATATATATATATAAGTTTATGTACGGCAGTAAGCATGCCCGCTGATCATGTGAAAATAAAGTAGCAAAGTACTTATGACTGTTTGTAGTTCAAAGAAAGAAAAGTTTAAAGGAAAAATGGATGGTTTATGCTGGAAAATGGCCCTAGAGGAACCGGGCCACCCTCTGGAGCTCAGTGGCTACAAATTGCGCCTCATGCTGGGAAAAGGAGCTTGTGAATAAAACATGGCTGTGGAAGTAGTATATTTTAACTTTATAGGACGAATCATGTGCAGTGCTCATGAATACCATACCTATAATACATCTAGATCAATGGGTCAGGAGGGAGGAGTGTGTGTCCCCGGTGAATTTCAACGACAGACAGACTCAGCTCCAGAAGAATCAAGGTCAGGCATCAGGGACAAAACCAACTCTCTGCTCACATTCATATCAGTATAAAAAGCTGCAGGAGCTGCTGGTGCTTTGACTGATGCTGATGCTGGTACAGCAATGCCTTGCCGATGCCCCCGCTGTTTTCCCATTGAGCCAGGACCCTGAGGCCAGCAGGCACAGAACAGCCGAGCCTGTGTAGCCTGCTCCATTTCAGCTTGATATCTATCACACTCAGTCGATCGATGAAGAGTTCTTCTGCAACAGCCAACCATGCCTGGGGGGATGACCTTTTGATCTCTGTCTGATTTCTTCACCCAGCTCTGATCGGGATTTGTATTGCCAGCTTAGCTTGGCTTAGCCTAGCTTAGCTGCCCTCTGGACACAGACCTTTCTCAGCAGGCACAAAGGTCAGCTCCACTCTGAACTCCATTGCTTCTCAGAAACACACACAATACTCACAAGCCTTTGTTGGTCCGAATTACAGAATGAATGGTGTTGGAGAAGAATGTGAAAAATTATGTTCACAACTAAAGGGAGTTATGGGATATGTATATGATCAATGCTGCATATACAGTATCCAAAGGGAAAATGCTTGTGTCTGCTGTACTGTCAATGCTCATTTGCATACCAGGCAGCCGGTGCCTGAGAGAGAGAGAGAGATCGTGCACAGTTTCACTCTATCTTTCTCTATTAATCTCTCTCTCTCTCTCTGTCTCCCTTGAGTTCCATTGTAATGAAAATTAATTGAATTTGCTGCAAAATTTCGTGGGACCTGAGCATGTTCTCTCACACAAACACACACCCTTCACTTCACATCCTTGCGTTCTTTGCTATACAGACTTTTTTCCAAATAACTCACAGGATTAGGTGAACTGAGAGCACTACAGAGATAGTGCTAAGCATGTATGCATGTGAATGCAGATCAACTTTTGATAATTATGATTGATGGGAAACACGTAATTTAACCTCACTGCAGGAGAAGCTTTCAAAAGCGATGCTAAAAGGCTGATTTTCATAATGGCTGATAATGTGCTGAAGTTCTTGTTGCAGCAGGAGGGTGTACATTTAAGGCTGATGTGTGAAACAGCTCTAATCATGGGTTTTGACTTGAATACTGTAAGTCACATGTAGGTTTGTTTTAAAAGAAATCAAAGCCAACCCAATCACTTATAACCTTTCAATTACACAGTGCTGCAGAGTGTAAACCCTTTCCAAGTGACACCAAGACAATTTACCATACTGTATATCTGTTCTTTGTGAAAATAACTCCGAATGTGCAATAATCTCTCACTTCCTCACATGCTGAAAATGAGCGACGGTACCTCTGAATATGTCTTGCATATCATGATAGCAGAGATAAGAAAGACAGAAAATGTTAAGTCACACAACCTCAGGGACTCTGATCATGTTCTGGATAAGGTGGATAAGGTTCTGGATATTTGTCACGATGTATTGCACTAATTAGCATTACATGTAGTGTGCTACAAATGCTGCATGCAGTAGCCTCAATTAGTGCTGCCACTTCATCATCAGGCCTCTGAGCAATTGTAGCTGCTAATGGATCGCTCACTTGGGATTCATCCATCAGTACATTAATGTTAGCCGTATGACTCATGCTAAGTGAAAAGAAAAATGCAATGTTTTATCCTGTACCATGCAGCAGAGACATTAGATCATTCCAGAGGAAAAGAGCAGCTGATTGTTTGAGGCACTTCCAGCAGTATTGTGCATGCTCTCCTGATAAACTGCTTGCATATACCTGCACACATTCTTCATTTCTGCAGGATTAGGCCACGAATAAGCGCTTACATCCATTTGTTTAACTATGTGTTTGATAAATGGTTCTCTAGATTTCACTTGCCCGACAGAGAAGATGTGCACTGCAACAGAGGGGATGGAATCGAAAGGAGTAAAATGAAACATTCATTGGAGGATGTTGATAGATGACTTTATCATGTGAGAGCAGAAGTGGCCAGAGAAGGCTGGGGTGATGATGTATTGTTTAACGATACATTGGTGCTGCACGTGAATACAAACGGTTGCCTTCATTTCTCCTCATCTCTATGCCTGTGAATGCTCATGTGAGTGAGCACAGTTTGGTGCCTTGGCTGGAACAGGAAGACTGATGAGTCCAGATATGATGTATGCCCTGTCCTCCTGCTCCCTCTCCATCACCAAGCTTCCACGGCATGGGTAATGATGATGAAGGTGGCCTGGACAGGAGAGTATTACTTCTCGATGGTAAAAGATAATGGACGAGCCTCCTACCGTGCAGAGGAATCTCCTCAGACATCCAATTACTGCCTTTAAGATCTATCTCAGGATGACACGAAAAAAACAAAAAAAAACAAAACAAAAAAACCACACACACAGCTCATTCACACTACAAGTGAAATGTAGGATACCAGGAGGAGGAGGAGGGTGACAAGGGAGGCAATTAATCTACATTGTTAATATATTAATGTATATTTGTCTGGAGAAAGGTGGAAAGGTAGGAGATAGGAGAGACAGAGAAAAAGTAGGGAGAAAATATAAAAAAAAAAAAAGNAAAAGCAGCTGAAGGAAAGACAAGCCATGACAGAAAAGTGGTGCTACAGAACGCAGAAAGAATTCTAAAGCATTTCCTCACTATCAACTGACTAAAACTTTTGAATACTCCTTTCATTTTCTGCTTTTGAAATAATTGCTGCATTTGCAGAACTCCTGCTTCATGGTTTGAAAATTGGTGACAAAGTGTTGGTGGCGCACTGAGCCCTCCCAGCTCAGGTGGGTCTGTGACAACACGCAGGAGGAGCCCTCTTCAAAGGGAATGAAAAAAGAGAGCTCATCTTTCAAAGCGACGCTGCTGCTTTCCCAGACGTGTCACCCATGGCAGAGCCCATCAATTGGCTGGGAAAACGCAATAAAAAGACCTTTTAATAATAATCAATTCCAACAAGGGCACAGTAATTTAGAACATGCTATAAACGAGCAGAGTCTGAGGAGATATTGGAGTAATAAGCCATTAATGTAATCAAACTGAAAATAAGCATCGCATTACTAATAGTCATTAGCTTTATTACATTACAACCTTTAGAGACATGGTCAGTTATGGATCTCCTATGAGTTTATGAGATTATTTCTGGTCTAAATACAATTACCACAGCTTTTACATTATTACAAAATACTTTCTAGCCTATTAGACTAATTAGTGCTAATTACAGATGAAAGGCTCTTCTAGAACACAGAGCTGTTATGTCAACAGATGCCTTCAGCATGTTTTGAGAAGTCTCCCCTCTCAGCCTGATTAAAAGATTGGAAAACTTCCCTCTTCTTGTTTCCTCACTCTCCACTATCTCTGACTAAACCCCCCGTTTCTTCTCATTTTCCTCCGTTTCTCGCTTTCTTTTGTCTCTGCTGTATTTTTCTTGCATCTGTTCCTTTGATTTACTGTCAGGATCACTGATCATTAATTCACTATGGTAAAGAATAAAAACACAGTAGTGATATCAGCATAAGAACAAAGCCAACATCATCACATCAACAATAGAATTAAACTTAACTACAAAGACAGCTAGGCAGTCATGTTACCAGGGTGCCTTTTTTCTTATTGATTTCTGTGTTTTAAAGTATTTCCCCTTTTTATCTAGTCAATCTACAATGTCCAATTTCCAATGCTCTGGAAGTCCTTGTCACTCATTGGCCTCCACTATCAGCCAGGGCGGGGTGGGTAAGAACAATCACTGTTCACTTGTGACGCATGATGTCAGTACCTGTCTCGTTTCACCTGTGAAAGTTGGGCTTTCCCCAGGAGGGAAAGCCCTACCACATCCTACATCCCTCTGTGTACATACCCCGACTGACCAGTAGAAGCCACTAATGCAGCAGTAAGGTCCCGATCCCTCTGCATGCTTCCCATCCACATACAGCCAATTGTGTCCACATCAAAGCTGGAAATAGCTATTGAGAAGTGAACCCTGCGTGGCTGCAGTGGTAGGTGAGGACTTTTTCATTTATCCAGAGCCACCTGTGCGCCCTGTTATGAAGCATTTTGAATGCTGCTTTAACTTTCCTGGTGGCTAGTGAGCTTCTCAGCTGGTGCATCAGGGTTTGTGGAGGAGCCTCTCAAGTTGGAAAAAAAGTTCAACTCTGAGCAAAGAAACTCTTCATGAAATCATGGAGGAGCAGTTTCCTGTTCCTCCATGATTTCATGAATCATGGAGGAACAGGAAACTGCTTTGGAACAAATCGTGTTACTGCTATGGTCATTATCGTATAGATCAGGACCACACATGACTGACATGTTTGTAGCAATGGCAAGACTCCTGTCACAGCCAAACATGCATCAGGGTGATCGGCATCAGAGCTGCAGACAGGGTATCACTGTGGAGACACAGCCTTTGTTCTTTTGAATCCATTGTGATTGTGACCTTAAAGCACCATATCACCCACCGTCATTTAAATTTTTCAATGAACATAGGTCTTCTTTTGGGACTCTATTCCCTGGTGGAGACATACATTCACTCTGTGCTTTTTATTACGCTTAAACAATAAAATTACAAAACTTCTATAAAAAGAAAAAAAAACCGGAATATACGTCTTGTTCGCGATGATGGATTACCTATCCCAAGAACTTTTCAAGTATCAACAAGTTGATTTTAATAGCATACCAGAATGAACTGAAACCAATGGTGGTCAGGAAGGTAGGAACCTTTTTTTTTTTTAACTCACTGTTCCAGTAGTATGCTTTGGGAAATGATTGTCAGTAACCTTACATGTATGAAAATTGAATATATTAGGCTCAAACATGCAAAATGGGTGGCATGGTCCTTTAATGAGTGTGTATACATATCACATCTGCATATCAGCCAGTTAATGAATCATTCCTGATTGATTCTGAATCAGGTGCCAAATAGCAAATAATTGATCATTACTTCCTTCTTATGTACATATTAGTTATCAATTTTGTATCCCCTCAAGTGCATTTAGTTATTACAAGCAATGCATCTGAAAATCAACAAACCTTTATTACAAAGTGAGGGTTTTATTACTGCGCATTTGATCATCAAATGTTTGTGGGTGTTTTTGTTATTTTGTCCACCATCAGTCACAGTCTGTGCTACAAATGTCTATCTTCGGTACTCTGTTATGGAGAATTGAGTTCTGTGTGCAGAAACTTGTTTTTTTTCTACTGGAGTCACTGAGCTTGTTTTCCCTCTGGTGGAGGGATGGTGGTGATGTGGGGGGNGGGGTGACAGTGCTGCTTTTACATTACCTTACTTCCCCTTTTTCTATCAGCAAAGAGTGTAGAAGGGGGAGGGAGAGGAACTTATCTGTGGGCCTTTCATGCCACACTGATCCCAAGTAATCTAATTCAGCCTTCCTCTTTCTCGCTTGTGTGCTTCTCTCACATTGGCGCATGCAGATTGCAAAAGCCCTGTGTGCCTGAATATGTCTGTGTGTATAAGAGTCAGGGCAGGGGGGGAGAGAGAGAGAGAGGGGAGAGAGCAGAGAAGGAGACAGACAGAGTTAATGAGTTCTGGATGTGTCTGCATGTAGAAGTATTTGTCTTGTGCGTTAAGTACCGTGAGGTGGCTGGAGATGCACCTTAGTAAGTTGTCTTTGCAAGAGAAGCACTTGGAAGAAAATGAAAAGGAGAAACCGAAAGGCTGTGTGCAGCCGTCTGGCAGAAAGCAAACTTATGCATGTAAATAAACTTCTCCTCCAGAAGCCCTGATGGGGTGTATAATAAATATTCAACCTAATTAGCCTCTTCTCAATAAATGTCTCAGATGAAGGTTTTGAAGTGTTTGTATCAAAGATTAACACTATAACTCTGATTGTATGTCTCACTGGCAAGTTGAGTCAGCTGATAGCAATGACCTTGCTTCCTAAATAGAATAGTAAATCAAGTAAATATCTAGTTCTAAGGTCAACACACACACACACACACACACACACACACACACACAATGAATCATATATTGTAGCGCNCACACACACACACACACACACACACACACACACACACACACACACAATGAATCATATATTGTAGCGCATATGAACACAACATTCATCTTTACTGCCTGAGGCTCCTGCTTTAATTATTCAGTCCATGATTCATTTAACCAAGTTTAGCAAATAATATCATCAAATTAAGACAGATTTTGTTGCTGTTAACAATGTTAGATGATTCACATCCTTCCATTCATTCTCTGCTTATCCTGTGCAGGGACTCTGAGGGGTAGAACCTATCCTAGCATTCATTAGGTGTGAGAAAAGGTCCACTATGGACCGATTGCCCATCTATCACAGGACTAAAGACAAAGTCATCCATACCTACAGGTTATTTAGAGTTTCTCATTCACCTAACCTGCATGTGTTAAAGGACCATACCACCCATTTTGCATGTTTGAGCCTAATATAGTCAATTTTTATCCACATAAGGTTACAGACAATTATTTCCCAAAGGATAAAACTGTATTTCAGCTTTCCTGATATTTTACAAAATCTCTTAATCTTTCAAAATCAAATATTCAAGCCGATACACCCACGAACGTTTCAAGTATCAACAAGTTGATTTTAATAGTGTACCAGAATGAACTGAAACCAATGGCAGTCTGGAAGGTAGAAAATTTTTTTTTTAACTCACTGTTCCAGTATAATGCTTTGGGAAATGATTGCAGTAACGTTATACAGTATGTGTGAAAATTGAATATATTAGTCTCAAACATGCAAAATGGATGGTATGGTCCTTTAAGATTGTGGGAGGAAACCGGAGCACCCGGAGGAAAGCCACTCAGACACGGGAAGAATGCAAACACCACACAGAAAAGGCCCAGCTAGATTTGAACCCAGGCCATTCTTGCTGTCAGACAACAACCCATTAGCTGCCGTGTCACCATCACTGAATTAATAAATGAGCACAATCATTGCAGTAAAACAGCAAACACATTCAGGGCTGATTGGTTGATCAGTGCAAGTTTCAGATTTTGGAGGTATGTATGCACTTATTCACAGAATATGTCTGACAAAACCAGTGATGACTCTGATGCAGAGTCAGATCGACTGCAATCAATCAAAAGTTTAGTCTAAAGTATTTCAGATGAACAAACAAAAAAAAGGTAATTTCCTTTTTTCTGACCTCACGTTGTACCTTTGCGAGATAATCATGCACCTCTTCTGTACAGTTTTTCTCGATGGAAGATGTAGAAGCACACTATTCCTGCACACACACACACACACAGACTGCTGATACATCTGTGACATGAAAAGGATGAGAGAAGGAACTCTAACAATACTGCGGCATTAAACACGTTGCTTCAATTATCCTGAGAAAGGATCAGTGAGTGAGGATGTGCAGCATTCCTCTGAATCCAGCAACAGCCACCCACAGGCATCTATCATCTCACAACGGGCTATACTAAGAGAATAGCATGTATATCGTGCAGATCAGAAGTCCCGAAATAGAAATGAATGCAGTCTTTGTCTTAGTAATCAGCACTGATGTGACAGCATGTCTTTCTCTTTATTCAGTACAACTGATGTATACCTGACAGTTCATCTAAATCAGAAGTGTTGCTCTCTGGGTTTGGGAACAAAGCTGCAGAATTGAGTGAAGGTTCTCCGTGTGAGGTTCTATAGGGGAGCTTTGGTTAATCTACACAACAGAGTATCTGTGCCGCTGTGTGTCGCTGAGTGAGACACACAGCTCCGGGCTTACCCTCAGGCCAGAGAAGCCTCTAAATCCCACCTAAGGCCTGCTGGGAGCTACAGATGCTCTTCCCTGCCCTCCTAAACACACTCTGTGGGCACGGTTATATCTTTGCCATCTCCATCTGAGCAGCTACTAGTACATTGTATGTGTTGCAGACAAATGAGAAGGAAGATGAGGATTTATTGTGATGATAAATGATGTGTTGGCATGTTTTTGTGATTTTATATGCACTATTATCGGTAGTATTTCCATTTTAGGGAACTTTTACTCTACAAAATGTTTAGTATTCCTATGTTTACTTAAAAGTATTTGCAGTTTCTATATGTCATTGAAAAGCTGTACAAAACGTGACCAATATACATTTTTCTCTTTCAGGCCACTACTAAGCAGATTTAAATGTGCAGCAGTTCTCAGTTCAGTTTATTCATGTTGTGCAGGAAAACATATGCAAATGTGCTTCAAATAAATGAATATGGAGTTCTATGTCATAACTTCCTACTCTTTCACCTTCACATCAAGGAGTAAGCCGTGTCTAGTCAGTATTTGGATCGTGCTTTGGGTTAGAACCGGCATCACTCACCATGGCCAGGGGCACCATGCCTGCCAGGTCCTCTTGAGCCAGTCGGATCTCTGTCTCAGCCTCTTGTGTGGCGGTACGACTGCCTGGGTACTCCACCTGCCAAGCCATCCAGCGGCTGCCTAGTGGCTCTGGGAAGTTTTCCATTTTCAGATCCACCTGAACCACCCTCTGAACTCCCACCTCAGACCTGCCAGAGGGCAGAAACAGAGTGTGTCGGTGAATGGGTAAACAGATGGCTAGGTGTGTGTTTGGGAAAGCGAGTGAGTGAGTAAGTGTCTTTGTGTGTGTGTGTGTGTGTGTGTGTGCTCATGTGCGCTTGTGAGCTCATTCAACCTGCTGTCTGCTCTAATGACCACAAATGGTAAAGGCTGATGAATGTGTCTGTAGCTGAAATGTATGACATTTTAGCAAGTGAGATTTATTAAAATGCCAAGTCCCTCTGTGTTTGACTCTGTGGTCAGCCCTTCACGGAATAACATCTTTTTCTTTATTTCTCGCACACTTTACCACAGGAGTGTGCCCTGTAAACAGACCCTATAATCATTTTGGAGGCTCCTTGGTGCAGTTCAAAGGAATGCTTCACCCCTGCTAAGGGGTGAACCATCAACACCCTGTTAAGGTGTTGATGGTTGGGTTTGTCACTAGTGCCCTCATGCCCTTGTTTGTCGTTGCTGAGTGTGAATATACGGCATGCTGTGGTACAATCTACAGCAAACCTGAATTAAGTCAGACAAATGGAGAGCGTTGATAATAAAAATTTCCCATGGTGCCATAAGTCTCTGGTGTTCAGGGTTTAAATATAGCCTGGAGGCAGGAAAGGTCAGCTTTACACGGGAGCCTGAGGAGATGGGGAAATGGCACAAGATCTGTTAGCCATGTCGCGTGTGTCAAATGGCAGGACTCAGGGCCAATAAATTTCATGCATGGTCTCTGTGGCACAACAGCACAAGCAGCAGGTTGTAATTTGGAGGCTGGAGGGAGGAGAGAGGAGAGTGAAAAACTCAGCACAGCACTTCATTCTTACAGGAGGGTTCTTATGCACATCCTGTAACATATGCATACTGTAAAGTAGGTCTGTACCGTATCGTATCATTCATGATAATCCCGGTATAATTTTTTTTTACACAATAGAAATTTGTCATACCATGATACTGACACAACATTGTGGCATGATGACGTGTTGCATTTTCCCAACATGCGCAAGAAGAAGGAACTAAACAAGCACGCCTGGAAGTCACAAGTCAGTGCCTGACAAATTCCTGAAAAGGAAGCTTACGTGTGTTGTTTGGAAATGATTTGGTTACAAGGCTAACTGGCTAACAGCCAGTGGTGGATACATAACAAATTTGTTTGTTCACCTGAAGCAGAAACACCTGCTTGAATACCAAGAAAGTCAGGCATCACGTGAGGAGGAGAGCCAAGCAGCTGATTTAAAACAATCAGGCACATGATGCTAACATTTCAGCATAGCTGGAGCGCTGGCTGCTTTGTGCGCCATGTGACAGAAAAAGCAAACGCTGTGGTGAAATTAGTCAAGCTGTGACTTTTTTTGTTTAGCGAAAGATATAATGCCAGTCCAAACAGTGGAAAAAGACGCTTTAGAGAGACTTTAAAAAGCTTGACTCAAGATACAGCATTCCACCAAGGAAATATTTTTCAAAGATGGATCTGTATAACGATGAACAGTGTTAGCTTGGCCGCGACACTCACTTCAGTTTCTTTGCCTCAACTAAAATGTTACAGGATTTAATGATTATTTCTACTTTTGCTGAAGGGAAACACGCTGCTCTCCAACTTTATAAATTTTTACTCATGTTTTTCTCAATTTTCAGTATTGTTTATATCTGCAATCACCAACAAATCATTGCTTATTTTCAGTGTTACATTTTTCATAGTGTGAGGAATATCATTATCATAAAAATGCTTTGAGATATCATATTATTATTTTAAGGCTTCCATCCCTACTGTAAAGAATAAAAAAAGGAAAAATAAGTAAATGTTCCATTAAAACCGCTTTCAATACCACACAAACATCTTGGAAAGACAACTGAGTGTATAACATCCTTAATTATGAATAGGAGACTAAAAAAAAAGAAATGAATAATACACATATTATTGTTTCTACATCTGTGATATTCTAAGTATGACACCATTTTTACATAATTCTCCTATTATTCATTTTTATTCTGCGGTAATGAAAGATTTGTTGCACAGCAGAGCACAAACCCCAATTTTCACATTGCACAGAGGTGTGTATAAATAATTAAGATGACAACCAAACAATGTGCCTCATTTCATAGCTGCATAACAATCACAGCACAGCAACACATCATGGACTTACGTAACAGTTCCATAATGCCGTGAAAAAGACAGATAGTAATCTGCGTTTGAGGCTGATCGGCAACAAAGTGACCGATGATGCACCGAATGAACAGAAATAAACCTTTGAGCAACACATGATGCCTTTTTTCTGAAATGGCTAGTTTTTTACAACGCAGGCAGGCTTTAACTCCATGACAGACAAGCAAAATAATGAAAGTCAATATACAGCAGGAAGGTTTGATTATTTGCACTCAAGAATCAAATTCACACCCGCAGAAAGTTTAAAAGTTTCTTGGCAGGCAGAAAGTTGACTGTTATGATCTTTTTTTTCCCCCTCCTCAGATGTCAATTATTGCTCTCCCTGCTTGATCCACTTGGGAGAGTTTAATAGCAGCTGAGAATGGTATGGATTTTATGAGGATTTTATATTTCCTCCCACAATAAAACTGCCAACAAAATATTGAGGTTATATGACTATATACAGTAAAAACAGACTTTGTGCTTCATTTTAGCATATAGACATTCTGCTAATTTAGCATTTTTGTGACTGAAATATCCAAGTTCAAGAAAAGGACTGCAAAGATGGCAGTGATATTAAAAAAGAAGAAGAGAAAGTGTGAAGATGAGATCAAGGACAAGGACAGCCATTCTTTGACTTCAAGTGAGGACAACTTGAATGAATATAAAGTATTGATGTGATGGAATGTCTGTAACTTAGCTAAAGAATCAAAACGTTTCCATGCACAGATCAATGGCTACGATAAATACAGTAGAACTGTGCAAAAGACGGACAAGAAGTAACAAATATATCAGTGTAAAACAAAATGCAGCATGATTTGAATGGTTCATAGACATTTTTACAATGTCTCGTTAAAAGCTAAGCTGCCGCTGGCTATATATCAAACAACCAATGAGTTATAAGCAAGTGGCAAAAAGACGAAGCAATAAACAAAGAGGTTTTGAACCCTTTGTTTTACACTGAAAGTCTGGCAACAGTCAGTTTTGGATTATTTACTGTCTTTGACCCATAAACCAGACAGAAACAAGGTGTCAGGTGCCACAGAACAACAACCACATCCACCAGCATCTTCAAACAGAATTAACTCTCCAACTCTGCTAATCACATGGCTCACTGGGGAAACTCTTCATTTGTCTGTCACTTCCAGCATGAGGTCTAATTCAATTAGTTACAAAGGGCCTATGGATGTGTGCCACACAGCTGGCCTCAGCCTGATGATTATCTGTAAACTAGCCGTGGTTTGACTGAATCTGAGGCCAGACACACACCTGGAGGGCAGCCAGAGGCAGCAGAGGTGCTCAGGAGATAACAGGCCCTGAAGTTGGAAGCAGCTGGCCCTCCGGCTTTAAAACCCAGGCTAGGGAGAAAATTGGATTTGACGGGGTGCTGCCCAAGACGGTTAATGACTGATTCACTGAGGATAGCATGGAGATGGCTAACAGGATGCTGTTTTGGCACACTCAAAATTACCATTAATACGACACTGGCAGCAATGAAAAATGGGAATAGCACTCAGTTCTGTTTGTTTGTGGCTTAGAAGCAGTTCTACAGCCTGACGCAGAAGCAAAACAGATGGTGGAGTGATGTGCGTGTTAGCTGTTTGCGCATCCCAAAGACCAAACTGACATCAAAAAGAAGTGACATCTATGAGATCCCATGTCTGTCTTATAATAAAACATACGCTGGAAACACCAGCCGTGCTTTTGGCAGATGAGAGAAAGGAGTGTGAAAATGAGACACATGGAAATACACACTCGGGCAAAGAAACAAGCCAGCCAAGAAAATCTGAAGATGGCATTCTCATTGCAAGAGAGAGAGACAGAGAGAGAGAGAGAGAGAGAGAGAGAACCACGTCTGAACAACATCCATCCTGAAAGCAACACATACTAATGATGGATTAAGGAGGGGACAGAAATCAGAAAACAGGCCGCAGACAGTAAACCAGAAAAAAAAGCCTAACATCTATCCCATACCTGGAATGCTGTCCTGCAAAAGAGCCAGGGAACATCTGGACAAGACTGTTCTACCACCCTTGAAGAGACAGGATTGCATGATGTCACGCCGCCATCTTTAAAAGCTTCTGAGGAAGGCTGGAGAGCTACAGGTGAAACTATCATGGTAAGTGCAGCTCCAATTGCACACCCAGTCATTGCAGGAGAGGGAATCTCTCTTTGAATATCCTCTCCCAAGGTTTCTTCCATTTTCCTTATGTAATAAGGTTTTTGGGGAGTTTTTCTCGTCTTCGTAGAGAGCTTGGGCTGGGTCGAGAACCGCTCTAAAGCCCTTTGAGATATTGTACGTGATCCTGGGCTACACAAATAAATTTGACTTGACTCATGGTAACAAACATACACCAGTATTTCTATGGGATGCTGCATGTAGCATTTTATACATCAGGTGTCAGAGCATAACCAATAATTACCATAAATGAATGATTGTGATGACTGGTGAAAAAAGTGACTTTCACAGTTATTATTAGAGCAAGAGCTGCATAAACTCTGCTGCTTCCTGTCACAGAGACGATGCTGCATCTTTGTTCAATGATTTTCTCTTTGCTTTCTCATTACCGTAGACAACAAATCTACTGCAAGAGATTTTTATAAAAGATCTTCTGCTGTCTTGTGTTTTGTGCCAAAAAAGCAATCAGAACATTTTCTACCAATATTGCACACAATGCAAAATGTCGTTAAAAGCGATTGATGCTCCTAGTTAATGTACTCACTGGAAGCAGCCATGATTTATTAATGTCAAAATATTACAGGTAGCATCCTTCATTTGTTAATTTGTGATCGATTCTGCCTAAAAAAAAAATACAAAAACTTAGATCTGTTAGAATTTTTGTGGACTGGAATGACAGACTAACTGCTAAATATTGCAAGTAAAATTCCAGATTAATTAATGCAAATTAGTTATTTTTTAACAGCTGTCTTTTTCTGTTCCTAAAACTCAATTTACATTTGATAATTATTGATAATTGATAATTATTAATTATAATGATAATTATTTAATGATAATTGAAAATTACTGATAACTGTTTCTCATCTCGGTTTCTTCCACCTGTTCCTTCAAAACGTTTGGCAACTTCTGTTGTTCAACTTTTGTTTCTAGTAATTAGACATGAGGTGCTTTGGTTTCACCTGGGAATATCTTATATTCTATATAGGAACTATATATATATCCTCTATATATAGGGACTAGTTAGAGAGTTATAAGACTGCAAGGACGTTAAAGAGAGATTTAAAGATTTAAATGTCATTATGAATAAAGATTCAGATTCAGATTCAGATTTAGATTTAACACACACAGGAAGAAGTTACTGGTGGCAGTTTACTCTGGAGAAAAGAGCTGTAATTGAAAGAGGTTCTATTGTCTGTGTTCTATTATCAAACTCACTGTGTTATTATGAGATTCCCATTTAATCTCCCTGTGATCTGATAACATCTGAGTGTCTGCCACTCCCTCGCCCGAGAGAGAGAGAGAGAGAGAGAGAGAGAGAGAGAGAGAGAGAGAGGTGGGACCTTTTTGGGATAAATGAAGTAGCTTCAGTGACATTTTCAGGTTCTATAACTTCCTTTCTATAACTTGTAGCTTCCTTTGGCACTAAAATCACAGACGGAATAATTTGGCCGAACAACGTGTCTGGAAAAAACGGACTCTTTATAATTGAGTATAATCTGTGTAAAATGAGGAGAACATGCGTGATGGGCCATAAAATCCTCAGCAGAGCATCACGTAATGCCACTTATTTAACTAGAGGTGGTGAATGGAAAAAGAGAGTCAGATGAAGATACTTCAAGAGAAGAGGTGTGTGTGTGNAACAAACTCTAAACTACTTGTGGAGGAAAAAAATAATCAAATTTGTGGCTCCAGTGGTGCTTGAAAACAGCAGCCTGGAACTCTGCTGTTCCCATGCTCCCTCACCTGGAACAACATTATAACAGTCAGCGCACACACACACACACACACACACACACGGAGACATCNCCTGGAACAACATTATAACAGTCAGCGCACACACACACACACACACACACACACGGAGACATCCATGAATGTATGTATATATACAGTATACAGATAAGGACAAACATGTATAGCTCTTTACACACTATCACACACACGCATGTAGGCATACATGAATGTATGTATAAACACGCAGCTGTACATGAACCTATGCCTTTATACAGACACATACACACACGGTGGACTCCAAACTAACATGTACATTACCATTTTCTGAATCTGATTAATATTCTCTAAATGTCATCAGATAAAATAAGCAGCCTTGAATTTTTTTTTTTTAAATGTGTCTTCATAAAATGTAATTATTTAAATGTACTAAACCTAAAGCTATTGGGTCAGTTTCTAACCTCAAATATTTATACCCAGTGCAGTTCACTGTGGCATTGACAAAGTGAGAAATCAGAAATCTATCACAATCTTCTGATGGAATAGCTGGTGGCAGAAGGGTCAGTAACCCTTTTGTTCAAGTAAATAAAAAGAAATGTATTACCACAAAGTGTGTGTGTATTTGGAATATTGTGGAATGTTGTGGAATATTTTATTTAAATATTTCACAACATGGATGATTCACTCTATAAATATATCAGCACTTTCTGGTAAAATCTTTTCCAAAATGAGATTTGTTGTTCTTATATTTTATTTCTTAAGTCAGTTTTTGACTAATTTTGACTTATTTCTAAAAACTTTCTGTGTTGTTCTCCTCTGAATTGAACTTTAATACGCACATTTTTCTACGATACATGAATCAGCGTTAGCCGGGCTGTTACATTTTGCAGGACAGGAAGCAGAAGCGTGTGTGGCAGCAGAAGGAATTACTGCTGAGGCCAATCTCAGATTTCAGCAAGTGGAGGGTGAATTTCATTTCACAGCCTGAAGGGAATCTGTTAGAAGTGAGTTATCCCAGGCCGCTCGCAACAAGCATCTACCCCAGAGGTGAGAACCTCTTTTTAGGCCTGATTTGTGAGACAGCACCCCGACGGCCACAGAATGAAATGGAATCTATCTGTTGAGGGAGCTCTGACCACAGACCGGACTGCTTCAGATGCATTTATGTGGAGCTTGGATGATTATCACCTCTACAATCAGTGCAAATCGCTTGGTGCCTGAATGCACTGCATGGATACATGACAAAGCCCCAAACCCTGAAAACATTACAAGGTATTAGTCTGAAAAGCAAGGGGGGGGANGGGGGGGCGGGATTGAAGGGAACTGTATTATTACTAACTATAACTACTAACTCTGGAGTACAGCAGGTACAGCAAGTCCATTAGTGTTTTTCTATTGTATGTTTCTGTGAAAGTACAAAAGGAGAAATGGAGGGGGATGAGGAGCCAAAGGATGGGAAGTGGAGGTGGAGGTGTGCAGCGTCGGGAAAAAGCGGAGGAAGCAAAACCCCAGAGGCCTATACCCAACGGACCTTTTCAATTCAGCCTGTCCAGGAGAAAGAGAAAGATAGTGGCAGGAGGAGAAAAAGGTGTAAACTCCCCCAGAAACACTGTCAAATAAAAGCAAGACAGGAAGGAGAATAATAGTGATAAATGTCAGCAAGGTGTAGCAGCTGGAGCTTCATGGTTATGCAGAGATATCGTGGATGTAGCGGCCACAGGAGACAGGGAGGCCCACGGCGGAGAAAGAAACGACCAGAAACACAGACGATTTAAGATAAAGGTAGACGAAAAGAGACTGGATTCACAGGATGGTTTTAAAATGTCTCCAAAGCGGTCAGAAAGATAAAAATATCCTTCATTTACATGATTTTATCTGCACATGAGCAATTCTACTATTTACAGGAATAAAAGATTTAACAGACTGCAAGAATGCAAAGGTTGGACAACTGGGAACATCAGTTGAAGTATTCTGGAGTCTACTTGTAATTTTTGCAATATTTCAAGAATTTTGTCTTATTTTCTCCCTAAAAAGCCTAATTGGACAAAAATCATAAAAAATATACTTGGCTTGCAAAAATATTTCTGCAAGTCTGTAAAAGCACCAAACCAGGCTTTAATTATGGGAAATGACACACAATCTTTTCTTTTTCCTAATTTTCCAGGGTCAATAAATTTTTTAAAGAAAATTTTGTAGTCATTTTTGAGCAAAATTTTTTGGGAAAGTTTCTCTTGTTATTTAAACATGCTTTGATTTTGTTGTAAGAATGTCTAGAAGTAAAACTAGAAAAGAAGCAGAGAAGAAATTTTTAGAATCAATACTTTAGTTTTCTAAATTTTTCTAGATTTTGTTTAAAAATGTATCTTTAAATGTACTTCCTCTACAATTTTTTTTTTTTTTTTTTTTTAGAATTAAGAAGTTTTAGAGAAAATTTGTACTCTTGTCTATTATAGGATATACATCATTTATTTATTTATTTATGTTGGAGTGGAAAATGAAAACAGAAAATAGCTAAAATGACTTTACAATCTGGAGTGTTTAGTAAAACAAAGTACAAAAAGAAAACTGTTTTTTTTTAAAAAAAAAAAAAAAAAAAAAAAAACAGTAACAATAAGTTGCAGCAGGTTTTGAGCTCCATTTCCATCCATCCAGGATGTATAAAGATCCTTCTGCCTCCTGACAGCTGACAGCTACCAGCATCCAACATTTACTTGTCGATATGACATTCAAAACAACCCAGTTTTCCATCTAATTAAACTTTAACAGAATCTGCCTGTGAATATACTGCATGTGTTTGTACCCTTGTTGGGCATGTGAGTGCACAAATACATGCACGTGTTGTGAACATCCACGTGTGTGTATGCACATGCACGTCAGTCTAAGATGACTGTATTTCAAACATGTTGAGCCGTTTCCTACATGAAGGCTGCAATGAACGACCAACGATACAATCAAGCAGCCGGAGCATCACTCATGCTGCTATCATTTCTTCCACGATACCAAACAATACCTCTGATTTATGGTGCGTCATCGCTGGCATTCATTTACCTCGCTCTAAACTCTCAACAGCCCAACAAAAACAGGAAACAGGAAATGGGCTGTTAAATGAAGCTTGCTGTTTTAAAGGTTGTATTACAGTATGACAGAAACAGTTCATTTGTCAGTAACTAGAGGGAGAACCCACACCTCCAAGAAGGCCCACCATTCCTGTGATGTTGCTTTTTTAACCGATATAAAACCAGATTGTTGCTCTCATGACCTTGAAATCAGATGCATAAAAAAAAGTTTATCAAGCAAATTTGTTGTACATCAATACTCTGGAAATGATCTTCTTATATATATACATATATATATATACACATATATATACATATATATATATACATATACACATATACACATATATACATATATACACATATATATATATACACATATATACATATATACATATATATATACATATATACCTTACTAATGACAATATGTCCGAACTGTTGTGTTCTGCTAAATCAGCATCATCTAAATCAGCATCATTAGTGGTAGCTGCATGTTTCTAGACTTATTTGTTAATGTACAGCGACACCAGTTTGACCCCTTTTAATCCACCTGATCTGGATCAATATTTGGATCTGAGCTAAACTGTATCCTTTGACAGTCCATCACAGGACACACACGTCTGAGTTTTTTTCTGTTAAGATTTATATCTTTGTTTTCTATAAGTAGGTAAAAATGGCAACAATTGCCCTATCTTGCAATATTAAAAAAAGTGAATTAAAATTCTTGATTCTTCCAGATCCTGAAGTGAATTTGCCTCAAAATCTGATGAATTCTTCTTTGACCACATCCTACCTACACAAAAAATCCTGCACTTTTTGAGATATCCTGCTGACAGACAGCCAGACAAACAAATGCATTCATTGCTAAAGGGCCATACCAATCAGTATTTACTGGGCTAAAACATGAAAAATCACTGATATAAATGGAACATCAAATCGTTTACCAAGCACATCCAATACACTTTGAAGCCATTTGAAGCCAAAAGACATACAAAGCTGTCTTAAGGAGACTGTGTCCTTGTGGGTGAAGTTGTAATTAGTTTTACATACATATGGGGAATCTCAACTTAGAAATTAACTCTAAGCACATATACTGTTATATTGTGTAACCGTAACTAATTAAGTGCGCACATTTAAATCACATAGGGGTGGTTTGCATGAATGTTTGGATTTGATTATTGCCTAATTTCAGAGTATAATTAAAGGAAGGTACATTATAGTCTACTGCTGTGGTATTTCCAATAGAAAGGAAATACGTTCTGGAAATGTAATTACCATTTATCTTATTCTCTTGGGAAACAGAAAAAAAATTGGCAATCACTTTTAAATCGCCTACAGTACCTGAATTAAACTTCAAATTCTCAACAAATTCCCTTAAATTAATCACTTATTCTTTACCCTTTTAAGCCATGTACACAGCAGGGACTGGGGTTTATAAGTTACACGATTCATCAAACACCGTGAGCACAAACCAAAGTCTTCAAGCTTTATGTGCGTCAAACTCAACACGAGGATTAAATTTCTGATTAGCTTAACAGAATTCTGCAGCATTCATCAGGTGAAGTATTCACCTCCCACACATCTCGTTATTCATTGGTGTTACTCCCCGTCACATACCACTTAATGAACATGAAGAACATGGAAACTTCACTCTGTCAAGCTATAATTGCCATACATCTGGCCTTGACTTCAGACAGGGGCATGCAAGAGGAGTTTCTGCCATTGCTTCTCTTTCCTCCGCTTTTATACACAGCTTTTACTGGCATTTCAATAAAACTGTCTAGTTGATAGTCTGTGGCTCGTACACAAAGCTGCAATGAGGAAAAACAAATTTCCTGACTTATTATTCAATATGCTGCCATTTGACATTGCTGTCTCTCTGTCCTTGGCATAAAAAATAATAAAAAAAAGCTAAATACAGCTGAAACAGTGTTACTTTACTTTTACTTCATCAGCATTCCTAAAGAGATGCACTGCAGAAGTTGTCAGGGGTTAGACACAAACTAAAAGACTTAAAGCTTGTATACACATATATTTTATTGTTGCAATAAAATGCTGTGGCAAGAAAGCAGAAACAGAAGCACCAGTCAGTCCAGGTAGTTAAAAGTCAATTTGTCTGGGGGATACAGAGAGGAAAGATGGTGGATGTAAAATGTATTCCAGAGAGAAATATTCTATTATTATATTTGTTTCACTGCTAACTTCAGATGGCCTTGTGGGATAGAGTATAATCGGCGTGCGCCTGTCCTCAAACAGCAGCACGTCAATTCCCAGACAACAAAATCTCATCTTAGAGTTAATGAAATGCACCGTGCCAACAATTGTCTAATCAAAACTAAATGCTTTTCTACAGCGCAGCATCATTACAGTCCATCAGCTGAAGTGGGCTCCATGCTGTAACGGATCCCTAATGATGGTAGTTATCATCACTGGAGACCTCAGACCTTTTTTTGCCTCAGACGTTGTTTCCCAGTCACTTACACTCTGTATCTGTCTCATCCATAGGAAAGCTATCTAAATATCATATTTCAATGTAATTAATTGCTACGTGTCCCCACAGCCGCAATCAGTTTATCCCATGTCAGACATCATCCACAAGGAAAAACCCACAGCAAACCTCCTGCAGGGCAGATTCATTATCCACACACACACTAGGGGGCAGCAGATACTGAGCCCTGGGGCAGGGATGTAAATGTTTCTGCAGATAATCTGATCCCTCTCACTCAGGCTCTCCTGGTTGATCTGTGGGTGACATGTGACCGTGCGGGCCTGCCCTCACACCTGCAGGTGCTGTGACACTGGGAGCTTCCTGTCTTCCTCAAAAAGTCCATAAAGACCCGCAAAACCCGGGTCCTTTCAGCTCTGCTACTGTTGACATGGCAACAGAACCTGGAGAACACACAAGAGCCATTGACCAGAGGGGCCCAGACTATCAGATCATTGGCACTAGATTGCAACCTAAGCTTTAGCATCCTGCCTGCAGGATGTGCAAGGTTAAGCTCTGGTCCTGTGAGACATGAAGGGTGAAAGAATAAGTGAAACAATGAGTTCAATATTACAGCATGTGTTTTTCAAACAGGTCAGTGGTAAATAAGCACAGCAGAGCCAGATGTCAAATTTGCTGTAACAGCAGAGGAGGATCTGTGCCAGTGTCTTAGCAAAAGCAGAGCAAAGACACAAGTGGAGGGTATTTCACCTCAGGCAACAACAGCAGAACCATGAAATGTGCTCTCATAGCATCATGCAAAAAATGTGAGCGCTCAAAATAATGCACACATACACTCATATGCATAAAGGCGTACATAAAGACATACACAGTCTTAAATTTAACACATCAAATTCATTTTATCTGGTCTTGGGAAGCACTATTCAGTATGTAAAAACAACTGTTTAAAGGGTTTTGAGGCTGTAGAGGAAAACTGACCTCAGTGCCATCACAGGGTTACTTCCTGTCAGTGCTAAAGTGCTAATCTATTATAAATTGGGTGTGTTGAAGTCACTAAAATGTCTAGAAGAGCTTTAGTTTTCAAATTTGTCGTTGACCAAGGTGATGTCATACAGGTCACCTCCCCTGACCTTGAGAGTGTTCCATACAGCCACAAAATGTGCTGAATTGTGCCCCCAAAACTAAAACCTGAATTTGCGTAGTCCCTCTTTAAAGTTGCACAAGTCACACTCTCTATCTTACAAACATAAACAAGCGTAGAAAGAGAAGTTCTTTGTTTGTGATAATTACAGCGTTGGTGAGGAAGTGATGCGGAGGCTGTGTGAGAGCAGTGGGCATGATTAGTTTGCACCTCACAGCCTTAATGCAATGTCCCGTTGCTTAGAGGTGTGAGAGGTTGTGATGGAAAGTCAACAACTCCTACCTTCTTGGAGGTCCTTAAGAGATCCATTTTGACTCAGAGACTCACTGTAAATGTGCGACACCCACACACGCCGACTTCACCGTCGCATTAAAAATCACAGTTTTCCTTTGACCTGCTTTGCTTTTTACACATCTTTGCTTTTTTACAGAATGGCTTTCAGACGTGCTGAAGAAGCTCTGCAACCTACAATTCTTACATTTCCACAGCAAATTTATCAGATTATGCAAATTATTGTCTCTAAATGACAGATACCGGTATCTGCATCAGAAATAAAAACAAAAAAACAAAAACAAAAAAACAAAAAAACAAACAAAACCCCAACAAATTGGAATCTTTCCTCTTCTATAAATACTTTTGATTCCCTAATGCACACAAGGACCTCACTTACAGCATGTGCATACAGTGATGATCGCAATTCAATTAACAGTAATTACCAGACAGACATGGTAATTAAACTAGTCAAGCCACCGCAGCGTCTCTTTAGTGAGATTAGTTAACCGTTTGGACCCATCAAGCCCTGAAGAGCTATCATGGACTCTAAGAACTCAACCCACAGACCCAAATGGCCATTTTGAAAACACAAGAGCAGCATTTTACAGTCTATACACGCTAGATGAGCACCCGCCCTCCCAGCATACACCCCACTTCCAGTCAAGAGTGCATTTAGGTATTAAGCAGAATTTACCCCTCCCATGGACCACTTAATGAGCTCAGTGCTAAATTGCTACCAGAGCAATTACACACACATCAGCCTTTTCACCACCATGCCACATCTACCACACACACACACAAATTTTGCAAATTACACAAGGTATTTCATAAATCAAATTGTATATTTATATAAATCTGATGGTATTATGAGAAATTCTACCATTTGCACATACTACACGTAACAGTGGCCCTACAGCAGCAGAATTTCTCACTGATCAGCAGTTGGGGAGTGAGATGTGAGCAGTCGTCCTGGCAGAGGAGAAATTATAAAGCATTTTGTAACGGAAAAACTGCCTCCACACACACAGGGGTCCGTGTGCAGAAATGAGGCATTGATCCATAATTGGAAGCACTCACTCATGAAATCTGAAGACTAATTAAAGAAAGAGAGCTTTAATGGCATTCATTTACATACTGAGCACAGTCATCCAGCGCTGCTTTCTGACTGTGGCCTGTGAGAGACGGAGGATTGATCTAAAAGCTGAGCAGAGTTTGATCATACAATATCAGCCTGATTATTGACGACAATGGTGTATGAAACATCTGACTGCTTCAATATGAGCCGCTCTCTAAACATCACCAGGATGCAATTATGTCTTAGTCATCGTTAGTGAAACAGGCAGATATGGATCAAGGTCATTTTGTTAACACAGTGGTTCTCAAATTGGTGTATGCATACCACCTGTGGTACTTGAAGTGCCCCCTGGTGGTATGCCAGATGGCTCTGGAAGTCAAAATGATTAAAATCTATGGAAATTATTATGATAGAAAATTATTCTCAAATAAAATGGGTTTAATTAAACTAGTTTTTTTTTTTTTTGGTTTATTATTACTTTTTAATCAAGAATCAGAGTATTTTGTTAAACATAACTTAACTCCTCCTATATGGATGTAGTACTGTAAACATCTGAATTTCAGTACAGCACCTATAAGGATTTTCTGTGATTGTTCTTAGAGTTGGTGGCTTGATGGTACTTAGACGTGGTTTTGATTTGCTTAGAAGTGATACTTCAAAATGTCTAAGGACCACTGAGAGTAAATTTGCATCGAAAACAGATTAAGCATTGAGTTTTTGTATTTAAGCACGTAAAACATCATATCCTGGTTTCAGAATCAGGACCTTATCCCAGTTGTGGAGAACATGGTTGCTTGGTTACAACTGGGTTCTGCATAAATATCCAGAGGCTATAAAGTTTGTATACTGAGGATGTGAATGTATTGCTGAGTTCCATGTGTGTGTTTCTAGGTTTAAGGTGGAGGCGGTGACATGTACAAATTGTGGCATCTCATCTAGAAGTGTGAACATGTCCACTGGGTCTGCTGCGTTGAGGTGCTCAGGGTCCAGCTGCTGATACGCCTGTGGTCCACTGAGCTGTAGAGCGGCTGATTACATGTCAGGGCTGGTAAAGAGCTGCTTAACAGGCGCAGAGCTCCAGCAAAATAGTGCCAACAGTAACTCTCAGCATCCTACTTTCTACCGCTTTTTACCAGCTGGACAGGTCAACTTGCAGCCTGGTCAGATAGAAATAATAACAGAGGACTGCAAACAATGGCTTGTCAAGTGTTTTCCATGTACAAGTGAGGATGTAACTGGAACCTTTCTGATTTCATTTTATCAAAAAAGTGCTCCCCAACCATTCTCTGCTTGTCTTCTGGTTGATTTATTACCATTCAGGTTGTGTTTTCACTGGGATTTTATTTATTTGTATGTTTGTTTTTCAGTAGGATATCTCAAAAAGTAAAAGCAAAATTTAGATGAAATTTTGTCAGTCAGGGGCATGGGTCAAGGAAGAGTAGATTTTGAAGCGGATCTATATCAGGATCCAGATACAGGATTTTTTTTTTTTTTTTTTTTTTTTCCTTTGCAAGATTTGGCATTTGTCAAGATTTTTGCCCTTTTTGTCAAAAGCTACAACAACAATATTAATTGAAAAATCCAGGCATGTGTATCCACTGGAATATCAACAATTTAGCCCAGATCCAAATACCGGTCCAGATCTATAGGCTTGGACAGGGGTCACATTCATTGCATCGCAATTTTATTAAAAAACAAAATGAGAAACATGCAACTACCATTAATGTGCAGCTGACAGAAAACTTAATCAGCAGTATAAAATAGTTCAGTTATATTTGAACCAGTTATGGATATAAATCCACAAGAAAATGATGTTCATAATGCCACTGTATGATAAATTTGCATAATTAATCTTTTTCTACTCATCTGATTTCAGGGTAATGATAGTAGAATTCCAGTTCTGTATTTGTGAAAGAGAAAAATCAGAAGATTGTTGGGCCTTGGTGCAGGTATGAGCTCTCCGAGTCTCTGCTCTGAAAACAGAGCTGCCCATTTGTGCTCGTTAGTGTCTCATTCTGTATGGATATGAATACCATTTCTATACCTTGCTGACCAGCCCAGGCCTCTTTTAATGGGCTCATTTAAATATCTCTGCTGTCCAGGTTAGAGAAACGACAGCGCAACACCAGGCATCTCATTGAGTAGAATAGAATAAAAGCCAATCATCTTGAAGGCCAAGTTAAACTGAGGTTAATTGGAGCCAACTGCAGGCCAGACTTCCTTTGCCTTTTCCACTAGATATATCTAAGGAGGAGGAGACTTACGGTTGAAATCTGAATGTTGAAGTGAAGAAGAGGAGCTTATTCACACTGCTGCTGCTCTTCATCGACATGGAGTGCTGAATGAGCGAAAGTGGCTACTTTTTCAATAGATACAAGGATGTAATTAGAACACAAACAACCAGGGTGTTTGCCAGAAAGCCTATACACAATTGCATGTTTACAACTCAACCCACTTTGCTTTTCTGGCTGAGTTTTTTTTTTCCCTGTAGACAACACTTCATACTCATCAAAAGAAGCACAGGTCCAATTTAACCAAAACTGAGTCTGGCTTCTCAGAAAACATACGGAAATGCCAGCAAATGGTTTGATCATACATTTATTTATGGGCGGTATGCATCAGTAATAAATCCTTGCTGTGCTTATTCATGCCCTTTGCTTTAAACTGCAGCTTTAAAAAAAAAAACAAAAAAAAAACATGAGCTTCAGAACCTCAATAAAGAATATTTGGGAGCAGTTCTCATCCAGATATCTAGTTAGACAGAGCAGGAGGAATAGTTACATGAATAAATTACTTACAATTACTGCTAAAATATCAGATTATAGATATGCCTGAGAAAACATGTAACTTGAAAGCTTTGCTGTCACGTGCTTGGAGGAAGAGAAAAATCTATACACAAATCACTTTGTATAACTTGGAGAAATGGTTAATCATAACTGTTCATGATGATGCACAATATTTACATCTTCCTGCTTTATTTCCATTTGTGTTGATGGAAAAAATAATCAAATGAAGCTGTTCACTTGGAGATTTTCCATTTTTATTACCGATTTATGTAAGGAGCCAGTAATGTGGTACATAAAATATTAATACCACAAAGAAATCAAAAAAAAAGAAAAAAGAAATATGCCTTCTTGTAAGTATAACTAAGTACAAAACTGAAATTGAATTTTTAAAAATCTGTACTGGTAGTTATTAAAGACCCAGTTCTTATTTTTACTATATATTCTTGAGCTGATCCACACACTTTTAATAAAAACTGGTCATAATGTAAAATATCAGCCTGTTTTTTGCTGCCTTTAACAGCAAAAAAAAAAAAAAAAAAAAAAAACATTAAGACATAAAAAACAGAATTCCATTTTCTCATTTAGGGATCTATTTTGAAACCTTTGCTAAGCTTTAATATGCAAAATACCACTGGTTCACTTCTACGCTGTCTTCTTGCAGCACTACTCCGCACACTGAGTAAAAACAGTGTGTGTTTTATTCACTGTCTCTTTAAGAAATGGCGTGTGTTTTCTTTAATAACTTTGATTTAGTTGTTCTCCAGTATTGCCTATGTATTAAAAAAAATAAAAAATAAGTTGGGGAGCAAAAATGGGTTCTGAATTTGGTGGTGGGATGAGCCTTTTACTTGTATTTGAGCAGAGATCTATGGAATAGTAAGCATATACAGCTAATATATTTAACTAAGTAGTTAACTATTTAAAGGAAAGGGAAAAATGTAATAGAAAAAACTCAGAGTAATGAAACACTCCCAGAACTGGTGGCTATAATTTAATCCTCCAGAGGATTAACGTCTTAAGAGCAGGGATTTTCACTCATAAATCTTTATAAATCTGAAACACATGAACTCGCTGTGACACATGCAAACCTCAATCTGTCTCTGCTGCCTGCACATATTTTCCACGTTTCCGGCCACAACAGAATTCTGGCGAAAAGCATCACCATGGCGTGATCTGAGTGAGTCATGCAATCCCACTGCTCCATACACTGCTGACAAAGCTATTGACAATACGGAGTATGTGAAAGCTGAAATATGGACACAGATAAGATTTAACCCTCTGAAGTCACAGTTAACAATAACAGCTAAATCACATTTTTCTGAAATAAGAACATTTCAAAATAAGTGGACAAAACTTGCCACAAAGTTCGATTCTGATCTTTAATCAGGTCTATACACTAAGTAGAAAAGTTATTATATTTCAATTTTTTTTTTTTTTTTTTTTTTAAACACCACAAAAATTCTCCATTTCATCAAATTACTTAGTGTTTCATTGAGACCTTACACTTACAAGTGTCAAGAATGCCAGGATGTGAAGTCAAGCAGAATAAGGGAGGTCACTGCATTGCAATTGTAAAAAAAAAAAAAAAAAANAAAAAAAAAAAAAAAAAAGGCATTTAATTCTTCAAAATTCTCCACCCAAGATTGTCATCCTGTCTAGTAAAAGCTTTTGTTTTACAGTGAAGCAAATAAAAGCCAAATTCAATGAAAAGTAAAACTGCTAAAATGACTTCAGACTCTTGAAATCAGGGTTAACCTTTAATTGGCTTGGTCCACCATACAGATTAGATCTTGCCATATGAGTGTCATTACCGTCTGATTGCGGAATTGGGAAAAGTGCAATGAGGTACAGTGGAGCTTCATTTCCACATATTGTTTCCTTGGCAGTGGAACAGAGGAGCAGCCTGAGCAGTCAGATATAATCTGTGCTGACTGCTGTAATCAGCTGCCTGTCCTGAGGAGACAGAATACGCCACATCTCTGCTCCACTCCTGATAAAGGCAACCCAGCCACATCCATTCTGCTAAATTCAATTTGAATGTTCCGTTCTCATCAACCTTACATTATAGCACCTAATAACAGCCTGCATCGCAGCGCTCGCTCCATCTTGATAAAAAAAAAAAAAAANAAAAAAAAAAAAAAAGTGTCAGTAAAAAGCAGCGACACGTCTGAGCTGTCACACACAAGCATTGATCACTTGTCACGGTTTCTATTAAGAGATGAGCACGAAATTGAGCCGTGAGTTTCTGTGGGGCAAAAGCTGCCACTGAGGCTCCAGTGAGCGTGTTTACGGTAAGTGGAGGCTACTGGGAGAAGAGCTGATTCATTATTAAGGGTGTTAGAATTAGGACTGTCACATTAATGTTTCTATTTGCCCCTAATGTAATTGGGCTGTTTTATTTTAGCCTTAATTTATGCAGCATTATACCGCATTAAAGCCTGAAGTGTGTGGCTCATTCTCGGGAATGCTGCACCTCTAACACTGGAGAAGAAAAGAAAAGAAAAAAAAAAAACTTGATTTGTGCAAAAATCAAGACGATTTAGCACCTAATTTCAAAGTGNGAAAAAAAAAAAACTTGATTTGTGCAAAAATCAAGACGATTTAGCACCTAATTTCAAAGTGAGTTTTAAATCACAGCAATAGTATTGATCCAGAGTCTATGTACTTAAGGTGATTGTGAAAGAAGACATTTATCTTTAAAGTGAGCATCACCCAAACGCCTCACCTACTTGAAATGAGACATTCTCAATCCTTCGAGGTCATTTTAAAACCTAAAGTCTGTTTTCTCTGAGAACTAATTTGGATCATGTTCAGACCACAAACAAACCGCTCAAAAAGGTATCCAGGTTCTACTGCTGTGTTCAAACCTAAGAAATCATACAAAAGGGGGACCCATACCTGAATGCGATTCAACTTGACAAACCCATGTCGATGTGAAAACACTTGAAAAGCAGGACCACCAAATTCTACTTAAATTCTGAGACCTCTGGGTATCAGACAAATAGTGTTATTCATAAAAATATAAATAACAATACTGGTCAATACACAGGTCCCATTAAATGGGTGTTGTAATAATTTAAGCTCATTTAAAAAGCTTCTTTCAGTGCATCATTATCCCAGAATTAGAATTTTGTGGCTTGTTGAAAGTTGAATTGCACTCGGGTCGCATCCATATAAAAGTCCCCTTTTTGTACGATTTGTCACACAGTGGTACAGGTGTCACAGGTAAACCTCAATGAATACTGAGCACCTTTATATTTAAGAGCCAATGTATGCCAATGGTGCAAATTAACATGTTAAATCTGCAAAGGAAAAATAAATTTGTTGAGGCTAAGATAAGAAAGATGAGAGATCCAGACACTACGGAGAGTTGTGGTGCAAAGGGAGGGTGTGTGTGTGTGTGTGTGTTTGTGAAAGAGAGAGTGAGAGAGAGAGAGAGAGAGAGAGAGAGAGAAGGTGGAGTTGAGGTTTGAGTTTGAGGAAGAGACTCAATGCCACTAGAATGTATGCGAGATCAGATCAAAACTCACTATTTAAATACATTGACTGATCAACAGAGTGGGTTAATCTATCAAATGTATTGATCACCAACACATGTGAGCCAAATATGGTTTGAAACATTTCTTAGATGAAATTCAACATCAGACTGAAACAGGTCTTAATTTTTGCATGATGGTGTGTTTTATGAATCGCTTATCTGACATGTAAATTTTTTTTAAAATATCGTAGTAACGCCTCTTTCATGTGAAATGCTAAAAGATGCCAGTAGCAGGCATTTATGAATGAGGGAACATGGTTGTGTGACTATTTGCCCCTACTGACACGTTAAATCTGCTGTTTTAAGAATTACCCACAAAGAATGATACAGTATGACTGATCAGTGTTTACTTGGGGGCTCTGAGGATTGAACATGCTATCTTGGGCCTTTTGTTTCATTGCCATTTTGCACTAAATGTCCCAAACTATAAATAACTATGTTCTTAAAGGTTCTCAAGAGTTGGAAGTTGAGATAAATTGTGAGGTCTCTGCCAAGTCTCACCTCGTATTACATAGCTGTACGATTTCTTTCCCTCTGGGATCCTAACTGTACATGATGATGATGATTTACAGACCTGCCTCAGAGGAAAAGTCATGTATCCGTATATGTTTGTAATGAGATTTATGTATGCTGAATATAACTACATTAATCCTACTGTACATTTATGCAGATTTAAGTCAGACGAATTAAAAACAGCCCAGAATGAGGCTGTTTGATGTGTGCAGGAAAATCCACCGACCACTCACATTCATTCACACACACAACACACATACTGGTTGTATGACTGGCTGAAGTCCGTGGAGTGGCCGTAATGAGTGGACTGTGGACTTCCCTGCGCCTGGTGTGGTGTGGGGATTAATGAAATAGTGGCTCGTGACGGAGATCCATCTGCACACAGACAGTCTTAATGAACTCACAAGACCTAGACATGGCACTTTTCCTAAGCCTCCACTTATGGCTTATGACATGCTGAGGAAGCAGGGCCGCTTTTGTTTTGAAAGGACTTGACTTTAATGGTGACAAAGCGAACTTTTCAATCTGGCAGAGTGCACTTCAGCCAGTATCACATGTACTCCACCTAAATACTTTTGCTCCTTTCTATAGGGACTCCTTTTGATTTCTTTGATGTATTATAGCGCCATCACCGTAAAGCGCAATTTATCAAAGAAAAGGTACCATTTTCCCCTCAAAAAAAATAACCCGCAAGTATATGCACGGTTTCACATCCAAACTATTCTCAGACTCATATGAATTCAGGTGTATAAATAAGGGACTCGCCTCATTAATTTTCAGTCATTATTCAATTAACTATTTACAGGATGACAAACTGCAGCCAGCTTTCAAAGCTGTACACATAAATAGAGAAAAGAAACTAATACACAGAATTCCAGTCTCCTGAACACATGTTGGAAGGCCAAAAATAATCTATCAATTCATTACTAAGTCAAACAAGAAAATCAATTAATATTAATCTAAGAAATGAAAACAGTCTGTATAGTATAGATTTCCAGAAAATGAAAGTCACATCACAATGGTAGCTCAAACGAACTTGGATCTGATTTGTATCTAGTGTCTCGTAAGTAACTAGAAAGGTTCACATCTTCACCAAGACTGAACAAGCCCAGATAAAACTTATTCCAATAATATTCAGGCCTAAAGAGAAAAAAGTGACTACAATAACAGGATTAATTGTTTTGTCATGAGAAAAAGTTTTTGAAATTTATCCAGATGCAGGCCAATGCAGCCTCAAGGGGGCACAAGCCAGTGTCCTCCTTGTGCCGGTCCTAAGCCCAAATAAATGCAGAGGGTTGTGTCAGGAAGG